>JAYMTL010000010.1:0-238130 GCA_036897445.1 Pelargonium tetragonum
TTTGGATAGGAATAAAGGTTTCTTCTAGCTTTTGAATCTCCCTTTCGTTTTGAACTTGTTCTAAAATTAGAATTAAGGGGAAATTTTGTTCTAATTGTATTTGTATTAACAAGGATAACTTTATAATGTCTCTAGTTAAGTTTTTCTTTTTAAAGGGTTACATTTACAGATTGATCTACCACTTACTTTTGGGTATATAGGAGATATCGAGATGGATCCCCCAGGAAATCTTCACTCTCGTAGCAAATGTGGGATACTCTTTAAATACTTGACTTAACCTTTTGTATACAAGGGGAAAAAAAGTATCTTGCTATATTTAATTTAGGTTTTCAAAAAGAAAAAAATAAGGGGAGTAGCTTAACAGTATAGCATAGACTTTGACCGAGATAAGCCGGCTAAAAAATAAGGAATAGCTACACTAAAATTGAACTAAGTTCTTCTACTTAAAGGAAATCACAAGAAATTAAGAGAGGTACTGGAAAAGCACAGAGTTTTTTAGAAAGGGTCTAGAAACCGCTAATCTTACTACACAGGATTTTTCTATACACACCCACGACTAGTTATCCAAGAATACTACAATTATTTAAAAGAAATGTAGGGGGTTCGTGATTCTTCGTAAAATACCCGGCAGTAAGCTGAGTTAACTAATAGCAAGGGGCCTAGTCCTGGCGGGAATCCTGGAAGATTTTTTGTTGTTAGAATTTAATCCCTATTGCTTGTGTGTTTGAAATAGTTTTTTGCTGTCTTGAGGTCCAGAAGTCGTTATTTTTTTTCTAAACCAGCGAGGGAGTACTGTTTTACACATTCAGTCTCTCTGGTTTTAAGCTTATTATACACGAGTTTTCAGTTCAGCTATAACTTAATCACTAACGGGATTCGAACCCATGCGCACCCTTTTATACTGAATTTTCATTTACCGAATGTTAAACGCAGTAAGTTAATAAGAGCCCCAAGAGTCTAATTAGTTACTATTTCTAGGATAAGTTCTAGGATAAGATTTCCTTAGTTAAGTGATTTAATACCCAGTTTTAATATTCCTAGACCGCAATTCCTTGTTTTTGAAATCTGGGGCTTTTTACAACTCTACGAGCGGGAGGGGAGATCTGAGAAAATAGAACTCTCCAAATACGGAACTTAAAAAAAGGCTTGTGGTTAGAATACCCGGGTTCTATTAGGCTTCCGAATATAAACAGAGAAATTTTACGGACGTATAAGAAGTGATAGAGTAAAGACAAGCCGTCCTAAATTATCGGGTATATGAAAGTCTCAAATCCTGGTAGCTTTCTTAAGTCAAAATTTCTACAACCGACACTGGCTTTTATACTTTATACTTACACCTGTTAAAAGAATGATAATTCTGTAGGAAAAATAAGATAGTAAAGGGGCTCCCTTGCCTCATCAAATTTTTGGTATAATAAAATGAGGGGAGGTCGACTTAACTTTATAGCAGCTTTCCTTACCGGTTTCAATTAAACAAGAATTTTCAGGACAGGGTGTCCTTACGACTTAGTGTACGAATCTACTCCTTTTTTTATAGGAGCCGTGGCGTTCTTCAGCATAAGCAATTTCAAAATGCCAGGACACGTCAACACCTTGAATTTTAAAGGTTTGTATTAAGCAAATCTAACTTTCCCCTTTTACTTTACCTTGTATAGTCCAACTCACTAAGTGTCCACTAATAGCAGTTTATTATAAATATTAAATAAAATCTAGTTTCTAACAACTCCTCTATATAAGAATTTACGTAGTAAGAACTGTAGTAAATGTCGGGAATGAAGAATCATACAGAAAGGTTTACTAACTCTTGTCTAAAAGGGTTTTATTAATAGGTAAAATTGTACCGCTCGGTTGTAGGTTCAAATCCATCCTAAAATCACTAATAACCTTAGTTACATATATCCTTAATTTGCATCTCGCTATGAGATTTCCGTGCTCTTTTGTAGGTAAAACTTACTATTCCGAAACTTATCTTTATATAAAAGGTTAAAATACCCGGATATGGGCTTACCCCCCTGCCGCCTGTTTCAAGATCCAAAGGTTTTAAAGTTATATTTACTCATTATTTTAAGAATTAAGAGATTCTTAGGGGTAACCCGTTTACTTGTTTTTGCTATTATTGTAAAGATTTATATCTGAGTGATTCTCATTTCAAAAACCAAGTCCCTTCTCTACCCTTTTTTATAATTTACGGGATTCCCTTTATGTTATGAATGAAACTTTGTAAAAGGTAAGTAGTTAATTCATTCTTATGAATGAATCTGCGAAATATGTTTTTTTATATAAAATTAAGGACATGCAGTTGCAGGTACAGGAAAGCCTTAAAACGTGGGCAACCTAGTCTATGCTCATAATGAGGTAAAGGACAAGTACTAAAATTCAAATTTATATTCCATTTCTTAAGACGGAGCACCACGTATAGTTATATCCGACAAGCGCAGATCCGCCGAGTACAAGTCGAGTGTGCAGTACTCGTCTGTAATATAAATTCCTAATTCTTTAAGGGGGTGCTTCTTAAAAAATGTTTTCATAGGAGTGTGAAGACTTACCAATTATTACCTAGTAAAAAGGAAGCTTTTTCCGACCAAGTGGGTTCAAATCCCTACCCTAAGCTAGTTAGCCGATTGAGAAGTAGATCACGAGTCAAATGGAGCAAAGTGGGTTCAAATCGCTTTTTAGAGATCCTTTCGATTACACACTCTTAAGAACTTGTAAGAAATGAATTTCCAGTTTCTATTCTTATTTGTTTCTTGGGTGAATGAATTAGGCAGTGAGATAGGTTGGACCGCAGTGAAGAGAATCTTTGTGTTAAGCAAGGGTCCCCTGAAAGGTCTTCCAAGCAAGAGGAGGCTGTTAGAAAGAGACATTCTTTCTTTCTAAAAACGAGGAGAGCCTTAGTAGGAGTATTCTATTAGATCGGAGTGCAAGATCTTAGTTTTTCTTAGGGTTTTCTATAAATATTACGTTTCTTACTTTCCTGTAATTGTATCTTGTCTCTTTGTTGTTATTAGTTTCTCTATTTGGTGAAAGGAGCACATAAATCCCTTTTTTCCATTATCTGTTACTCAATCCAACTAGTTTCTTAAAAAAAAAACTTAAGGACCCTTACCTTATTACACTTATTAGATCTGCCCTATTCATATTTAGTTAAGAAATTCCTAGGCCCGCTTTAGTTCCTTGTGACTCGTTTACTTTAATTGGAGTCCTTTCGAAAAAGAGGTTCTCCAAAGATTAGTTTTTATACTTCTTATTGAAACGCATAACTCGGGCCTACTTACAATTCTAGATTCAGCTACCTCTCTAGCTATAATTTATTAGAAAACCGGATACAAGGGTTTTTAGGAATATCCTCAGAATAAGGTGTGCTCCTAGCTTTGAATTCATGGTTCTTCTTTCTCTTACTCAACCTTATACCTTTTTATAAAAAGGGTTTACTAAGTAAAAAAGTAAAAATTCTTCGTTAAAAAAAAGTTTTATGATTGAACCCCCCGCCCTTTCTAGTTGTAGATTCTAACTTTAATATTATATTGCGATATTGCGTAAGAAGAATCTAAACCACATTTAATAGGGTAAGGCATAAGCACGCAGTTTCTACGTTTGTATTCTAATTGTTTTGATACGCAAGAACCCTTGTCTCTGTTCTTAGTTGGTGTATTGTTGCTAGCATTACTATTAACTTCGTTACCTTTTTTTTGCGTTAGTATAAAAGTGGGCCCCCAAACCCCTGCAAAAGAAATAGCCTTAATTATAAGGATATAAAGAAAAAGCTTCGGGATAGTTTTTTGCTTTTGAACGAGGAGGCTTTTTAAAGCTTCTAAATTACAATTTAGCGGAACTTTTATGGTTGTTTTTTGTTGTTTTTAAGTCCATTTTACAGGAATATTTATATTAAAATAAAGTCAATTTAGCTTTTAGTAGAGAAACTGACTGCCAAACCTAAATTTCATAAAAAAGGAATTAAAAAAACTTGAAAACTCTACTAGACTAGAATAAGGAAGCTTTCCTTTTTAATACTTACCAAATACTCCATAAAATAAAGCCATATATCTCAGGTTTTTCCTAACCTAACAAGAATTGTTTCTAATCTATAGAACCTGTAAACAAAGTGGATCTTCCGTAGACCAGAATCTTCTATCTGCATTTTTGACACTAGAAAACTTATTTAAGAGTATATAAAAAAATTCTATGGCCCTTTTCATGAATTTTATCACGCTTTAACAATAGCTCATAGATCCCCCTTTGCTATATAAAGTTTCTACTTTCAGTTACTCTATATTCGATATTCCGCCTCCTAGATTATTGATTATTAAAGTTAAGGCTAAGGTTTTGTAGAACAGATGTAATTCTAAGTATTTTGTGTAAACTCCTCTCAGTCCTAGTTTGAAAAATCGATACCACAAAGCAATTTCTATTCTTAAAGACACCTTAAAAGTCCGCCTCCTGTATGGGTTTTGTACATTTCAACTTTTTCGACTTTTGCTATATATTTTGTTTTGAATTGCTTGCTTTAGGCTCTAGAGAGAAACAATGTAATACTATCTATATAAATAACTATAACTAAAATAACTGAGAGACACTAACTAATAGGAAAGATTTAATTAACTACCCCGAAGCTATGAAGGAAAGACCCTAGCGAGAAGCATAAGCCTTATTAGGAGTAGTAGTAAGAAGAGAAAGAGCTATACGCTTATGTTGTGGGGCCTACCTGCCTTAGCGTTAGGGTTCCCTGTTGCTATTGTATTAATTGTCTTATGTGTTACTGTATTACCCGTACCGCTTATTGTAGCTTTTGTATTCTTGTTTAGGCTTTATTAGTTAAGTTAGGATATATAAGGTACAGTTCCTACCCTTACTCGTTGCTTCCCCTAGAGCTCCTAATAGAAGAGTTATAGCGCGTATAGCTGCCCCTTCTATAGCGGCTTCTCCTTATTGCTTCTAATAAAAGAGATATAGCTTCTGTTCCTGCTAAGCCAGGTAAATAAATAACAAATAAGTAACCCAGGAAATCCAGAAGCTCTGAAATACAAGAACAAAATAAAAATCTCGGCAACCCGAAACTAAATCACTCGTATAGAGGTTCCTATCAAGCTCCCAAACTTAGGGGCACTCCTGTTAATACCTTACTGTCCGGCTCATTTTCTTTTTAATAGCTCCTACAGGAAGATTTTCCTTGTATTCTAGGTTGAGTACTACTATCATAAATAAAGAACTGGCCGGGATTCTTTTCTAATTTACAAAGGAATAGCACTAACAAATGCACAAGTTGCGAGAGCCTCTAGATAGCTACCCACTATACGCATACCTTAATAAAAGTAGCTCTAAGAATTAGAAAAAAGTAATGAAGTATTAAGGATTTCCAGGGTTCTCTGCGAATCAAATTTAAAAACTAGCATATCTGGAAAAGTGTTGAATAGAAAAAGAATTTATAGAGCTATTTATACCTTTTTCTTGCCAAAAATGTTATCGCTAATAGGACACTCGAACCCGCTGAATATTTTACAAACAGAGTTTCCAAGTTTTCATGTAACAAGCTAAAGAAATGGAAAAGACTACCCATAGCTCAGAAAATCATAAGAAAAAAGCCCCTATTATCAAGGGCTACTATATTCATTTTTTTGTTTCCATTCATATTCAACAGGGGATAAGCTATTCGCGATTAATACAATAAGATGCTATGTGAGGAGAGGCCCTGAATTGACTCTTCGCCGATTTTAAGAGTCAGAGAGGGTTCGGTAAATAAGAAAGAGGCTGGCCCTGTTAGGTAATTACTTTTAATAGAAACTTTACTTTAGAGATACGAGTAAGTGGCTTCAGGAGCCTCAAAGTCAAAGTATAGAGATTTATGCTCATTTTCTTAATGTTTTTAATTCCTCAAAGAGAATCTTTTGTACCAATGATTATATAGTAGTTATATATTACCCAGAATCCAGAAAAAAGTTGAAGAAAAACCTTATAGGCAGGCTTTGGCCCCCATAAACCCAAATTACTTACATATTTTCGATGGCCGGGAGTCTAGGGCGTCTGGTGCGCTTTTAGCCGGTTTCTTTTGTATTAGGATAGGGCTTGAACCGCTGACCCAAGTATTTTAAGTCCCCTGTTCTAACCAATTATTTTTAAGTTAGACTGATCCTGTTTATCCAAAAAGGTCCAGCTATAATTAAATGGATAGAGTCGTTAGCTTAAATTGAGCTAATAACAAAGAAGAAGGGTGGACTCTAAAAGATAAGCCGTTCCTATACAAAAGAAAGTATATATATATTATAAAAACTACAATAACTAGGTAGTAAGTAATTTCTATGTCATTAAAATAAGGAGAAGGTTACCACAGCGGCAAGTTCATAAACTGCGGTTAAAAAAACCGAAGTCTCATTATCGGTACACTTTAAAAAAATCGGATGGAAAAGTCGCCTGTAACTCTAGTAATATTACTTATTTGAGTCTTTATTATTTAGCAGTTATAAGAGTCCCATTTGCCCAGATGCTGATAAAGGGTTTTCAGTACCTAGAGTTTTGTACCCATTAATTTTAATTTGTAGTTTAGGAATCAAGCTGCTTTTTCTTAATTTATAAAAGGGTTTTTAATATAACTTTAATATAATTAAGATATTTACAAGATTTGTATCTTTATAATTTAATTAAAAAGAGTAGGTTCTATTACGTGTATACCAAGACCAAATAGTAAAAAGAAGTCTCAGAGAGTACACTTTCTATAAAGATGGGAGTCCTTGCTTCGTAAAAGTTCCGGAATAGAGACTTTAAGACAGTATATACTATATTCAAAAGCATAGATTCAACACCCAATTCAATGTCATATACGAATTACAAATAGGACAGTCTTGTAGACACGGCTCTCTTATCAGGTTACCAAGAAGTATATACTCAGTCTCTTATTGAGATCTCATTACAAATGGCTTGTACTAATCCAGAGATCAAATTGATACAATTGAAGGAAGTTATCCCTTGTCACTAGCATTAAAATAAAGAACGTAAACAAAGATAAAGATAAGTAAAAAAGAATAAACTATGTGATTTCCATTTGATTACTTCGGCGAAAGTCTTGGTCTTTTTACTACAAGAAACACGAATACTAAAGTATATGGGTGCAGAGTTATATACTAAATCTGAAAAAAAAGGAGGAAAAAGATTCAAAGGCAATAAACGAAGTCTTTTGGAGATGTAAAGGGAGACTTCTTGAAGTTAAATATTATGCGTACTCTTTTTATAGACTCTCCAGCAAATTTTTTTTAATGATAAAAAGATTTAGTTCCCAAGAGGTATATAAAGGAGAAAGGGAACTCGGATTTATAACCCAAAAATTCAGTAGAAACCCCTTATAAGTGCCAAGTATTAATAATGCAACAGGTTTTTATATTACCTATAATAAGAGAAGGCTTAGTTACCACTCATTTTAATTTGTACTGCCTTTCCCTATTGATTGTATTGGTCAACTACTTCAGGAAGCACTAAACCCTACTTATTAAGTATAATCTTGCAAAACCCACTTATAAAGTAAATAATTCCTTGTAACTTATTTAACCTGATCAGAAAGATAAGAAAACCGCCTAGACCTTTCTTTATAGCTCCTGTATCCTGAGAGCTCTCTAAAAAGCCTTAACTCTTCGGGATAACCCCACCTTTTGAATACGGGAACACCTACAAGAAAAAAGACTAAAACTTAAGTTCTTTGTGACTGAACTTCGTTAACTGGATCTGTAACCTAAGAAAAAGCTTGGCTTCTACCACACAAGTCCTTACCGGAAACTCATTTCTTTAGCTTTAGAGTTCTATACAGCCTTTATGGAACCCGGGAAACAAGGGAACCATAGAACAATCAACCCTTACTTTAATAGCTTAAGCAAGACCCTAAAAAGAGTTTTCAAACAGAGCATAAGAGGACTTGAACCTATTACTCACGATAAACCTTAAACTATAAAATTTTCTCGGCTTTTTATCTTTTAAAGGTGCGACCAAAATTTAGGATTTATCTAAATTTGTTGAGTTCCATTGATTTTCTAGAATATAGTTAATAAAAAAGAGTGGCCCGTACTCAGAGTAGAAGCTCTTATTTTATTAGAAACCCCTGAACTTTATCAATATAACTAAGAAATAAAAGATTTAAGATATAATACGTGTACCTAACTTACACTTTTGCGCAGTCCTGGTACCTAATAAGAGTAGGGAAGATATATCAAAAGGAGCCCTTTATGACATCCTGCAAAAAAGAAAGATCTTTAAATTATAGACTAGAAACGAGGACACTTGCTTTTAATTTGAAAAGTACTAAGTTACTATATTTGAGTATTACCTTAACAGAGGAGTACCCCAGCATTTAAATTAGCAAGAGCATAAGAAAGTCAAAACTCGATTGGAAAATGTATAACACCCCGTACGGGATCCAAATATTATCTTTTCATAAATGAATTGACAAATAACAAAAAGTATGAATCTGAGTTTTTATTTAGTTATAAATTTCAAAAGGATTTTTATCTCTTCGCTTTCCCTATTATTATTAGAATAGGAGGCTTACCCATCTAGTTAAGTAGATACTAGGCTCTGTTTATCTTATATAAATTATAAATAAAGTTTGCTTATCAGATTAAACTACTTAAAGAGGGGCATCTCTTGTATCGTTGTTATTTACTTTAATCTTGGAATAATTCTCATCTCGCATAAGAGCAGGCGGAATTTTAGTTAGGTAATTCAGTGGAATATTCTTCAGATTGCGGCTATCGTAAAATGAAAATATTATAATCCTTATATAATACTAGGCATTCCATTTTCTTAATCTGTACTATATGCTTTTTATTTATATCCTGTGGTTTTCTTGTGTACTGAGTCTTGTTGAGTAAATAAGGGGGCTCATTCTGCACTCATTATTTATTAACAAAAGGCGATCTCTTATAAGGTAAACTTTTTTTGATAATAAGCTTGTGTTGCCCTGTTCTTCGTGCTAACTTTCCTATACTAGTAAATTCACTAGTTACAAAAAAGAGTAAACCCTACACTTAAATAAAAGAAATATGCAAAGCAGCTCTTTTTATACATATGCTCAATTGTAAGTAAAACTAAGAACCCACCCATTTGCGAGTCTAATACACTAATAATTCACAAGGACACTAGAAAAGCTCTTAAGCAGTTAAATACAAACTTTTTTGTAGAAAGATAATATTCAAAGCACTCATTAATTTGACAAACACCCATACAGAATAAAACAGAATAAAAAGTTGTTTGTCAAATAAGAAGGAGCTCCAAAAGGGTCTCCTGCGAAGGATATGCAATAAAAAAAAGAATATTAAGAAACCGCCCTAATGAAACTATCCTCAAACGAGGTTTTATAGTACTAATTAACATCTTACTATAAAATTAATACAAAAAAAGAGGATTCATATTAGTTTTGTGCTAATCAGGAGACTTCTATTCACAAAAGGAGGAAAAGAGCTTGCGTTTGTTAAGAGTACAATTTAATGCCTTTGGACTTTGTGACACTTAACTGGATACCTTTCCTTTAGGGGTAGCTATTTAATTTAATAATACGAAGCTTTCCATTATAATTCATTTTAGCGGACTAGTTAAAATAAGGATATCTTTGATTATATACTTCGATTTGCTTTTCTTCATCAGTAAAACCTTTTTGTAATCACTTAGATAAAAAAGGAGATTTAGCTCATCCTTAATACTCGTCTTTATGACTCTAGTTATAGTTAAAGCGAGTCTTTATTTATTTTCTGTTAAGTTTTCTAAAGTAGTAAAGCGCCGGTTCATGGAACCTGCATGGCAAGGGGTCGAGTCAGTGCTGGTAATCCGGTTTCTATAAAGCCTTGAGAGATGCCCTTTCAAAAAGCAGAGGAAGAAGGTCCTTTATTTAGAAGAGGTTTAGAGTCTTTGTAATTACAAGTTTTTACTGGATTGATATGGCAACGAGGTTATCTTTAGATAACGGGGTGTCTCTGTCTTTTTTGTATGTTTTGTACCTCACTTCCTTAACCAGGGCCTAAGAAAGAGGTTGTAGGTATTAAGAAGATGCTGATAGAGAGTCTTCTAGCGGAGAGGTATAGGTAACTAGCTAAGAAGGGTCCTATAGCTCTGAGAAAAGGTGTGGGGCAAGTGTAAGCTTGGATCCGAACAAAGTGAAGGGGGGATTTATCTTGTTCCTCTGTTTCAAGTTTCTGATAAAGACAATATAGAATAGAGTAGAAAAGAGGGTGAGCTTTAACTTGGTTTGAAGGTTACGAAAGCTGGTCTAGCTCAGAAAGTACTAGGTATTGGGATAGGCACTAACTCTCTGGTGGGGATTCTAGAACTTCTATTTAGTCAAGGATCCGATTCTCCAAGGTAAATATCCACCACAAAGAATAAGAAACAACAAAGCAAGAAACTACCTAATCAGCAGTGAGAAAGAAAGAGTTGTTACATAAGTAATTAAAAAGGAGTGCTTGAGGAAGGAATGAAATCTTGTATAACAATACAAACTACTACTATCCTTTAGGGCATACTTTAATTAGACTAACATAAATAAGGTAAGGTAAAAAAAATCTTCCTACAAGTTTCTCAATACTACATACTAGAAGCTTCATAAAGATAAAAATCTCGTAGCCAGCTACGTAAATAAATAAAGGAGCTATTCATTATAAATATGTATGAGACTTTTTATGTAATTAGCAGAGTCAACTTTCTTCCTTTTTGAGTCCCTATCGTTATGATAAGTTAATTGAGGAGAGCTCTCCATGTTCATTTACTTTAATTCTCTGAATTACCTACTACACAACGCCTATCTCTTATGCTATTCGCGAGGGTTCCTAGTATTTACAAAAGGATTAGACATCTTCTCCAGAATCCATAAGGAATTGTACTGTCTCACACAAGGGTGCCAAAATACTTAGTATAGTATCCACTTGAATTTGAATGTAGATATACAATTAAAGAATCAATTTGTAAGTTTGAGTAAGATAACAGGGATTTTTACGTTGTTATATACTCTACGTAGGCTGACGGAGAGAACTAAGATTCCAGGGTTCCTATGATATTATAGCAGTCCCGTGCAACGGGTTAGATTGTTCCTTCTTTTTTGGGACAGTAGCTGGATATTAAACACGATCTAGTTAAACTCTTAAATCTTTTCGAGTCAGAATCAGATGAAGCTGGACATTACTTCAAAAAAGGGGCAAGGCATCCTGTAAAATAATAAGGAAATTCATTTATGCATTCAATCAAAACTCTTTTATTAACCAGTATAGTGAGTGCAGAATTTTTTGTTATTCAAGCAACGTAGTTCTGTTAAAAGTCTTTGCTTTATGCTTTTATAGTTTATTCCCCTGAGGAATTAGTTTTAGCAGGGTCTTGGCAGGAACTTCCCTCACATATAGTATAGTACTTATAAAAGGATAACCCCTAATACACGTACTTCAATCTACTAAAGACAAAGTAAATCAAGTCAACAAGTGAACGAGGAATTTTTGGTATATGAATATGAAACTATAGGTACTCCTAATCCTAAGTATGAGTCCTTCAAGTGCGTCCCTTTTGCTATCCTGCGGTTAACTTGACTAGCGACTTTTCTGGATTTACTTCGAAAAAATTCTTATCCTCTCCTTGATATTAATCCCTACGTTACAAAGCTCCTGTTAAAGTACCTAGATTTGTGTCATACTCACTTTTAAAAGGAAAAAGCCTGTCAACTTAAGTGGATTTTTAGTAAAAGGGGCATCCGAAGAGCTTGGGCAACTTGTGTAAATCTACTTTTTATCTCAAATAAGGTACTGTCAAATAAAGTTTTTACAATTAATGCAGCTAGATCGAAAACCGGGCGAATTAACCACAGGGCATTACTTACCGAAAGCTCTTAAAGACTTAAGAAGTTCCATGCGGTATAATTCCTAAAAATTTTACGACTTATAGAGCATATATCTTAGCTTGTATTTTAGAATATAAAAAGCTTCCCATTAACTTAACTGAAAATTGCTAATAAAATAACTTTTCTGTTTGTCTTGAGGAATAGCTACTCAACTCTGGTCCTGAAAACTGAAAGGGCGCTTAATATTAAGTCAACAGGAGTTCTTTTGCTCTAGTTAAACGTTAGATTTTAGACAGTTCGTATCAATATCGGGGATTTAACCCTGGCTTTTAGAAAGTATTAACTTCAAATTGAAAAAGGCACTCCCATACCCCTTTCTTTAATCTATAACTTTAGTGAAGGAGTATAAGGGTTCCCTTGTGTATATAGCTATTAAGGCCGCAGGGTCTATATGATCACGAAATTTATATGCTTAAAAGTGAAAAACCAAGTCCCCCAGTACTTAATCTTGGGGTAATCGAGTGGGTTAGCAGCCGTTGTGGATTTTATCTGGAAGTAGAATTAATAATGAGTATTCCTAAAGGGTAGGGCGGAACTCCTTTAAATAGCAGAGCCTAGTATATAACACACAAAGGGGCATAAAAAATTCCTTTTTAGTACCTCGATAAAGGTTTAAAGAATTTATAAGAAGGGGCTGTGGTAAGTGTGAAGATACAATAAAGTGATAGAGGGGAGTAGTATTGCCCCGATTCGGTTAACTAGTTTATTTCATAATTTTGTACCCTTAAAAGGATTTTAATAAATTCGTACAGGTTCTATTATGGAGTCCCATCTATTTACTTGAAAGAGGAATTTCCAAAATTTAGTAGTCATAAAAAAGAAAGTATAGGTAACAAAGTTAATCACTTAAATAGAACTGAACTTCTCTGTTGCAATTCAAAGAGCAAGCAAAGATTATCTTTTTAAGTATATCTAAGTAGTAAGGCACTCATTCACGTAGTATCGATGCGCAAAGGTTCGCCTTTTACTCCTCCAGTATAAAATAAAAGCGGCTCAGAAAAGTATAACACAAAAATTCTATATGATATAAGGTTAGTAGTTCTCAATATTTTTCCTATTGAATAAGATTCTTGATTCGAGACTCTATCAAAAGGGGTACTCTTATGTCCGGAAAATTCCTTATAAACATAGGCAAAGTAACCAAACGTAGAATTTAGTTGATAAAACCCTTTGTCTTCCAGGGCCCTTTAGCCGGTAATTCTACTAATAAGATAGCGTGTTAGATAAACGGATTGAACCACTTTACATCAGTATAAGAGAGCTTGCTGGATACAAGATTTTGGACGAGGGGTTTCCTATTCTTTTTGTATAGACAGGCTTTTAACCCTCGTTTTAGGCCCACCAGTTCCTTACTCAGTCCTTGTTGTTCATTTTTATAATTAAACCTTGGCCTAAATAAAGAATAAAATATGCTATAGAATTCCTATTTTCTTCAAACCGGCAAGAGGTTATAATTAGGAAAAACTCCACAAGTATGTAACCAAACTCTTTTCATATAGATATATTTAAAAAGTCTTCCCGCAGAGGAAGTTGAGCAAGTATTCTTGCTGAGAAAGCATTGGTATGCCTTGCTAAAAAGTTGCTGGTTATAAAAAGGAGATCCCATAAAACCAAGAAGCGTAACGTGTAGAATAAAGCGTCTTATTGTTTGTTATTGCCTTAATTTTAATTGAGGAACCCTTTCTTCGTGAAATTTCAATAGTAAAGAATTTCTAGGTATTCCATCAAGTTCTACCCTCTTAAAACCTTATTTATTATACCGTACAGGGATAACCTAGTATACATATTAGCTGTTGCAGCCTAGAGTCCTCAATTATATTACGGAGTTACTAGTATCGTAAGCTTTTCTAAAAAGAGTCCCCACGTTGTCTTTGTATTCAAGAAAAAGATACCCCTTTAGTAAAGGGCTACATATTTGTCTTTATATACTCCTCGTCTTCTTGTCAGTTAGTTATAAAAAGTAAGCGGATACTCTTCTTTAGACTGTAGTGTTAATACTTTTTGTAACGCTGAATGTAAAAAGTGTAGCTTCAAAAATGCTTTATTTAAGAGTATTACCGAGCTAACCTCTTCCAAAAGGAACCCACCGAGAATCCTTATTTGAGTTTCCTTTCTTTGAACTAGTCAATTTCTTTATTAAATAAAATTCGTGCTTGTTAGTATCGAGGGTCCAGTAAACAGGAGTTAAAAAAAGGGCAGGTAAGAAGATTTTATATTAAAGGAGCTTCCTCAAAATTTGAAAACAAAAACACATGGTTTTTTATAAAACTCACATTAAAAGGCATTAAAAAACTCGTCTATAAAAAAAGCTTTTGAGAAAAGAGGCAATTCCCAAAAGAGATCACAAGTGTAAGCTCCTTATTCTAATGCTTTTGTGTAACATATATTCTTAAAGTTCTTTTTTACAAACTCTTGTTTAGCTTTTTAAGAGGCATCTTTATGTCCTTGACCCTTTTTTTACTAAATACCTAAAATTAGAAACTATCTATGCAGTCTTATTCTGTATCTATACTGAATTCTACTTTTGTTACTCGAGAGTATATACTTTTAAAGAATAAATATTTTAAGAAAGATTAAATAAAGGCGAGCTTGCTTCATAATAATAGCTGAAGAACAGGTATAGACGGGCTTCCCCCTTTTTATAGCTTCGGTTTTGTTTGGTTGCTAAATAAAGGGTTTAGGCCAGGAAGTTTTCCTTAAATAGCGAGGCTTTGTAATAAGTTTTCGGGGGTCCGTCTTATAAGGGTGCTGAATATAATCACAAAAGGACTTCTCTTTAATATTTGAATCTTTACAACGACGATACTTAATTATTAAGGAGATTAAAAACCCTAAATAATCGATGCTTTAGCGAATGCCTGTACAAGAAGCTGCTTAGCCAGGCCTAGGTCCCTATTTGAGAGTTAGCTCACAAGTCCTTTTTTACTAAATACTAACTTTAATTCAAGAACTCCTCTTCTGGTTGTGTACTTTAAGAAGGGAACTTTCCATACAAAAAACAACTCATTTGCTATCAATGGGGTGGGAAGCGCTCTATCGGTGCTATTACCCTGTCATGAAATGGAAAGCTAAATTTGTATTTTTGTTTTTTGTACAGCGCTAACCCTTGACAAAAGTAAAAAAGAAACCAAAACCTCTTCTGGCTCTAATTCTTTGTATAATTGCTTAGCTTGTTCCAAAAAACTTGATAAAGACTATAAAACTTCCTAAAATTTGTAAACCCTATTCAGGATAGAACCTTAAACTTACCCATCGAAATCAGAAAGAATCTTCAGCTATAGGGTTTCTGAGGCGAGGCTAGCTAGATCAAAAGAGTATAGATTATTTCGCAATTAAGCTTTATTGCAGGGCAAAGTCTTCCTTTATCTTGGAACTTCGTACCGGGTGCCGAATTAGTAGAGGGAGCCCCTATGTTTTTTACAACAATAACTAAGGACATAATCCCTGTAGATTACTTTCGAATATTCCCGCGTAGACCTAGGGTTCCGTTTTACTCAATAAAAAGTAGGACGGAAGAGTCGCCTTCTGCACTGAAAGGTAATTTTACAAGCCTCCTCGAGCTCCTGGTTCAGTCAAATATATGGTAATACCTAAAGTAAATAACATCTCATTCCTTAGTCTTTATAGAAAGCTTCTCAATGGGACCTTCTATAAAGTCTTTTTTTTATAAGAGTGTGTCCCGGCTTTTGTGCTAACAAGTTAAGTTCTTTATGCCTTATTTCTGCCTCTGGGGGATCCCTTTTCTTTATATTGCAGGGGCTGTAAATATGTACTAGCTAATAAACTTAACTTAGGCTCTCTTTTTCATTTAATATTCTTTTGTAGCTGCCCTCTAGCAAGGCAAATTGGAATTCATATCGTTTTTATAACAAGTCACCGACTAATTAAGAGATACCAGAGGAGTTCGTTCGGAAAGCAGGCCTCGCATTTACTCATATCTCTACGAGTCTACTAGCAAAAAAATCTAGTATAACATCAAATATTTAGATAAAGGGTTTGGATTCCTAGTGCCAACTCAAGTAGAATTGGTTCTAGTTTTTCTGGTTCCAGGATATCTACTAAAACAAAGCAAGTTCTAGTTATTTATTATAATAGGGATACCCGTATTATAGGAAATTGCCCAATGCCGTCTAGATGTAAACACAGAGTAGCCTAGCTTCAGATGGGGCAATTCTTGATTAATATAACTACGAAAAGCCTTTCCAATTAACAAGGTTATTTTTAATTCTAGCTCTATTCACCTTACCCAATTAGAGGGAGCATCCTAGTCTAAAAAAGACTGCTTAACAGTTGTCCCTAGCTAGAAATTCTTTTGGTAAAAGACTTCGTCATAAGAAAATTGAATACTAGAACTTAGTTTACTAAGAATTAATTCCACTTTGCATTTCATTATCTGTGGAGTAAGGTATTTTAACTAAGGTTAGATAAGTCTCTTTGGGTGTAATATAAAGGAATTGCTAGGTTTTGAAGGTATATTCGCGGGATTCTCTTGTAAAGCTTCTACCTTAAAAAGGAAACCTTCAGGTTTATACTTTTCTGTGCCTAATTAAGTGTTAAGTAATACTCTTTGTTTTAGTTTTATTTAGAAAGGGGCCTAACCCAGGTTATAATAATAGGTAAAAAAGATAAGGAATCCATAATCTTTCTAAGTTATCTAGGTACGGGTTATTAGTAGTCAAAATCGAGTCTTTCGCAGCTGTAGATTAAACAACTCAATTTCTTACCTTGTATAGATAGCAAGGGGGCAGGGTACTCGCAATTTCAAAAGCTTTTTATACGCGAATGCTTTCTTGCCAAATTGAAAATAAAAGGGTCCTTTTAGGATCTCTGGTCGAATCCAATAAGCATGGTCCGAATGGACCTGTTTAAAAAAAGGGCTCAAAGCCCAATTATCCAAATCTGAGTCTTACAATGAAGTTCCTTTTCCTTAAAAGGCTCGTCTCTAAGCAAGCGATATAAAAAGGTTCTTGTACTAGCTTGCAAAAAGCCTAAAGGAGTTTCGGCTTCTATTATTGTATATTTATGATAAGCTTTATGACTCCCTCCTCTGGTTATTTTAGTAAAGCAACACTTTCGACTATCTAACACAAAAGGTCCCATATTATTCTTTTTCTTTTTGCGTTCAGTAATTTCTACTAGAAGCTTTTGCAAAATATACACTACTATGTCAGGAGGCATTAGTCTAGTTTTTCTTTTTTCTATATAGCATACTTCAACCCTAACTAGAGAGCGTCTTATTATAAAAGAGGCTCCGAAACCCGAGAATCCCGGGGCAGTTAAGCGAAAACACGAGATTTTCATTCTCAAATTATTTATAGATTTTAGTAACTCATTGTTACCAGAGCTTTACAAGTTACAAAGGAAATTTTTCACTAAGCAGACCCTATATTTCATTTCAAAATTATGATATGAGCAGCCCCTGTAGAAATTAACGAGTTGAGTTATAGACACTTAGATTTTACTAGTACCCTATTAGAAATAGTCTCAAAATTCTTTAGAGTTTGACTTTAAACAAGAATGAAAGCCCCTCCCTATTTTTTCTTTTTTTGAGGAATCTTTAGAAGCCGATGTACATAAAAAAGAATGCAATGTCAATTCCTGCGAGCAAAAACAGCATACCTTAGCTTAGAAAGAACTTGGAAGTCTTAATATGCCTCAAGAGTTCAAAATCTAAACTCATAAAAAACGAAGAAATCAATAACATAACAAGTTTAAACCGCTTATAGCACGGAGTTTTACCCATTATATTATAACCTTCTTAACAGCTATAACTGGCTTCTTCATTAGTTTTATAAGTCTTCTTAACTGTCTTATGAGCCCAACTCTTTCTAACTCTAATTGTACCCTTCTTCTTGCAGGCCTGTAGTCTTAGGCTTCCCCTACTTACCCTACCCCTATACGAGGTATAGTGTATTCCTGAGTTTGTCTGCTTATGATAAGTAAACCCGGCGTAAGAGAACGTATGTACTATATAAGGTGTATAATTTCTTCAGGATTTTTCTTAGAGGTTTACCTAGACAGGAACTTTATAAAGTTATCCCGGAGAGGAGTCGCCTTTTTAGGGAATCCTCAATCCCTTTTTAGAAGTTTAGTAGTAAAAGTTTTCGGAATTTAAATGAAAGAAGGTAATCAAAGTAGACAATAGCTCCGCCCCGTTTTTTAAGGTTTACCCTCTCTCTATTTCCAGTCAAACTGAGAATTAACTAAAGGCATTTGTAACTATCAAGTTGTCCTTTTTGGATTGGTAATAAGTTATAAAGTAGGAAATCCCTCTTTTATTAGGATGCCAGGGAAGCCCTTAAACTTAAGGCGCCGCTCCTTCTGTAAGATACCAAATAAAGGAAACCCAAAGAAAGAAATGAAAAGGTTTTTGGAAGTACAGGCCTACAACCAAAGGGTAAGAATACCCGTTAAAGAAGAGGCATTTTGGGAGCTTGAGTTTAAGAGGAGTTTTTTTCTTAACCCTCGGATTTGGAAGTTAGTAATATACGGGGTTCGAGAAGTTCCTGTGGGGTTTTCCTGGTTAGACGCGTTTTTAAAAAATGAAAAGTAGGTTTTACTGTTGAATCCGGATTCATTATAGTAAAGATTTTAGGGAGTATAGTATCAACAACTTAAGCTAAAGTCATTTTTCTTTTGGTAAAGACAAGCATAAAGCTTAAGGATAAGCCCGGTCCTCTTTTCTAGTTAACAAGGTAATGTAATTAAGGGGTTTATCTTTTTAGTGATACAGGGTGTGGTTTTGAATAAGGTCTTAAGATTAAAGGGAAAGCTAGGGCTATCACCGAAGGGTGAAAGCCGGTGTAGGTATTCAGAAGGGATGTTCAGGAGATCAAGAACTCAGTAGGTTGCTCTCATATTCCCCTGTTTCCAAGGTTTCCTTTTTCAGGTTTAGTGTAAGAAGCTGAAAGTACTTAGTTTCCGGTGTCATTAAAGTTAAGAAATTCTTATGAGTTTTCGGGAGAATTAGTTCCACTGTGATATTGAAATTTTAGGGGCAAGTATATAAAATGAGAAAGGTATAGGTGTATTTCATTAGTAGAATTAGGGCCGATCTATATTGGAGAAATTTCTCTTACTTTTTCTCGGGGCATTCTCCTTTATAAGTGTTAGCTTAGTCAGAATTATGAAGTGGAAGAGGCTCTTTTTACAAGAGTCTAGTTATTAAGCTTTAGAGTTTTTGGGCTGTGCTAGAAAAGTGATTTCCGGAGACAGGATTTCTATCCCACATTTTGCAGCTCCAGATCTAAAAGAAATTTAGGGAGCTTTTAATTTATATTGTTGGGAAACTCTAGTTTTGTTTTACTTTTAGTTCAACTCGCAAGTTTTAGCATTTCTTTTTCAGGCTAGGAGCCCTTTGATTTGGAAGTCAATTTGTACTTCAATTTTTATTAGCAGAAGTTCCCAACCCCAACAAACAAAGGAAAAAACTCCTCAATCTGCTTAGATTCAGTAAAAACTTTATAACGAGAAGTATTTCCTAGTGAAAAATGAAAGTCAAAGGAGTGAGGATCCAAAAGCTCTAGAAGCTTCCTATATTTTAAGGTTAAAGCAGATTCTCTTCGGACTCCTCCCTGTTAAGATAAAGAGTTTTTTATTAATAGGGGATACTCGGGGTTCCCTTATTTTACTGCTTTTGCGTTTCTCTCCTCAATTCTGAATAGAGTAAGGGCGAAAGAAATAAACGAAATAAATGTAGAGACTTAGTAGTAGGGAGCGTGGGTAAATCGAAAATATTAAATAAAAAGGGGGTCTCTGTCCTACTTCTCTTAAGTTTACTCCGACCTAAACTTTAATAGCTATACTCTTGTGACAGTCTTGTTGTGTCTTCTGTATCTATTGTTTCTTATGCTGCTTGATAGCCAGCCTTATTGTAGTGTTATAATAGTTGTTCGTAAGCCAGTAAGGGTTTCGGAGATTTGCTTTCATGTTCTGCTTGCTTTTAAAGTTTCCTGGGTAGGTAGATTTTAGAAAAAGAGATGCTAGGTAGGGTATGGTTCTTCCTATGTTTCTGAGTTTCTTATAGTAATAGTTAATAGTTTAGCGAATATAAAGAATTGAGGGGCGTTCTGGTAAGAGAACTGAAGAAGTGGAAGTCTTTTTTCTTGGTGTTGGTTATTGGGTATCCATGTATATTCCAAAACTATATGGGATTAACCTCCTTTAGTCAGTCGGTAAGGGTAATGCTATTCTTTACTAAGTTTCAATCCTCCCGTGTCAATAACTACAGAGGCAAGAGGGGTCCGTTAAGCATATGTAGGATTAAAAAACAAGTGGGTTAAGCTCTAGACTTTTCTTTACTTAAGGATGTCCCAGGAAAGAGGCTTTATCAAATCTTATTTAATTAATAACCTTAAGTTTTTGCTTTTTACAGATAATTTGGTATGAAACACAAGGCAGGGTATAGAGTTTTCAATTAAAGGAAGTATTAGAGATTCTGTTTATGCGGCCTTACACCAATAGAGTACAAGATTTTTTAGATTGTCTACCTGCGTTCCTTTGTTTTCTAAGTTTCCGATTCTGGTTTCAGTTAACGAAGTAGAGTTTCATTTAAGTATTGTTTTCACTGATCAAATTATAATCAGAAGTTGACTGTATAGGGGGTAGAAGTGTTTATTTCTTAGAATCCTTTAAAGTCAAAACTTGAAAATTTCTAATATCAAAGGTAAGTTTATCTTTTCTAGACTAACTATACAACTCCGAACCTTACTTTATTTTATAGCTACTTAGTTGCTTTCACCTTGATTATAGTGCTAACCTTTTAGGCCTTAGTAAAATGGAGAATGATAAGAATATTGAAGAGTTTCTGTTACTTATGAAAACTGCCTTTATTCAAGGAAAACCCCGGACCTATGAGGCTAGCTAAGAAATCCTCTAGTTGCTTACTCTAAATGTATTATAAAACCTCAGAAAAGGAAACCCTGATAATAAGGAAAACGAACTGCAAAAGGATACTTGTACAGAATTCTAAAAATGATTGCGAAAACTTATTTTTGCAGAAAGCGCTATACCCTTTACCTAAATCTCGCAAGACCTCTTATTCATCAGATTTGAAAAAGCTTGTTACTTATTTGAGTACAGGATCTTAGGAAAACTTAGCCCTATATTATAGAAAAGCCCCGGCTCTTAAAAAGGAAATCGATTAAGAAGAGAGAAACTTTCCTTTTGACTTTCCAGGAGTTATTACTTGGAATCCCCAGTATCTATTCCTACTATTCCTAAGATTTTGTTACTAAATAGTTCTAAATGTTAGGGTTTACTTACTAAGCTTTCTCTGCTTTAACTAGAATGAGAGAAAGCACCCCTTTTTATAATATTTGTCGATCACTTAGGTTTTTCAGGAACTGCTTTATTAGGTAAACGTTATCGGGCATTTCCCTCCTTAAATTTCTCAAATTCTATTCTAGGAAAAGTACTTACTAGGCCCCTTTTAGATACCTAACAAACCCAAAATGACCTTATATATAGAACTTGTCTTTTAAAAACAAAGATATTCCTTGCCCGTATAGACTGTATAAGGACTCTCTATCCGGAAACCCTATGGGAAACAAATCCCCTAGAATTGACAGCCCTGCCTCTTGGGTTGAAACCCGGAAACGTAGGAACAAGGAGTCTTTAAAACCATAATGAGTTCAACGTCTATACACTATAAAACTGTAACAATATCGCTGCAGAAAAGGGCCTTAAAGATCTTCTTAGAAATCCCTTTGCCCCCCTTTAGTTCTTTGTGACTTATGAACGATCGGGAAAAAGGCTACCTATACGGGGGTCTCTTTATCGCAAACAAATTGACTTTATAAGTATAAGTTACTAGAGCCCTCTACTGGAATCAGAGCTATAATAACCTTCCCAAGAGCTATAACCTTCTTTGTAGACTAACTTTCTATCTTCAGACCTCCCTTTTTAATATAAAATATTTCATTTTCTTTTAGGGTAAAACAAAAGGGGAGTGCTGTGAGTTCGAATTATACATTATAGGAATTCTGCAATTCTCAATTTGGGTGGGGGAAAGATTTTGCTTGGGACGGGCTGTTTTGTTCTATCTCGAATTCTAATAACTCTTATAGCAAATAGACAACAAAGGGATGGATATAATTAACACTAAAATGAAAAGGACTCCTACACACGTCAAAAGCGAGCTTATTAGGGTTCCTGTTGGTATAGAAAAAAGAGATAAAGTTTGCTCAAGATCTATAGCTTTCCTTTATGTTATGACTTAAGGAGAGAGGGTTGCTGAAACTAGTAGCTTAAAAAGAGCCTTAAAAACGACAGTAGGTTTATAGTTTTATGAATAGGTCTGCAAAATCCTACCAAATGCGCAGGTAGGGCTTTTCTTTATTCGAAATAATCCTGAGTGGAGGGTGCTAGTAAGATAAGATGAGTCATTTTTAAATTATCATACTAAGCAGTAAAGCTAAAGGTCTCGTAATTGCCGGTATATAACCTGAACGGAGGCTCTCCTATTCCCATAACAAGGAGGGGCTTTGGAATTGTCTAATTAAGGCCCCTTGTTGCAAGCAAAGTTTGTAATGCATATGGATACCCCCTTATCTATGATCTATGTTATGTAGTTACAAAAAAGGGTTCGACTTATTAAAATGAAAATATGAGGGGGAGGACCTATCGAGTATGAGCTTGCAAAAAAATTTCTCTAGATTCTGATTATAGGGCCCTTTTAAAATACTAAGGATTTCTGGTGACCCGATTTTGATAACAAGTACTTTCAAAAAGTAATGTTAAAACTTAAAAGGGTTGGGATAGTTAATTTGACTTAAGTACCTCAAGGAAAAGGCAGCTTACTCGAGGAGATAATATTACAGAATATCGGCAATTATTTTTAGATAACGAGGCTCCCCCTGTGTGTTAAAAAGGGGCCCGCTAGGCAATCGCTAGAAACTTTCTTTAGAAGAAAGTACCCACCAAATTTTTAATTAAAGTCACCCTTTTGAATCAGGAGACCCCTTTTGATATTAGCAAACACTGGCTTATATGACTCCTCGGTACATGGATATGCTAAGGCTTCCCCTTACCTGTTGTATCACTAAGCAATTTCCTTCTTTAGTATAAAAGGAATTTCATTTCTTTTTGTTATGAACTAATTGTTACAAAAGCATTAAAAAGCATAACTGGGAGAACTTATGAGAGCTTTTAAAAATCTTCCTTTTATATGCTTAAAAAACTTTTTTTTTGAAGAACCGAAATGGATTTTATTTGTATTTAAAGCTTTCCTGAGATAGAACTTTTGGAATAAGCACTTTCTTTCTCAAGTTCTCCTACTTATATGTGTATATGGTGGCTATCTAATGAGAGTTTCCCTTTCGGGGGATTTGACTATTTCCACTACCTACACGTAACTCTAAAGTACTTGTTTTCAAAGTCAGGGATTTTCTATTGTATTCTTTTTGAGAACAAAAAGGGTTATACTATGTCTAGTTAGAACACAAGGTGCCTACTACTGAATAGAATCCATTAAAATTTTTGTATTACCTGCTTTCTATTGAGGAGCATAAAGAATCCGGTGGGGTGTAAAACAAGGAATTTCTACTAGACAAATTTAAAATAATAAAGGCGAAAGCATACGTCCTAAGAAAATTTTGGGCAATCTCTTAGAATCCCCGGTGTAGAATTCCTTGCCAACGTAAGAAGCATTAAACTTTTTAAAAATTTAGAGCTAAGGATAGCCTGATGTTTAGACGACAAAATTAAGCAAGAGTATTTAAAAAATTATACAAGCCCGGAACTCCTTTTTGAATAAGCGGAAGATTCCTTAAAAATGAAAAAGAAATTTATTGGAACTCACCTTACATTGTAACCTCCACGTTTTCAAATACCAGAACTCCGTAAAGTTCCCTGCACCACCTTATCTTATAGGGTAAGGTATCTCTTAAAAAAAGCTACTAATTTACCCGGAATTACTCAAAAAAAGGCCCATAACCATCGTCAAGAATAAAATATTATACTATAAAAAATCTTAAAAAAGGAAATAGGTTTCTAATCATGGGGAGTACTACACCCAGCTCGTGCTGTAAGTTAAGAGGGGACACCATATCCTATATTTATGTAAACTAGAGCCCTTAATAAATTGAAAAATGAACTCTTGACACTCGTACTGCCAGATACAGTTAATTTTATTACTTTATAAGAGTACTCCTGTAGGTTATAAACTTCCTTTTTTTCTTGAAAGAGGCCTTATTTTTTTAGTTAAACCAGGTATATTGGGTATTGTATTGTAGATTTATCCCCCTTTTTTTTTTTCCAAGACTATAACTACATGTTTTACAGACCCGAGTCTCTATAGCTTACCGGCACACGGGTGCTCTACTAAATTCAATAAGTTTCTTCTTAAAGCTCCAAATTTAATAGAATACTTTTATGGAACACGAGACGTCCTCTAAATCCATTATAAAGTACAAAGTCTTAATATAATAAAAAGATCCCGATTCATAGTAACCACTCTTAAAACTATAGCGGCATCGAACTCCTGATCTATTGAAGGAGAGAGGACACCTTATAGCACCCATCTAAAAATTGTCTAAAACCATAACTATATTATGTTCTAACTTCTAAATCGCAGTAAAAACGGTAGAAAAAGGGGTGCGTCTTGTCCAATTATTCTAAACTTTTTTCAATAAATAGGAATAAAAAAGTAGTTACCCGCAAGGTAAGTATAGGAAATTCCCTGGTATTAAAAATGAAGATCCTTATGGTTAGTGGTATTTATTACTCCGCTACTAGCCCGCACAGCTTAAAGTTTTTAGCATAATTTTTTTGGGTAACTCATGAACTTTCGCTTTTTGAATTCTTAATACATTCCCGCCGCGGATTCTTTCTTTTAAAGGAGTTTCTCAGCTTTCTATTATAAGAGGTATAAGAGTTTTAGATCTAAAATAGAATGAATTTAAGAAATTTCTTAGGTCAGCAGCCTAGCTAATGCGTGGAGTTTCCTACTATAAATAGGGCCGAGAAATAGGGTTCTAAAACGCAATTTACGAGAGTTTCGCTTTTTTAGAGATAAGTGGAAATGGGAGTTAGCATTATCTGGAGCCCCTTCTATTTTTCCCTATTTTAGTAGTTTTGGGATTACTATATTAGCTCTAGTCCCAAATTCCTATATTATCCCTTATATTCGTAAAGGGGTAGGGCAAGTACCAAGAGTTAACGCCTTAAAATATGAGAATCTTTTGAAAAAACTATATATATATCCTTTGTAAAGGCTAAAATTTTCTCTTCCAAAGTATCCTTCTTAACTTAGAAAAAGAAAAACAGCGGACTTTTGGAGCCTATCGGGGTTTGTGTATTGAAATTGGGTTTTTATGGTATGGTAAGTCTAATGTTTACGACATGAGTATCACCTTTTTGGATAATAAGAAAATCAAACTCTTTTCTTTTAAGAGGTCCCTTCGCAAGGGCTAGTACCCTGGTACTTTAGTCCAAGCAAAGCTTTTAGGCTAATATTATTCAATTTGTTACATGTGGAAGGTTCTTTCTTACTCCTGGGGGATCTAATTCCCGGAGTTTATGGATATATAAAGGATTCCTAAAGGGGTGCCTTTAAGTGTTTGTCTTTCACGAACTGAGCGAGGTTTTTAACCAATCTGCAGAGTTTTGAGCTCTTAAGTAAATAGGTTTTGATAAACGAGTTCCCTTGTTTTGTCTTATGAATTTGGTTTCAAGAATGTGCAAATTAAACCCGCGTTGGCGATTTAAGAAGTCCTTATAAATTATCTATAGATATGCCAGAATTTCTTCCTTATTTCAGTTGTAGTAAGTAGAAATCCTAACCATGTCCTAGATAAGATAAGCGACCTCTATAAGAAAGAGAGGGCAAGATAGACACGAAAAAAGTAGTACAAAATCTGCGCCATCCTAGGAATTAGACTTGCTTTCTAGAAATCCCTTATTTATAACTTAGAAAAAGAAAAACAGCGGAGCTAATTTCCTTATTTACCGGATTCGGTATTATAAGATTATAAGCCCAGGGGTATTAAATATAGTGACCCAACCCAGTTAAAGGAATCCCTTAAATTTCTCTGAAAAAACAATAATACAATCCCAACTTTCTTAGTGCTCGAGAGGAACTTAGTTGGTCAAAATAATACAAATCGGGAAAGCATCAGAGAAGGGCTGCAAGCGTCCTATCTTAACTTAAACTCGTTTAATATTATAAGGTATTTGCTTTTTTACAGGGAAAGAGCTCCCGATCTAGCATAAAAGCTTCTGATTCCTAATATAATAAAGGAATAGAATCTTTGTGTTACGAGAATAAGGAAATAGCTCAGCAGTCCAAGTTCACGGTAAAGGGTAGTATAAATTTACGAGCCTTGCGTACTTGTTATCACTCTAAGCGCTCTCACCCGGATTCTTTTAACTTCAATTTCTAGGTCCTTAATAAAAATGGCTTTTGGTCGAACAGAGAGTCACTTTGCTAAAAAGGCTCTAGGCAAACTAAAAGGATTCCCAATCTAAAACTGCTAGAGTAAAAAAGTAACCGGGTGCAATCCATTTTGGGTTAAGAATGATTTTTTTAGTGCTTTTTGCTTTATCCAAGGAGTCTTATCGTAGTAAATCTTAGGATATTCATATAGGGTTTTTCCTAAGGCGTTTTTGTATTTTAACTAGTAAAAGGAAAAAGGATACCTCTACTTGCAAAAGGTTACGTCAGCCGAGATTATACAATAGGTAATAACCGCGGGTAGCTACAGCAAAAGCTAAAATTTATAAGCTTGTTTTAATGCACTATATCCGAAAAGTTAATTGCAGTCTCTCAGCAGGATTCTCCTTTTATTATTTCCAAGATTTACATTAAGGTATATATAGTATAAACCCTGTCGTCGAAACTTTTTATATTATAAACTTCCTATCTCACATACTAAAAGAAACGCCTTGTCAAAAAAGATCTAAATTTAGGATTGCTTGTTCGTTTAATTATGACGGCTCAGCCCCTTAATATGCGTGGGCCCGCTTTTACAGAATTTGCTACAAGAATTCACTCGGGTAATAGACCCAAGAAACAGAGAAAAGGAGATCCTACTTTTCTAGTATAGTAAGTAAACTCTTTAAGATTAAGAATGAAACTATAATTCTAGTCTAGAGAAACCGCAGGTTTGAACCCTAGCAACCCATCTAAGTAGACCCCTGTCTTAACCTAAAAGAGTTACTCTTTTAAAAGTTGAATAATAAGGAAAAGTGTACAATTATAGTAAGCTAATGGAACTAGAGTTTGGGCCTACCCAAGCTAGAGGCTTGTAAGTCAATATTCTTTAAAAATATGTTTTAGTTAGGGTCACTTTTATAAGTCTCAGTAACTCTTTTTATAGGAAAAGGCTCCCTTTCTAAAAACTCTATAGCTTTCAATGTCTATGGATATAGTTGGAACAGCACAATTTACGTTCTCTCTATAACTAAGCACCTTATTTCCAGGATCTGGGTCACAAGCCCTTCTATACAGTAGCAATTTCTAAAAACTTGTAGGAGGAATAAAGAACTCTCATACTCTAGGGTAGAGGCATATAAATATATCCTCGTTCAACGGGAAACCCAAAGGGATTTTTTTAAGTGTTTGGAATAGAATTCTATGTAAAAGGGTCCATCTGGAAGCGGTAAAACTGGATTACACAAAAGTAGGCAGTTCTAATAGGTATCTTTTTATAGTTATATTCTATGGGTATTATTTATCTCTTATTAGTATTAGTCTTAAGGTTAGTTATTCATGGAATAGAGTCTAATATATAATATAGATAGATATATAATTTTATAATAGGTTTTTCTTTCTATTGTATGTAGAGAGTTATAGCAATAGTTTACTAGTTTAGAGATAAGACCTCCTCCTTCTGTTCTTATCGCTATGGAGGGGAGAGCCTTGTAGGAACCAGGATAGTATAGCTCCTACCTCCTACTACGATACATATAGCTCTACTCTAATTCTAATAAAGCAAGGTATATAAAGTAAAACAAAGAAGTAAGTCAAGAAAGCAACAAGTACAAGTCAATAGAATCCATAGAAAAAACAAGTAAGCATAAGCAGTTGGTGGTGGTTATAAGGTGGTATTACTGTACTATCTAGAATAGCTTAAAACACTTGTCTAGGAAGTCTATTAAGTAAGTCTTTTTCGAGGCTTCTAGAGTCCTGCCTGGGTTATTGCTCTTTACTTGACTGGAATTAGAACTTCTTCTGGAGGCCTGACGGGAAGCGGTGGCTAAAGCAGAGTAGGGATAGTTCAATGCATAGGATTCCTAACTTAAAACTTAAAAAAAGGATCCTATAACTAGAACTAGTAAATAAAAGGGGTTTCGTGAAATTACTTTCCTTAATTTGGCTAGGTATAAGCTATTGCATTAGAAACTGTTAAATTTAAAGGACTGCATTTCAAAACACCAACCTGTTTGCAGGGATGTCAAAGGTTCAACTCGGTTGGGGAGGCTTGGTGACTTTTTCAAAATAACAAGCATCAAGGATCCTGAAGCTTTAGAATTTTGTTTATCCTTTTTATGGGAAGTTGGAATAGAGTTATTTCTTACAATTATTAGGTATTATCCTCGGATATCCAGCGAAGTTAAAAAGCTTTTAACAAACTTTGGGATATACTTACTCACACTTAAATAAACTCAGATATTTATAGCGGGTTAAGATTTAGAATATTTCGAAAAAATAAAGGAAAGTTTTCAAAAGATATAGAAAGAAAAAACTCTAGTGGAGTATTTTGCTTCTTTTTGTCCTAGAACGGAGGATATTTTGACCTTTTTACTATAGGTATAGAGGAGAAGCCTAGGCATTATGATGATAATATTACTAAAACGCTGGTTTAACAACTCAAATTTTTTGTGCCTCAACCTTTTGGGGAATTTTTATCAAAGGGTTTTTCTGCTCTTTACGCCTAGAGATTGAAAACCGAGACCCCGTAGATATTGAGCTAAAGCACAGCCTTTAAGACAATATTATAGACTCGCAAGCTTACTAAAAGCAAATAGAATATAATACGCATGAGAACTATATAAAAATAACAGCAAGCTCGGAGCACTTCCTTATTATTTAACACCCAACCCATTTCAAATGAATGGAGGACCCGCAAAATTTGGTTTATAAAAGGACTTTTCTTGGACTTAGATTAAGAATCTTGAAAGAGTGGAGTTTTGATATAAATAGAATTCAAGTCTTGTGATATAGCAAAAAAGAATTGGGCGTGATCAGTACTCTTAATATTTTACTTGGCTGAAAGTAATATAGGGTCTCCATATTATACCTTTAGAATCCACGCAGGCACCCGCCTTCCCTGTCGATTTCATTTTAACTAAAATCCATATTATGCATGACATCAGCACTAAGCCCATACCAGGGTTTCCCGTATTCAACTAAAAGCAAAATCTCTTGCTGTCCTACGTCAGGAGTGCGCCCATACATAGGGAGTTTTATAACTACTGAGAATGCTGTTGAAAAGCGGGCCCCGTATACAGAATTAATGGCAAGCCTTTTTTACTCTTTTTACTCTACTACTAGAGATATCCTTACTAAAAATTTTAAGGACTTCCCTTACACTTTTTATAGTAGTCTAGGATAGCAGCTAGTTTAGTCTTTTTAGAATCAAGTAGTGCGTCCGTCTAAAAAAATGCCTTAATAAAGTAAAACATTGAAAAAAGGGGTTGGGTTTGTTCTTCTGAGGACCCTTCGAGAGCGGGCTTTTTTGCCGTAAAGTTTAGTATAAATTGACACTCAGGCAGTAAAGCGGCGGTTATAACGTAATAGTAGTACCTGTGCTTGCCGGTCTAGGAGTAGGATCCCCAGAGCTACCTATTTAATTTAATCATTACATCGCAATTGGAGAGAATAAGGAGCTCTTAAGCTGGTCTAAAGGGGGTTGCACCCACATTTTCATAAAACTTTTCAGGATAATTTAACGGAAAGGGGGCTGAATAAAGGATGTATTACAATTTTGTATTCCGCAAGTTTGTTTTATTTATTTTAGATTTTATAAGTGAGTCCTCCTCTCTCTCAGGCCTTGATCTTACACTAAAAAGTACAAATCCTAAGAATTTCCCCACAGTTGCAGGTTTATAAACCCCGTTTGTAGGATATAAATAATAAGAAACCGCACTTGTCAAGCCCCCCTTATAATTTTAGAGCAGGCACAGCGTTCTTTAAAAAAGTTTCTTAGGCTGTTTACTCCAATCCAAATCCAATAGGAGTCCCCCTGAGTTCTAGTTGTAAGAAGTGGATTCGTGAAAGCGCAAACCAAGTCCTATTATTTTCGAGGTAGCTATACATTCAAGATTTAGATCAAGAATAGTATTTTCATTTCAGGGGACTCCATTAAGGCATGTAAATTTTAAGTACGGGGCATCCCCTTTTTGAAAACCTTATGACGCAACATAGACATTTCCGCTTTATACTTAATGAAATCTTAACTTCCCTTAAAGTAAGATTTTCTAGGGATTTTGGGAGCGGTACCCAAGATTAGAGCCTTTAATTAGCTAAAGAGGAGTCTTTACCGGGAGTTTCTTAACAAAAAAAGCATACACCCATGTAAAGGTAAATAATCCCAAAACTCCTGACACAAAGTGATCCTTGTTTAACAAGTCAGCTGCTCCATTATATACACCACAAATCTAAGGGTTAGGTTTATAATAATGAAATTCTATAAAAAAATCTTGATCGATTAGTTAGCATATTATGATACTAGTAGAAATGCAAAACCTGGAACTCCTAACCGCAATAAAAGCTAGTCATTTGCAATATGAAAAGCCCAACACCCCGAAGCGAGGAAACCTAAGCAAGCTCCTTAGTTAAGGGTTCACTTTAATATTGTGTACTGCGGTAAAGTCAATGGGTTTTTTATTAAATCCTGAAGTCTAGGAAAATAACTCGAATTCGTTAAAACTCTAAAAAAAGACTTTCATTTTAGCTTTGCTACACCTACTCTACTGGATTCTCTCAAACAAAATTTGAAAAGTATCCCAAGGCAAGGAAAGGGCACTAAGCTGATCATAGAGGACTTTTCATTTAGGATATCTTCTAAAGCTTACACAAGTGCTTCTATCTCTAATAAAAGGAAACCCTGTTGTATAGGTTGTAAACGTTCTATCTTGATAGCTCCCACTTATAGTTTTCCGCTATTTCTATTTAATAAATAAGTGATAATAGGGGCTACCTATATATTGTTTTCTTGTTACATAGAATTTTCTTATCTTCGGTATCCGGGTAGTAGTAACTTAGTGTAACCTCTTTTAGAAGCACCATAAACCAAGAAAAAGGTAACCATGCTGGCTGCTTAGATTCCCTCTGCGCTAAGGTTTCCTATATAAAAGCTACAGGACTCCTTGTTATAGGCAGACTTTGTATATCATAAATTTGCGAAGAGGCGCAAACCCGATGCCGCTATCTTTGACAAATTCAGTAGAAGGTTTATGAATACTCGTGATAGTTACATTCTAATTGGGATTCGGTTAAAAAACTAATAATGAGTCGGGCCCCTTTTTAATAAAAAAAGGATAGTGCAGGTTAAAGTTCTACACTAGTAGGGAAAGATTTAAAGTCTTTGGTGTACAAAATTAGAGGGGCCCTTTTCAAGTAAATACTCAGGTAGCCTCTTACGTGGCTATGAAGTCTACTTCCCTGTTAATTCGGACCCTTATGTAATTTATAAGACCTGAATCCTTTTTATATAGTATTGAATATAGATGTGTCTACCGGACTCTCTACACCGACGAAAAGGTATAAGTTTATTCTCAAATAAATATAGTTTTACCCTTCCCTTCACATAGGCTCATAAAGGAAAGGAGTGATATTTCTTAAATAAAATAAAGATTCGCGAACTCTAAAAGATACCTCTTTAGATTTAGAAAATGTTGTACCCGTATTAACACATAATGGAACTCACCCTCATTTCAATCTAACTTTACCCTGTATTCATTTCGTAAGGGGTCCTGGGCAGCCCGCCCTGTCAATCAAGAAATATGATGTTTAGCTCGGCTGGGTATACTAACACAAAAAAAAGAATTGCACCTAATCGGTATATATAGTTTTTAATAAACTCTAGGATGCCTCTAGAACCTTTAATAATCAACAACCAAAATTTCTTTAGCGGTTTAGTAAAGGAAAGTTTACTTGTGCTTTTACAGCAAGTATAACCCTAAATTTCAAATTTCGTATACAACCCCGTAAGGTATTGGCGCCCTTCACTAGAGCTTCTAATAGAATAAAAATCCATATCCTTTGTATTAACTAATTAGAGCGGATATACCTTGTTTTGAAAAGATAGAGTCGCATTTCTATCATTATAGTCTAACAAAAAGCGCCCCAAATTCTCCCAGTGCTGTCTCTCTTACAGGTATCCCCATTTCACCAGATAAACGCCCTAAAGCTCGCTTACTATTCCTGAATACGATAAAAAGCTATATGAAGTAAAAGAATATAAATAAAGGTATGAAATTCAAAATTCATATTCTACACTCCCTTTTTGGAATAGGTACCGGTAAAATTCTACTACAGACAAGGGTCTATTAAATAAGATCAATAACCTTTGAAACACCTTTAACAGCTCTTATCATTAAGGGCTTGACTTTGTTACACAACCCAAGTAGAGTCGATAAAGTAGTTCCTTTCAAACTCGACATATACATATAATTAACTCTTTTCAGAAAAGAAATTATACTTAGCAGCAGTTGCACTTCGGAATTCCTTAAGTCCTTTTTAATAACCCTGTTGTAGGCTAAGAGCTCCTTGTGTAGAGGTTTTCCTTATACCATACCAGCCTTATAAAATAAGAGTTTGACTTGTAGAATTCTCTAGTATTAACACCTGCGTATACCCGCTCGATTTAAGTAGAATTTTTTATTATCCAAAGAAAAGAGGTGTAAATTGGAGGAAGTGTATGCTCATAAGGACTTCCTAGGGCTCTATGAAATTATAGAAAAGTCTTATACCTAAAGGAAAGGCTCCCCTTTTTTTTGAATGACTTCCTTCCTATATTCAGACAAGTTGTGGAAAGGAATCCCTATGGGTAAATTTAGACGTTCAACTCTTTTCTCCGAACTGAAGACTTTAGGCAGTGAAAGACACTTCGGGCCTATATTATAAACTAGAATCCCCACTGAACTTACTAGATTTGTGATTAGGGTGCTTCTTATGGACTAACCCACGGTTATGTAATTACTATGAAACCCGATATTAGTAGAAACTCTTATTTAAATTTAAATACTCTACTTGACTTGGTCAATAAGGACGCGCGTGCTCCCTGAATCTCGGCTTCAAGCGTTCCCTGAAGCTTATCAACACTTCTTGACCCTTCGCTTTTTAGAAGGAATCCTGCCCAACTTAAAAGGGAAAGATTTTCTATAATTCTAGGCTGGGGGATTCTAATAGGGTTTACTACAAGGAAAAAGAAAGAACTCAAAGGGTATCCTTTACTTGTTTTATTGCAAAGTGTAAGCTCCCCTTAATTCAATCTCCTTTAGAATAAAATTGACAAACAATACAGGATAGGGCCGAGTCAAATGGGTCAGAATCTCTTGGTTATTTAAAAAGGCTCTGTTTGTCGAATAGGTATCAAAAATTTTTAGTAAGGGTTTCCTAGGAGGGCTCTTATTCCAGCCAGGAAGGGTAATCCGGACCTAATAGAAAGATATATAATACACAGAAAAGGGGAGTTCCTCGATAAGGGCATTTAGAGTCTTTAAAATTGGCAACCAAGGTAAGAAGTTAAATAAAAAAGGGGCTTAGAACCCTCTCCCGTTTATGGATATCGGTAAGGAATTGCTTACATCCGCAGCTAGGTTATTAACAAATTTACTAGGTGGGAGTCCCGCAAAAAGAAATTGACTAAAGCCTTGCCACAAAACTATATGAGTACAAAAAGGTTTTTGCTTGGCTATATTCAACGTTTGGGTTATTTTCAACACATGTTACTTCAAAAGCATTTCTTTTACACAAAGTTTGTACTTCCTTTATATTTTTTTGATCGGGAGGCCCCACTATAATTCGTAGATCGTAGAGAAGAGCCTAGAGCACTCTTAACTAATCAGAGGCCTTATAAAACAGGGTTATTAAATCTAAAAGTATACTTGTTTCTTTAATTTCTGCTAATACTTTAGTAAGGAAAGGCTTTTGTGCCTTTCTAGCTCGAGAATCCGCTTATATTGCTTGAGCTATACTTTTCGTCCCTTTGTTTCATAAAGGCGGGTTTAATAAGGAGTCCTTTCATTTATTTACTTAAGAGCCCCATCTTGAGGTTTTTACTATATAAATTTCATCCTTTTGTTCAGCAGCTCCTAGGAAATTCTTGTTTTTAGAATAGAATATAGAATTGCAATTAAGGTATATTCTTGAGGTCAAGCCACCATATATCACTTCCCGGATATACTTTGTACGTTTTTGTAAGATCCCTCTTGGACGTAATAAGAACGCATTAATAATTGTAGACCTCTTTCGCCAATAGACACTCGTATAACTCAGCGTGCCGGTCTTCTATAATTTCTATTATACAGACCCTATCCTGTTGAAAAGGCTTAGCGATCAATGAAGAGAATTCGTAAGGTTTCCCTTTCACTCAATGCTTTGTATAAATCCTATAAGTTCAAAAGCCTCTCTTATGAATTACAAATTCCTGAATACCAACTCCAACACGGATATATTAAAAATGCATAAAGTATTATAGCGCAAGTGTTTAGAACTTCTAGGATTCCTGGGCCTTTTTATTTATGCCTTTAAATTCTGATTATTTAGAAACTTTGTAAGTTGTTAAGTTTTTAGCCGAGCTTTAACTAACCCAATATTAACACCTTTTTATATGTTTACAGAACTTTTTCTTTCCAATCGATCCAGCGAAGCACTAATTAATCAGAAACTTAACCAGCTCCTGTCTATATCAACCAAGTAAAAAAGACTCGTCTTCTAATCTACGTGTATAAGTTTCCTGGCTTAAGGTTGCTGATTATAGAAATATAAGAATTTACAGGAATCCAACAGGGGAACGCCTCTCTACTGCTATAAGAGTCAGAGTGTAAGAAGTTTTTTACTCGATATGAATTTCTAAGTACTTTTGTGCACAACCTATGCGATAAGCCTTCTCAAAAAGGAAGTATTCTTTGACTGCGCGGTGCTCTTATAATATTGTAATTTAGAAGTATGGCATTACAAGGGCCCAAGGGTTAAGGGTTTTACCTTGTAATAGCCGTAATCGCGTTTGGATATGAGTATTAAAAATTTGAGCAGATCGATATCCACTAAGCCCCCTCTTGATCTCAGGAACCTTTTTGCGCAACTACACGCATCTAAACGATAATAATAAATAGCAAGTCCTTTATCACTCTTCCGAGGAAAAGAATAGCAGGAAGCAAATCTTGTTCTAGCTAAACCAGTACTGAGGGGTTGTCACGTCTAGATTTAGGTCTGGAAGTTCCCCGTTATATATTCTTTAGAGTTATAGTTATAACTTAATTTATAGGCGCAAAGCTGAAAGAGAATAAGGGTTTTTATACTAAGATCAAAAAAGGAATTTTTATGAGCATAAATTAAAAAGATTTTAAAGAAAAGAGAAGATTGGTAGTATTTAATATTCAGAGTAGCTCCGTAAGTAATTGGATAACTTCTTATATATATATATATTAGTCTTAGTCCCTCGCACCAATAAAAGAGCTCGCTTTTAAAGCACAGATTCCTAGAAGCTAAAGACACTGCCGATATACCTATCTATTTTAGTTTAGAGGAGGCTTGAATTACTTGGGGCAGATATCCTGAGGTTAAAGTCTTTTTATGGTAGAAGTAGAAAAAGTCCGGATACCATAGAGTTAAGAGTTATAAAGGCGTGTTCAAACCTACGCCTCAGCTTCCTATATTTCAGTACCAAAGGTATACTATAAAAGTTTCCGTTCCAAACGTGGAAGTCTGTTAAAACGAAGATTTTTTTTGATTGTACAAATAAGGTTTTTACTCTAGATTAGACTTTTAACTCCCGAGTCCTGTCGCAGCGGATACTCTAATAAAATCCTTTAAGCATAGAACTTTGACTTCAAGCCCTTGTACTTCGTAAATTTTGTACTCAATCAAAAAGACAAAAACGCCTCCTCTTAACAGCTAAGGAAAAGGGCTCTAAAGCTTTAGCACGGAGGACCCGTAAGATTATGACTAAGATACAGAACAAGAAAGGTTTACAGAATACAAGGGTTACGGCTCTTAAGAAAAGTGTCAAGGTGGGTATAACTTAGTATAGGTTATCCCGGATGCTCGTAATAAATATATAGTAATATTGAAAGTAAAGGTGTTATTTCCTTGTGTATGTGCTTAACTTCTTTAGCTTAGTTAACCAAAAGGCCAGAGAAACTCTAGAATCTTTTAAAAAGAAAAGGCAAGGAAAAGCTTCCAATTCTAAACGACTTCTTAAACTCTAGTAAGTAAATAAAGTAGCACTTGTTCATCAGGATTTTCTTTTAGGTTAGCTGCTAACTCGACAGGGGTGTTATAAGCAAGACAGTTTCAGATCCTTTTTTTGAGTTCTAGTATGTAAAATCTTCCCCTCGGGTTTCCTGTAAGAAATCGGGGTATCAAAAAAGAGTTAAGTTCAACTTGTGTTATACCAGGTTACCCTAATTTTAGATTACCTCTTCTTAGTTTCATTTTTCTTTTATTCAAATTAAATAAGTTAAGAGATCTAGAGACGGAAAATCCCTACTTTAAAAAGGATCCTATACACTTACACGGCGGCTGTCGGCTTACTTTTTTTTAACTACAATTATTCTCTAATCCTGTTATAAAGTACAAAACCTATATTCTAGTGGAGCTGTCCTTCTCGAATGGTCTTAAGCAGTCCTTAATTAGTTTTATAGGATTCCCTGTTACAAAAAGGTTTTTAAGAAAAGTAGAATCAAGAGCCCCTTAATTCGATAGCGTAGCTAGGAATTCCAAATCCAGTAGATAAAGAAACCGGTAATTTCTTGTTATTTTTTTGAAGTTAAGCGTGTCTTGAGCACAAGAAATCCAAGGGGTCCCTTTTAGTAAATGTCGAGATCCTTAAACTCGGGGGGTGTCTTCCACTGGTCAGATCTGGGTCAAAATACTATATGCATTTGCTAGTTAGAGAGAAGATTCTTGCAAAATAAGTGCGCCATAAAACAGCCAACTAACTAAGAAGGATAGAGTACCACTTTCTAGTTTCTAGGTCGGGTTGTTGGGTAGCGCTTTAATTAAAAGGGCTTTCCTTATAATAAGGATTCAAATTTCTCTCTACTCTATAGTAAACTTTTAGCACTCTTGGTATACAAGTGGGATTCCTTAGGAGTTTGTCTAGCAAAAGGGATCTTGACTTAAGTAACTGAACTGGGTAGATGGAATTTTTCAGAGTTAAAACAAAATTACTTAACATATGACACGGGATTCCTTATTTGATAAAAGGGAGTCCTTATTAGGATTCTCCCCTATACCCCTCTAAGCTAGACGCTAGACTCTTATACTAGCTCTATTCCCTTAGTGTGCAGCCTATAAAAAACCCCGTAGCTATTGTGTATTTATTGGGATTGGATAGATATAAGTCTTTTTTAGGTGTTAAGGCAAGATTTATCTTGTGCTATGTCTTTATCGTACAAAGAGGATTCTTAGAGAGATTAGGAGTACATCAATCTACCCAAGGAAGGGAGGGATTTGCTTTTAGGAGTATATTTAGTATATATCATCATATCATCTTACACTAGGAACAACATCAACAAGAAAAACCCCGTCTGCCACTTTACTTAGAATTAGAATTGAAGCTAGCAAAGACTCCCCAGTTAGACTTTTTAAAGCAAAAGAAGCTCTTACAGAAAATTTTTGTTAAGCATATTATATTAAGTGCTTTGACTTCCTTCCGGGGTCATTATATCCCGAAATCTCTAATGCTTTAGAGTCCCTATGTAAGTAGCCTATTTTTTTGTAGTTAGAAAAGAAGTGAATTTTTTTGACTCTTTAATTTAGGTATTCCCATTTTTTAGATAAAACTTGAGAAATTGCAATATTAAGTTAAGCTAACTCTTGACTTTATGCCTATCAGAAGTTTTGTCTTTCCATTCTTTATACCTTAAAATAATAGTTATCTGGTCTAAGAGGAAGTAGTTTATTGATATTGTTCTAATTAATTCCAGAATTGCTTTTTTAAAGCCCGTATAAACCCATATTTACATTTCTGTAGAATTATAGCACAAGGGTAAAAGTTACGAGAGAGAGGCTTTTTTCAAGTCAAGAACAGAAATGAAATAATTCTAGAGAGAGAATTTGAAATTAATATGGAACAAAATCTTTGTCTTTCTCTATAAATTTTCTAAACCTACCTAAAGGCAAACTATAATAGGACCCTAAAGACTCTCGGGAGTAAAGCTAGGCTTCATTTCATTTTATGTCAAAGGGGCTTTCAGACCTAGTTATAATATCAAGTTCCTGTCTTTATCGCTTATCGGTGCTGTCAAAACCAGAAAATTTAACAAGGAATTCCAACATAAAACTTCAGAGCTTACTAGAATACTTGAAGACAGAATTCCTCTATATTTGCTACACACACAAATTATATAGTATCCGGAGTAAATAGAGAAGGTAACGAAGTTAAGGTTGTCTACTTTAGCTATGGAAGTTTACTTTTAAAAGCTATGTCTCAAAGCTTTAGAGGGGCCCTTATCTTGTACTTTTAGCCGGGAATTTCCTAAGTGTTGACTCTTTTTGGGCAGAATTTGTGTCCTTTACTTATCAAAAGTAATGGAATTTACCAGGTGAGAGGGGGTAGTAGTGTAAGTATGAATCAATCCCGTAATGAGTTAATAAAAGTAGTTCTGTATCAGATACACAAAGAACCCAGTTCGAAAGAGGTTCCTCAAAAAGTTAAGAGATACAAAAAGGAGTCCCTGAGGATTCTATATAATTTCTTTTTTATTACAGAGCTTTTAAAAAAGCAAGGTTTCCGTTAGTTAATAGAGTAATAGAGGATATGCTCTTAGTATTTTATCTAAAAAAGAGTTTGGGTGTGCAATCTTAGACTAGAAATAGGGAGATCTCAAGAATATTAAAAGACTCAGGATTAAATAATACAAACCAATCTACTTTATGACCTCTGTAAAGCTATCCTATGTGGGACTCTCTTTTTTCTTCTTATTTCTTACTGGTTTCACGAGATTTTTTTAGTATTACTCTATTTAGATTTTTGTTAATTCTGGGCCCTTCTTTTTGAAAAAGTAAGGCACCCTAGTTGAGAAATCCAGTACACTAACCAAAACTTATGTAATTGTATCGGACTAGTTTCCTTTCTTAAGAGTCAACTTTTTCCAGAACGTTAGTAGGAAACCGCTTATTTATAAGAACATAACTTGTGTAAAAGATTAGTGACTAGTCTGAATATAGAGATATCCAAAAAACCCTTAATTTGTTCTTGTAGAGAACTGTATCGGCCTTTATTTTCACCTATATGTCCTATTAAATTGACTCTTTATGACATCCTAGGACCTAGTGGGTACCCCTTCAATAAAGTATACTTTTCTTCAGTTCTAGTAACCTAACACGGGTCCGTTATTTAGACTTCTTTTATTTTACGTGATTATCATAAGTTTTTAATAACTTTTAACTTAGAAGGCTACTGCACTATGATCTACAAATTTCAATTTTCTAAGCTAGTTTTGTCCTATAGTAAAAAAACTTTCTCTTGAATTATAAGTTCCCCATTCTTTAGTTTCTACCCGCTGTTGCCTGATGTTTGGTATAAATATTACAAAGCAGAAAGAGATCTCCTAAACTTAAAGCTCGGAAGCTTGTCTTAACACCATTAAGTATTGTAAAAGGAACTTCTATTGGTCATGTATTGAGCTCTTTTTTAATAAGCAGCGGTTCCCCCTTTTTCTTTCTTTAAAATTCAATCCCTATAATTACATATATCTTTAAAAACGACTCTTATTAGAACCGCATTTTCTTGTTAGAGACGGAACACGACCATATTCATAAGTGCTTAGTAGGAGACTACCTACACTCTAACTAGGATTCGATGTCAATGCAAAGATACCAAAACTAAAAGAGAACTTTAATGTTAACCTTACCTCATTAGGGATCCAGTGGAGTGTTATATAGGTAGAACCAAATCTTCCTTTTGAGCTGGTGGATAGTAAGTAGTTAAGCAATGCGTGAAGTAGTGCTCTAGTTGCTAAAAGTGAATAAAATACGTTTGTATTATCGAATTTTCATGTAGTACCAAATTTGAGGAAGATGAGACAAATTAGAAGCAGAGTATCCCTTTTCGATATTACTTTACACTTAGAGGTTTCTTTTCTGGGTACTTTTATTTAAGTGTATCCGTAAAAATTCTTTACTTTTTTACTTAGATTCATGGGATCTAGAAGAAATGTCAACAGTAGTGGAGTTACTTGCTAACAAGGGAAAAACCTCTTTGGTAGTTATAAAAAAAGCCTTTTCCGTCTTGCTTGAATCAGTAATACCCTTAACTTTTTATGGACTTTTTTCTTGCCTTAATGCTCTTTTGTGAAACCTATAAACTACTACACCATACACTGTAATATATAGTTCTACATCCCTTTATTTATATCGAGAAAGAAACCGCTAATTAAGGGTTTACATAGTAATAGAAGTTCCCCTTTATTCTTAATACTTATCAATATATGCCTAAAGTTCAAATGAGTCTCAAGCCTCAGTATTATACGTTACTTTGAAAAAAAAAAATATTCAAAAAAGGGGTGATTTTCTATTATATACTAGGTAATTCTTGTAGTGTAAGCCTTTTTTACTTTAGTAGTATTCTATATCCTAAATGCTTATACAAGGGCCCCACCTCATAGGAGTACCCTTTTCTAAATTACTAAGAGTTAAGTCTTTTTCATTGCACATTTCACGAGGAGAATTTTCCTATACCTATGTCTCGTACAAAGTCTGGGAAGAATTGTTTAAATCCTTATAAATAAGGCAGCCTTATGATAACAACAAAGCCTCTAAAAGGAGCTCCTTAATTGCAGATTTATGTAACGAAACTAAGTACCTTTCGAAAATTCTTATATAATTTTACCAGAATTTTAAAACAAGGTGTATTCTTGCAGCAGCCAACAAGAATTTAACTAGTTAACTTGAAAGGAAAAGTCTAGCTTTAAGAGAACTTCTCTATTCCAATTCAAGGCAAAGCAATAGAATTTTCTTAAATACAGCTAAGTAATTAGGACATGAATTCTTAGAATTGTCGTGCAGAGGTTCGAATCTAATATCCATTTTAGGTTTCAAACAGGATTATCTTACAAAAAGCTTGGTTATACTATGGAAAAAGGACTCTCTTTAATAATTAGTGATCTTATTATCTGAAAGCAAGATACAAAATAGAACTCTATAATCTTTCTTTTTTATCAAACCCTTTTTACAGTGAACTTGATACAAGGAATACGGGATACTTAAAGATAGCTATGTATTGTTGTCTGCTACACCCTGCTTTATAAAGAATTCCTTGATACTAATTACGAATTAAGATGGGGTTTCGGTATGTACAACACAAGTACTTTAACTCTGGAGATGTTAATTGAGGGGACTCCAGAAGTGGACTTGAACCGCTGACCAAAGGATTTTCAGTCCAAAGCTCTACCAACTGAGCTATCTAAGCCTACCGCCTATCTACGACCCTAATAACTCAAATTCGGTGTAGGGGAATTCTCAATTGCAATATTTATACATTTATTTCTAAACGATTCTAATATAAGCTGGCATACTAACACGAAAACGAAGGCTTTTTTTTAGCCAGCTATCTAAATCTAAAAAGGTTTTTTCTGCCTTCGGGAATTGTAGAAATAGGGTTTGCTAATTGCATATCTAATACCAAAGGAAATTAATAAGGAATCCTCCGCTTTCCAGGGTTTATAAGAAACTTCTATAAAAAAATAGACCAAGAGCTTGTGTTTTATATACTATTCATATGAGAAATTCTAAGGCTTTCCTGGAATACTGGAAAATGAGTTCTCTTAATTAAGTCACTCTACTGCCAAGTCTTTGCCAGTTCTAAATGAGGAATTTCGAGGGTAGATCAAGTATAATGGAATTTCCTTTTTATATTTACCCCCGGTTTTAACGTACCCAAGGTAACCCGTTTACCAGTACTAGTACAAAAGGGGTTAATAAAGCTTCTTTTTCAATGGGTATGATTATAACTTAAATCTAATTTTATTTAACTCGATTAGGACTCGGCTTTTCAAATCTAAAATGTAAGGGGGAAATCCCTTTCCCTCGAGGAGAGGACCCTACTTTGAAAATAAGGAGTACCCCCTTTAGAAGTAGGGATTCACTTATAATACAGTTACGGAACTCTATATTTGCAACTTGTGTCCAGATTTAGTTCAATTCTACGCGCCTATAAACTATAAAAAGAAAAAGCTCCGTACCTATATAGTTAAAGGTTTTAGCGGCTTTCTTCTCTAAACTTTTAAATGAAACTGAATTGCTAGTATTCTATTAGTCAAAGTCAGCTGCACAAAAAAGCTTTAGAGAAAAGACTTTTTGTATATCCCACGTTGTTTAGTGAGACTTTATATTAAAGACTGGAGTACTCCACTACAAAGAAAAACCGGTGGGCTAGTTATATTTAAAGAACTTACACCTGATTTTAGCCCCGAATCACTTTGTAATTAAGTTGATAGAGCTTTTGCTTAGAAATTCTAACTAAACCCTATAGATTGTAATAGATACTTTAAGATGTCAAATAAATGAAATAGAGACATCTTTAAACTTAGTTTATTTTAGATACCGAAGTTTTTCCAAAAATTTTTATTTAAAATATGCTGCTTTTAAAATCTTGTAAGTCTAAGGGCTACAACTACAAAACAAATTAGGAATAGAAAAGTTTTTCTAAGAGGTACCCTCCCCAGTAATGGCTCGAAATCAGCCTTTATAAGAAAAGTTACGTGCTTGTGTATAACTCGGTTAAATGCAAGGCCGGTTTTAATATAAAAATGAATATAGGTCAGATTATAAGGAAACACATATGTAAGCGCAGAAAAGGATTCTCTTAGATCTGAATTGTCCCTGAGGTTTTGACTTTAGTGATTGACTCTACCTGCACTTATACTTTTTCATTTTGGCTATTCCTGGCATGCAAGGAACAATTCCAATTTAGTTTTAGATCAAAAGTTTACTCTGGAGCAAAAAATTTCTTAAATTTTCGAAAATCTATGTGCAAAGGGTTATCCTGGATAATACTAAGGGACTTTGTGTCCACTAGAGTAGACTTGCCTTTTGAAGGGCTTAATGCGGGATTTAATAAGCTCTATTTAGGTGCTTTCATTTTTTAGTTACTCAAACCGAGAAATCCTAGGATTATTTCGGGTTATAGGATAATAATGAAACGCAAATCTTTTTGTACTTGGTATTCTTTGAGGGATCCCTATAAAATAAAAAAATGAAAAATCGCTTCTAAAGCCGAAAAAGCGGGGATTTCCTGCCTTTAGAGCAAAGAAGAAGGATTTCTTATTATCGTAGTACACAAAAGTACGGCGAGCTTATAGATATTTTTTTATTAGCTTTTGGTTTAATAAAATGAATTCGTTTCTTTTACTAAAAAAATTCAATTTTATATAGATACTCGTGTGAACACTATGAAGCTTCAAGAAGCATTGACTCTATAAAACTTGCACGCTTAGATATCTTGGCGGGACACTCTATTATGAAGAACCCCTTTTTTATATCAGATTAAAAGCTATCATAAAAGATTTTTTTGGAATACTAGAAAATGAAAATGACATTTCTCTCTAGCATACATGCTTTTATTACCAGATCCTACAATAACGGATTCTTAAGAAATACCCAGAGTTTAATATCTTGTAAACCAAAAATGCACAAGGAGATTTTAATCCAGAATTTAAAGATTCTGGGCCTACGTAATGTATACTGAGTGTAAAGCTCCAACCCCTTTACTAAAATTGAAAATCAATACTATAAAAAAAAGTACCTAGGTTGAAGAGCTTTATTCGGGATAATACTGCAGAGGATTTTAAATAGGAAATTTTAAGAGTAATCTTGTAGGGTATCCTAACCCATTTTACTAAGGGAACTGGATACTGCTTAAGATTAGACACCGAAACCCCTGTATAAGTATACTATGCCACACCCCTATTTAATCATCTCACAAAAAACTAGGAAAGTCGTACATGCCCAGGGAAAAGAACCCCTTAGAACTAAAAGTATTTGGATTTTTGAACCCCTCTTGGGCAGATGCGGGTAAAGTGTACTAATCTCTCATTTTTACACTAAGTGAGATCGCTTTTCCTAACCTAGGGGCTTTTTTAGAAGTGAACAAAAGTGTCTACTTAAGTGGTTCTGATAACGAGTGGTAGTCCAATGTTAAGGGTCAATCTGCAATTGGTTAAGACTTTATTAAGGCTATAATAAGAATTGAAATTGAGCTGCACTAAAATAAAATCTCCTTGATTAGAAATCCTTGAATTTATCTAAAGTTTTAGGAATCAACCGCTATAGATAGAAAAGCACCCTATTACAGACTCTTTTCTCATTTCACGAAAACAGGAATTAGCAAATACTTCTTGGCCAGCCCCTCTCTTTTCTTTGGTTTTTATTCTAGTCTAGATACTTTTCGAGAGAGTAAAGTCTTTTTGATAAAGGGTTTTCTTTAACTTGTCTATGACAATGGAAATATTCCCATTCTACTCTTTTCTTAGCAACAGCCTTACGCGAAATTAGGTACTCTATACTTACTAATTGGGTATCGTAAGTCTAAAACTGCACGATAAACTTTTGTGAATAGTATCAAACGCTTAAATAGAATAACTTTAAATAATTCCCGTAGAGACTTATCTGAAACGAAAACTAGTTGTAGTAGTTGGTAAAACCCCCTTACTTGGATTTGGGAGTGGACGCTTGTGTCTTTGCCTTGTAGAGTACCTAACTTAATATAAAGTCAAAAGACTCCGTTAGGAAGTAACCTGATTGGAAATTCTGCTAGGCAATTTTCCAAATACAACAAGTTAAAAGAGGGCATTCAAGCGAAATCCTATAGGGAGCCCTTTAAGATTAGGCATGTCTATTCGAAGGAAAGTCTACTCCTTCAAGCTTTCTAAGTCTTTTTAGTTCTACCGTTTACTATGTAAGTATCTGAAGTCATCCGGTTAAACACTACAAAAAGTTTCTTTTTATTAGAGGAGAGTCTCTTATTAAGGATAGGAAATTTTAGTTATTATAGAGTAGCGCAGTACAGGAGATAAGAAATTAAGAAGAATTTAAGGAGGCGGGCTACGTCCTAATGAATTTGAATACTAAGAATTTAGTTTCTTTTAAGAGTCCCTTAATAAAGTGCTCGGCCAATAATCAAAAATCTGTAAATAGAACTACAGACTCCTGGTCGGGCGGTAACTATAGATTCCTTCTAAAGTCTCCTAAGTTTGTATCCTCTTTAACAAGAAGAACAAAGCGAAGGAGGGCTTGCACTTAAAGAGTTCCTTCTTTAGTTGTTAGTACTTTTCCTGTAGCAGGTAAGATAAAAGCCCAGGGTAATTCTTATTTACAACTTGTTTTGTAGCCTGTAAAGTAGCTCCGGAATCGAAAGAATTTTAGCAATAAAGAAACGCCCTTTTCCCCTAGATTTTAAGCTAGGTGTTCTTAAAGTTTCTAGGATTCCTTAAAAAGGGGGTCTCGTAGAAAAGAAGGGTACCTTTCAACGATAGTAACTGAGAGTGGCCGTGTTAATAAATCCTTAAGGGTATAGTTCTATAGTTCTGGGATTTTTGTTTAGAAGCACAGGTTTACTTTAAAGTTTGACCTCGTAACCCGAAGACATATGTAGGAGTTCTACTATTGGGGTATCTTACTTTCTACTAACGAATTAAGGGTATTCTTACTTATAGGATAGGTATGTTTTGTAAGACTGCGTGTCTAAATAATGAGATACTAACACTTAAAAAAGTGTAAAGCTAGTGCCCAAAAAGAGTCCTTGCGGGTAAAAAGCTAGCCTTTGGAAATCAAAATCTTAGGGGAAGAATACTCTTTAAGTCTTATTTATTGGAAATTAGGGTACGGTAATAAAAGCGCACGTTTACTCTTGCTATTGTGGGAACTCGCTTAAGCGGGATCCCTTTGATTTGGACAAGAGTTACCGGTTGCCCATAGCAGCAGAGAATCATTCCGGATCTATATTTATTTTATGACATTATGAGAAAAATTTTTCTTTCACTTTAGAGGGAACCCTAGCCGGCAGTCTACGGGATTCCTTTGTTATACTACATTTGTGTATCCTATCTTCTTTTCTGAATTAAAGGATCCTGCTGGTCAAGTTACGCGAAACAAATAGAATAATGTAAAGGGACTAGGACCCTTATCTTGCTTTTACAGCTCCTTTTACTTTGATATGGGTTTTCCATGGTAGTACCTACAAATTTTACCTTCATTTTTGTGAAGAAATACCTAAGAAAAAGTTGTCTTAGTTGGCCCACCCAATTGACTCCCGATCGAAGAAATTTAGTGGTTATACTAAAAAAAGTAAATTTGGATAGAATTTTCAAGTAAGAGTAGTATCAGGTTTCATTTCTTATGTACTAGGAGCTTTACCAGATAAAAAAAGAAAATTAGCACGATGCGTAGCTGATAGAGTGAGGTTCTTTTAGTAATTAAACTATCAAATTTGATATATCTTAGATGTTATGGAATATAAAGAGTCCTTTCAGAAATCCCTTAAATTAGAGTACTTTCCTCCAGTATGTATACATATAATAAGTCTTATTTCCCGGTTAAGCCTTAGCTTAAGGTGCTCTTGATAGGGTTTTTATTACATATTACACTTAAATGTGATTTCTAACAGCATCTATATTATTAAATTTATAGACTGGATTTTTCTATTTTGACGTAATTTGTAACTCTTCTTTTATAGCTCCTTCTAGTTAATCCTCTCGGGCACCGCTGGGGGTTCCTCCAGCTCACCAAATTAGTTAAAAATTTGACGATCCACTTAACTCAATAAACCCCCGTGAGTTTTTTGCCGTGTACTTTTACTAGAATTACAAATAGAGTTTTTAAAGGATACAACATTAAACTCTCTTAAAAACTCTATTGGTGGGACGCCCAAGTATCCATATACGACGTTTTACCGAGGCAAACTCATAGAACTTTTTGAATGCATATACATTTAGTGTCTCTTTGAACTATTCAGTTTACGCCCTTAATTCTTATTCTTAGGTCTTTTTTTAGATCTCACTTAAGAAAGGAAAGTTTTGACTTTAGTTATGCATACCTGAAGCTAGCCTTTCTATTCTGGTTTATAAACTCTATCATATATTCAGCTCCTTTATTTAATCTATAAATTTCATACGAAAAAGTCAAAGCTAGTTGGAAGTAATTGGAAAAGCACCTTTATATATAAGATAAGTTATTATAAAAATTCTCTGGTTAGATTTAGGATAGTTAACAATCAAAAAAGAGAATTGCCTACCTGAAATACTAAACTTAGCTTAAATGAAAGAAGAGAACCCTTGTTATGTTATAAGAAATTTAGATCTAAATCTACTCTTTTTCCAGTCTGAAGGAACTCTATCCCTAAGGATAAGCAGTGATCTTAATTTCTTAATTGCAATACTTCCCCTATTAGCTTCCGCTATATTGACTTAAAATATCAATACAGAGTTTCCTTTCCTTTTCTGTTCTACCTTTAGTCTTAAATGGATAACAAAATAAGACCCTTTAATAAGGAAGTGGGAAGGTTGGCCTAGTTACAGTGTTACAAGAGCTAAAGTAACGCAGAAGTTGGATATGATATCTGAGGTTTAATAAACAAAGGTTCGAATATTCATGCAGCAAGAGTCCTTATGTATGTGCTTTTCATAGAGTAAGATAAAGAGATCCATGAAAGTTTTACCAATAAGGGATAGGTTAAAAAGATCTTGCCGACGCAATGAGGTCATTCCCAACCTCTTTTCATGTAAGAGTCTTAAATTGCGTTATATGACACAAAAAAGACCGTAGAAGTTTCAATTAATCCTGCATTCTATTTTATAGTTAAAAAAAACCTGGAAGTTAATAAAGCTATATACCTTTGGAAAGCATCTAATCCATTACCTATTAAATAAAAAGGACTCTCTAAAATAGTAGATCCCAACCGTAAAAAAGGGCATAAGCCTGCGCTATCAACTAGTTAGAATCTAGACCCTCTAAATATACATATAGATCTTTTTTAGTCCGGTTTTATACTTAAAGGGAACCCCCTCGAAAACCTGAAAAGTAAGAATTTAAATAATTAATAAAGAATTCAAAAGGATTAAGACTTTATAAAAAAGGGTAGGAACATAGTTATATTATAGAAATAGCAGGTCAATTTCTGAATTTAGGAAGTATTCGTCGTGTAGAGCTCATAAGGGTTTAAAACTACTTTTTGTAACATAGGCTGCTGAGGAAGTACCCCTGAGTAAATACAAGGAGTGCTCCCAATTAGGTAAACTTAGCTCTGAAATGAAATAAGATATATAAGTTCAATTCCTGTTGTCTATGTTCTCATAACTCGGATTTCACTTTTAGGTATAAACCAAAAATAGGGCCGTTTCTTACAGACGGCAAATTCCCGGACTTTTTTTATTTACCGAATTGCAATATGGGATTCACTACTAGACTAGCTAGGCAGACTTTCTAAATCTAGGATAACCTCACTTAAAAAAAGCCCTTTACAGGAATCCTTGAATCTTAGAAAAAAAGGATCTCAAAATCTCTTCAATCAGGACTGGGTCCTAGTAAAATTTACTTTTTAGATTAGAAAGAAGGGCCTTTTTAAAAGCTTTGCACCAAATACATTAATGTATCTTGTATAAGTATCGGGCACTGAGATTTAAATTATCAGCCATAAAAAGGGATCCGGATCTAGAATCCCTGTGTCAAGGACGCCTTTTGAAGCTCCGACTAAAAGAAAGTTCCTAATTAATATAGTGAGCGAGCTTTGTTTTTGACCTTAGTTTTCTTTTTTATCTTACAGTGTACTTGCTTTTCCAGTAAAAAGCGCAAGGGTTTAGTTTATTTCTGGAATCTTTCGTAATATATACTGTCATGGAAAGTAAGTTATCCTAGTATAACTCTAAGAAAAAGAACCCTTAAAAATACTAAAAAGAAAAGTTAGACTTTATTTAACATTCCTAAGCGAGATCCCTATTATTTATATCTTTTATTTATATAGGGTAAGCATACAAAAAAGAAAAATGAACTGAGATCTAATTCAGATAGCGCAGGATAACAAAGGACTTAATTGGGAGTGATGTGATTGAAAAATTCTATTACAAGAATACAGCAGCGGTAGGCTTAACAACTCCTATGTAATTAAACAAAAAAAGCTAATCCTACGTTAGGTCTACGGAGAACCCTTTAAGCCTCTTATATTCTTTGACTTTTAAGAGCTTATAGGTATAGTCCTTCTCTTTTTTACCTTAATTGAATAAAAACTTAATAAACGTAGAGTCAAGTTAAGCGCCAATTAATTAGAAATTTTTCTGGTACAAAAGCTTGCTAATAAGGGCCCGTTCTAAGTAGTATCTTTTACATCTGTATCTCCTGAATCAAGAAAGATTTTTTAACGGCCATTTCTTTTGATGGTTATGCCAAGGAACTTTAAATATTGCTGAAAACCCAAACGAGGCTACTAATTAAGTGCACTTTAATATGGGTAGGGACTCCGTCTGAGGAATTAAATAGGAACAAAAAATTTGCTTTACACAAGCAAGGTATCGTTTAGATAATGCTATACCGAAGTTCTTTTTTAAAAACTTCTTTACAGGTTTTAGGAAAGTGTAGCAAAAGGGTTGTACTCATCAGCGAAAATCCACAAAAAGAGTCAAAATTACGAGGATCCCCGAGGGGAGCTTACTGATCAAGATTAAAGGACAAGGTTCTCGTTTAAGGGAATGGAAACCCTAAAGCAATAGAGTAGATTTAGTTTCCTTGTGCCTGCTGTATAATAAAAGAATAAACTTAGCGGAGAACTTCCTAACCAATAGGGTACGCACACCTCATGTATAGAAAAAAGAGACCCTGCTCTGAACTCTTACACGTACCCTAGGAATGCCGAAGTATTTCGAAGTAATAAATGAGTGTCTCGCTTAGTCAATAGTTTATAGAATGTGTATACAATTAAGGTCTGATCCAAGGATATCCCATATTCAGTTAAGTAGGCCCCTTTCTTTACTATTCGCAAGACTTTTTCAGGGACTTCTAATTAGCACCAAATCCGGGTTTAAACTGGATATTCAAACTGAACTACTAGAGCTGTAAGTAACAATTAGCGTAGGTTGATAAAAATAAAAACACAAGCATGCTAAGGCAGACACATTACTATAGAGTTTGAAAGCTATAAAATACCTAGGATTTCTCAAAAAGTAGTATCACAGGGTTAAAACTTAACTTGATACCAGGAACAACAAACAAGGTGGCAGCGGATACTATGAGGATCCTACTCTCTATACATTATACATAGAGTACTCATAGGTTTCCATTAACTACCAGACAATTTTACTGGGAACTCCTCTAATAATTCAGACTGACTATAAGTACAGCAATTTACTTTATAATAGTTTATGCATTTTACCTCTCAAGGTTACCCTACGTAATCAAAGCAGGCATATGTCAAAAGGGCTTCACTTAACAAGTTCTTTAATCTGACAAGTTTTTTCGAGAGGTAAATTCGCAGGGTATAAGAAAACTTATATAAAGGGAACTCTATTTCGATTTTAGTACTGGCAGAGAGATACCGGGTTTATTTAGTTAGAATCCCTCAGACTTTTAGAGAATAAAAACAAATTTCATTGATTTCCTGCGCAATTAAAGATTTTTGGGTAATAGGGAACTTTTCTTGAAGTGAGTACTCCTCGATAGGTAGCTTCTTAACTTATATAGACTTATTTAGGTTACTAAAAGCAGAATAGAGACCTTGGCACATGTATTATAGATGTAAACGATTCGAAAAGTTAGGCACAAAAGCTAAGGGATATTTATTTAAGCGATTGCGTTACATTAAGTGCACGGAAGTTCCACTTTGAAAAGAAGAAAAATTGAAAATGAAAAGTTGACTAAAACTTTTTGAGCTTTGGGATTTTCGATAAAATAGACTCAAAAAGAAAGATAAAAGAAAACCTAGAATTTAGTTTGTTTGTTGGCCTAAGCTTATGGGTCCCTCTACCTTCTACTTAGCAAATCATTTCTGTGGAATTACAGAATTGAAAAGATCCCCCGGTTTAAAATGAAGTTTCACCTTCCTCGTCATTTTTGCAGCTCAAATAGGGCTTTTAATTAAAGTCTTTTGCACCCTCTGAACTAATTTAAGAAGCTGGGTATAAAAAGGAGCCTTGTCTAGTAAAATGACTTTAATGATATAGAACACTTCGAAACTTAAGTCTAGTTCTAGAGCTAATAGGAAACTCAATTAAAAAGGAAGGGCATAGGTATAACTAAAAAGTCAAAAACTAGTTATAATACACGGGTTCAAGTCCTGTCTTGTGCACCTAAAGTAACTGGGTTAAGTATTATAATATGAATAATTGGATGCCAGGTCACAAAAAGCAAAGGTCAGGTCTATCTTTCTGAGGAATAGGAAATAGAAGAATCCTTTTGTCAAGAGCTGTTTCATAAGAATTCAAGCAACCTAGGACTAGAATTCTTTATATAATGATCAATGCCTTGAGAGGGAAAGTAATTTCAACAAGACTTTCCTTATTTATGTACTTTGTAGAAGTCCCCCTTTTACTACCCAATCAAAGGGTTTTTCTATTAATAAAGTAAACTGTCTCTCAAAGTTATTCATTTTCTTAGTGAACAAGAAAAAAGTCAATTTAGCGCTTACCCAACAACTTTTTATTTTATTAGGCGCTCTCAAGCAATCTCCCCTAGTCAAGTTTTATGTTTATGACATAGTACTAAGTATCCCAGTTTATTCCTTACTTTTAAAAGCAACAGCGTGTTCTATAAATTTATGTTTCCTTTACTAATACTAACTAAAATAGGTTCACAGATAAAGGAGCAGAAAGTAGGTTCCGTTAGATTGTATATTCCTTATAGGATAAGTGTGTCCACATGTTATACTGCGCAAGGCGGGTTTACATTAAAAAAATCTTTCAAAGGGTCATACTTCATTTTAGAAAGGCTTGTTGTTGAGAGAATCTAACATAATACAAATTTTTAACAACGGAAACTTAATCCTAGAAAAAACATCCCTTAAAGGACTCCAGTAGTAAGTATCAATATTACTTAATCTTTTTAAAAGCTCTTAGAGAAATATAACTATAGTTAAAAGGGGGCTTATTTGCCTCGTATCTTAAATACTTCTTTTTCTAGGTTACCCGTTTTAGAAAGTCTAGAAAGCTCCCTAATATTTTCTATTTTAGCAACCGCGTGATTAAGAGGCTCAGTAGGACACTTGCAACTCCTTTTTCTAAGCGGGCGAGAGAGCCCCTTTTCTTAAAAAATCCGTTGGACTATACTAGAGGGGGTATAAAAAAAGTACTCAAAAGTTTCTACTTCCAAAAGAATCAAGTACGAAATGAAACAATGAATAACCCCCCTTTGCATTCCCTTTTATAGATAATTACTAGCCTAAAAGTGCTTCTAGTAACTCTCCTGGTAACTTGGATAGCTTAGAATTAATTCTAGCTTGTAATTAAGAGATGTCATACCCCTGGTGTTCGACCTAAAAATTGGGAAGGGGACTTGGCTAAGTCAGATGTACGGGACGGTTAATACTAATAAGAAAGCTATCAAACAGGGCCCTCTAGCTAAGGCAAATTTTTATATCTCTGTAGGACAGGGCAAAAAATACGGAAATCTTTTGAAACATGCCAAAACAGGGCTCTCTTTTGTTATAACAGATAGTAGTAAGGGCAGTCTTACTTATACAAGAAGAACAAGTTAAAGTAGAAACCCGAAATTAACTTATAAGTTACTCTGTAAAAAGGACTTAGAAGAGTAAGCGAAGCCTTAAGGTCCTGTATACATAACAAGGGTCTATTTCCCCATTTTATAAATCACAAATACGGATATATTAAGGGGCTTTTAACAGAATCAAAGTTTTAGCTTTTACTGTTATACTTAAATCTTAATTGGTACTTTGTTTTTCAGCCCTTATGGGAATTCGTTTATATAATGTGTTGATAAAATCTCTTTGGTATACTTGTTTTTATTATTTATTTGACTCTATTACTGTGAATGAGGTCTTAATGTTAGAGCTTGGGTATCTTTTAGTAAAAAACAAGTACTTTACTTTAGTTCTAACTTAAGGTCTATATCAAATAATTTGATAGGTTATCCTCTCTAGATATTTAATGGTCCCACGCAGGAAAATCTTCTTATTACAAAGTGATTCTAAGGTTCCGGGTTCCTTTTTTTAGTGAATATGCTGAGTCTGGGAACTTATGAGTGTGCTTTGAAAGGCTTCCTCTTGGGACCGGTGCTTTTAATATTAGTAGCTATGATTTTTGATACTTGAAATATAAAGTTTAGTTTCCACCAGAAAAGATATTTTAGTTTTCTATTTTTTCGGTACCCACGAAGGGCTTTTGTAAACGCAAAAATGAAAATAGGGTGAGATTAAACACCGAAGGAATTCCTACTTAACTCGGGGTCCCTTAAGAGCGTGAAGTTATTTCTACGAAAGTTGTAGTTTTATCTGGATTCAGAACATAAGAAACTGCTTTGGCATATGCCATCAAAGCAAAGAAAGGGGTCGCTCTAAAAGGATATTTGTACCATAAGGGGTTGTGCAATTAGATAGGTATAGTTTACTTTCTCAAACAAGGCAGGCTATTCTCATTCTAAGGTCTAGCTTGCTTCTTTTTTCGTAACCCGTTGAAAAAGGAAGGTAACTCAGTTTCGCTTTTAACTTGAGTATATACCTATTCTTTAGCTATTCATAGGGTTTCTTCCCAATTTCTTATTACTTATAACAAAGAAAATAATACTATTATACCCCGCGTCGAATCTTTTGAAGTCTATCCCAATTCGGCACTTATAATTATAACCCTGTGAATTATCCGGATTTTGTATAAGTAAACTCCTCCATATCTTAGAAGGAGTGTAGTATTCATAACTCAGTTTCGCCTTTTATATGGAGAGAAAGACTACTGTAATTAGGATCGAAAATCCCTACCTAAATCCCTACAAGAATTCAAAAAATGTATATAGGTGAGACTTCAAAAAACTTTAAACATAGAGGAATCTTTCCTAGCAATATAACAAAATGAAAAGTTATAACACTTCGAGTTCCCGGAATTCCGGCTTAATAAAAAACAAGGGCTTAATCTATATAAACACTTAGCGCGGAGCCCGGTCTAGGTTAAAGTTTCTCTTAAATTGCTAACAAGGTAAAGAGGTTTTTAATTCAAATATAGTAAAAAAATTTCCTAAAAGCTTCACAACAAAAGCGCCTGGACCTTTATTTCCTTGTTTTCTAGTGTGCACTTTCTGAAAAGTTAATTCTTCTAATCTTCTTTCAAAGGTTGCTAATTCATTTATTTATATAAGGTCTTATTACCGGAAGAATAAGTGGCGCCTCCCTTACGTCTAAAGGTTTGCTATCTAAACAACAATTATAAAGTATAGGAAATAGTCTCGCCGAGCTAATGCTTTTGTTAAATCGATAGATTAAGTCTTATTTTAAGAGACAAAAGATAGACTTAGTATTACTCAATTTAGTTGGGCAATTAGGAACTTCTGAATAAAAATAAATAAGACAGAAGCAAATAGCAAGTCTAAGGAGTCTGCTTTTGTATTCCTAAATTTAGGAGATCCCTAAAAAATCTTTTGATCGCTTCTTGGAATAAAGTCAAAAGTCTATTGAGATAGAAAGAATTCGATAATCTAAAACGGAGAGATTTCCTTAAGGTCCAGTTAACAAAGCAAATCTAAGGCACGGAAAATTCCCGGTGATTAGAACCAGGGAATGCCGGGGATAATAAAGAAGGGAGATACAAAAGGAAGATTTTAGGGAATCAGAGGCGGAGTATTCAATAAACTTATAAGGGTTACCCTTGAAAGAGATTCCACGGGTACTACTCTCATTTGATAAGATTCAATTTTTATATACAGTAATTCTATTTGTGCAAGAAAACGAGTATTCGCTTTATATAGTCTGTCTAGTAGACCCCAAAACCCAGCATGACATAACGAAATAAAGTCTAGACTAATAAAATAAGCTAAGCATATTATAAAAAGAAATGCAGGAAAAACCTAAGGAAATTCAAGAAATGTAGTATATTCTCATAGCAGATAAGGTGTTTCTTTTTGACAATGGAGTATAATTCAAGTTTGATTTTTTTAGCTTTATAGTTATAATTGGGTTTGCTAGGAGAAAAAACGAGTCTCCTGTTAAGAAAAGTCTGGCTTTCCCAGGATATAATTAAGATATTTGGTATTTGGAATAGTAAGGATTAAAATAAATAAGGCAAGGGGTAGCTTTTTTTCATGTCATACGGGACTTACAACAATTTGAGTTTAGTTTATTCAACAGTTATAGAGACCTCGGCTATTTGTGTGAGTATTTGCTTTTCGGTATAACCTAGAGATTGCGGCCAGTTAAAGCGATTAATTTCCCGGTAAGGGAACCCTTTAATTATACTAGTCAAGAAACTCCGTTTAATATCTTTCAGGGTTTTTAGTGCTATTTAAGAAAGACTTCTCCGACAGTGCATAAGGAAACAAAACCTTACTCTTTATAACATAACTTAGTACTGCTCTTTTCTATGTGGTTCCACCCGAGTTAGAAAAGTTCAATTCATACAGTCTTTTTTATAAGGGAGAGCAGTCCAAAGTCTATTCCTTCAAATTATTAACAGCAGAGGCCGGGCGCGTTCATTAAGGGCTCCTTATTAGTATTTAAAAATATTAGCATAAAGTCCGGGATAGATCTAGGTTAAGGGCCCCTTACCAACCAGATACTGCTAAACAAGTGTAGAGAACCTTTATATCAAGGAGTTACTTAAAAAAGCTTATTGAGACTTTAATGAGAGGCAAAAAAAGGGTATTCTACTGGGCTCCCTTTTAAACGGGATATATTAGTTTTATAGACGAGAAGGCTTTTTATTAGTTGAGAGGTGGGTGTATTATTACGGATAAGGGATTCGACCCGACCATAAGTACAAGGTGTTTCAGTGAGGTCCTTGATATTTTAGAATAGATTAAGTTAAAACTTATTTGTTTTTAGTGGTATCTCTTAAGCAAGACTTGAAATTAACATTAGAACGCTAGCCAGGCAAACTTTTCGCTTTTGAAAAGGTATTTACGTATAAGATATAGAGAAAGTACACATCCCACAGAAGCTCTCAATTTAGTAAACTAAGTTCTAGTTATCGAAAAGAAGAAACCCGATTATATAAGAAATACAAGATAAGGGTTTGTCAGATGCAGTAACGCAGGTTCCAAACTCTTTGGTTTATAAAGTTCAGTCCTTAGTGGCTAGACAGGGCTTCCCCCTTATTTCTAAAAAGATAATAATAAGCATTACATATGCAAGAGTTTGATAATTAAATCGTACTCATACCTAAAATCAAATTTTGTATTTAGAGACCCTACGTTACTATTTCCTTAAATTAGGCAGGTTTTTTAACTACTGTAGCTGGGATCCTACCCCTGGGTTTGAACCAAAAGCTCCATTCATAAAAAGAGGCAGTTAACTTCTAGCGTTTGCTTACTATAATCTATAATAGAAAATGAGTTATTAAGAGAGCCCTTTTTGTCAATTTGTCAAATTTTTCTAGGTTTTCTTTTTAGAGATCACGCAAAAAATTAGCCTGAAGCGGGTTCAAGTCCGGTCATAAGTACAAGTGTTGGCTCCTTATTTGGGTTTGGTTTTCACTTAATACTACTTAAAGGCAGCTCGTAGCAAGATATACGAGAATACAAAGTCAAAGCTGTGTTAATTAGATCTCGTATAGGATTCCCTCGAAGAAATTTCCGTTATAGGATATAGGAGGCGCTCACAACGAAGGTGTCAGTTTAATTCTTACTCCTTTGCCTAAAGAGTTTTCCGCTTAGTAGTTGAATATCTGCAAGTCTACAAGAAAAAGGGACCCCCTTAAGTTTTTTTGTAAGAAAGTCTACTAACTATAAGATGGAAATGAAAGAGAATCCTCTTCTCCCTGCAGTTACTGACACGGGAGCAGAGAAACTTAATAGATAATTGAGAGCATTAACCTTAACAAGTAAGACTCTCTATTACTAACTATTCTATTTTACTCTCTAATAAAAGAAGAGTAATAAACCCCATACGCAGTCAATCTTTACTAAGTTCCCTTACTAGCTTCTCTTTCACAACTTTGTATATATTACTATTCGTTAAACAGTAGGATAATAAGCTTCATTAACAGCTCTGATATTTATTTTCTTGCAATTCCTTGTAAAAGTTGTTCCTATTATTAATTAGCTTTAGTGTACCCTTTTTGCTTGTCTCTTAAAAAGTCCTATCTTTCTAAGTGTACTTAAGGCTTTAGCTATCTTGTAACAAAGAGTAGCAAATTGAGTGCTAAGTATTTGCATTTATAGTAACCGAAACTTAAGTCTATCCCTTATCCGCTGTCATTACCTTCTTTTTCCTTACGATTTTGCCTAAGAATCCTCTAAAAAAAAGTTGTCAGGAAATTATAGTACATGGAATAAAAAGTTTTTAAATAATTGGGCGTCTATAGATTTCAAACTCCATTTAGTAAGAAATTCTACTTGAATCTTTTAGTTGCTGTTTAAAGGGGGATGTTACTGGTTGACAGTATAGTTTGATAGTAGCCCTACACTCACGTAAATCAATTTTGGACAATACTACTTTTAGCCAAGTGGACTTTTATAAAAAAAGGAGACCAGCCCTAAGTTACAAAGAAGGTTAAGTCTAATACCAGAAAAAGAAATGAGCGTCTCTTCTAATTGTTATTACCTATATAGACAGAAGGTTGTCCTCATAGAGCCTCTCTTTTACTTGTTTCTCCTTATTTTTATTAAGTTGAGTTGGCTTTTTACAATTAGTGGACACTCTTTAATCTGGGCAATCGAGATACCCTAAAAAGACGAACTGATAAGTAGTTGAGCAAATCTGGTTTCTATCTGATAGATTTTTCCTAGGAGCAAATGCAAGTGGGTGCGCTTATAAGGTTGGTAATATCCAGGGGGATCCTTTATAAGCTGATTCTTCCATTGTACTTTTAATGGGTATTCCAGTCAAATTTATAAAGGGAGGCAGCTTTATGACTCCTTCTTTGTAAAGTAATTTCTTTTAAAACTCGGTATTAGTCTACAAAAAGGGTATAACTAGAACCCAGGATACCTATTTGGGGATGCGCTTGTTTATCGAAAATCTTTATTAACTAGTTAAATAAAGTAAGAGGGGACTTTTGACTTTTTCATTAAACGCAGTTTTGAATACGTATAGTGTAAGAAACTAGAAATAGGAGCAGCACTTCTGCAGAAGGTTTTCTTTCTAGGTTCCCCCGAGTAAGAAAGGTATAAACAAAGGTTAACTTCTACTAATACAGCAAGAGCATTAAAAAAACTAAATTCATATACTTTTCTAATGTGTTTTTCGTTACAGGAAAGGGGTTATACTATAAGAAAAGTAAGAAAAGGAAATCAAAAAGTGCAGCTGCTGAGAGATTCCGCTGCCCTTAATAAAGTATCTATAAAGTAAGGCGTTGTTCCCGTGTTTCCTGGGTTTCTATTTCCGGATTAGAATCAAACGAATTTAACTTTCACTTTTCTTCCCTTGGCTTAGACTAAAAAGTACTACTACCCCTAGAGTTAAAAAAATCCTTAATACCTATAAACCAGCCGTCTACCCTTCCTCATTTTGCCCAAAGGACCTCTCATAAGAATACCCTTTTGCCCCTTTTTGTTATGTATAAAAAGTGCAGGGGATAATCCCAAAACGCCCGAAGTACCCAAGCCCCACTAGGTAATAGTAACGTAGGGACTCCTTTTTAATAAAAAATAACTGAATAAGCTGGACAGTAACTAGAGTTCAAGCTTTATTCTTTATTTTAAAAGGCTTTTTTGTGATTTGTCAAACAAAAGTCAATCCTATTACACTGCCCTGGTATAAAGTCAATAAAGGGTTTTTAGGCTTTTGGTTGCTAAAATCGGGGACTCCCCTTAAATGGTTTAAAACTAAAAATTTCTTTAGAAGGAACCTCACAAAAGTCTTATTACTGCAGGAAGTGCCCACTTGCAAGATCTCGATTGTATGTAAAGGTGTAAATAAACCATAGAAAGAGGTGCTAAATAAAAGAATTCTCCTGTGCGAGCCCCTGGTATAAATTCTCGAGGTAGTATATTCGTAAGCCACCGAAAGGAATCCCGAATTCCGCAGGTTCAAGCGCTCTCACTTACTGGTTAATTCTATACTTCTTGCTATAGGGCAGTGTTATGAAACGAGGATACTCTCTCAGATCCCAAGCCAGACTTCCAAGAGGGGTCTATTAATAGTGGAATAAAACCCGTTGCATAACTAGTTGTATTTTATAGAGTTCCTTGGATACTAAAAGTTCCTAGTAGTACTAAATTTTTAAGGTTGTTTAAGCCCCTATCGGGTTGCTTGAGTCGAGCATTTGCTATAAATAGAATAGAGTCTTTGACCCTTCAAACGACTGTAACCCCCTAACTCCGCCAATAAGGAAATACACGGATTTACTCCTAAAGAACTTAACTTTTGCAACCCTTTTTACAAGACAAGCACTGCTGTTAAGTTAAACTCCATTCCAAAGAGAAAGACCCAATGTAAAAGTAAAGAACTCACATAAAAAAATTGCTACAAGCGGGTTAATAAATAAGCTTGACTCTAACAAGAGAGCCCCTTTCTTATTGTGCAATTACATGCTATTCAAGTGCATTAGAGGTATAGTACGAGACTTTTCTCAGTAGAATAGAATTAAAAGATATCCTTTTTAATTTAGTTAGTAGGCCTTTAAGGTTTATAAATTATAAATAGAGTATCTCGCAGTGACGGGTTTACTTGAAAAAAGACTTAACTCTGAAAGGTCACAGGGGTCCCCATATGCCAAAGTCAAACTGTTTATAAAAGGACTTTTTGGCTTCTAAGAAAAGTGGAACCTGCTAAAGGGTGCCTTATTCCTAAGGTAAAACCAGAATTTCTGGGGTATTTTCATTTCCTTTATACTTATATGTAAACTAGTTGAGACCCCGGATTCTTAAAAACGGGTGAGATTACTAATTTTCAGTGCTCCTTGCCCAGCATATCTAAAATAGAAAAGGGTTAAAAAGGGGATTTCTTAATTATTTACTACCTAGGACCCGGTGCTATATCTCATTAGTTGAAACAAGATTTCTTAAAGCCTTTAAAGCAGTTATATTCATTTACATTTCTTATAGTAGACTACCTTTTTTTTACTTTATAACTTATCAGATCCTGGCTAGTTTAGCTAAAACTCCTTCTATTTACTTACTGGACACAGATTACATTCTTTCTGCTCCTTAATATCTTTATTATCCCTGGAATATGAAACCTGGAAACAGAGGACTACTTAATAATCCGGATTTCCTTTCTTATCTTAAAAACTAATAACTCTAGAAAACTGAAAATACTAATAAATACAACTAAGAAATCTCTATCGTATCTCTTTAGAAACGAAAAACTCCTTTTTAGTCAAAACTTGGTATCCCATTTACTTGAGACGAAATGAAGTCCCCAGTATCCGACAACAGGAAACTTCCCGGGTTTTTAGATCGCCTATTTGCTGCTATGCTACAGTGAAAACTAACAAAAAAAAGTAAACCTTCTCAAAGCAGCCCGGAAGCTAGCTATTTATTATTAATGGGATTTCCTTTCGGTTTTAGGAGTGTCTTCCTCTTGTTGTTTTCTTAGTATTAGAAACTTTATTACCTTTCTTATGAGAAAAAGCTTTCACTTTAGTTCACAAGAGTTCAAGTCGTATCATAGACTATAAGAAAGACTCCCCTAAACTATCCTTGGAAATTCCTTTCCGGGAAAGCTTTGTAAGCAAGCTATTTACGAGAAACTCTTATCTGCTTTACGTAATCCTTTATTAAGGGATTCTACGCATGCTTCTACTCTTGATTGATTAAGCCGGAATCCGGATGACCTGAATTCTATTCTATGTTAACTGCAATTTCATTTCCATGGAAAACGCCAAATTTATATAGTAAAGGGTTGATCAAGTTCTTAAAAAGTTTGCTCAAGTAAATTGTCTGGGTCGTAGGATTCTAAGCTAAAAAGTCTTAGTGGAATATATTAAAAGCTAGTGCTAATTTCTGTTATATACTTATTGTGGCTAGTAGTTCCTTTTAGCTCTTTAGCTCTCCTGTTTACTACTTTTTATCCTCTTACTTTCTTTTCCTAAGCAAAAATCCGAAATAAAAAAGACTCCTACTACTGTACGCAAATACTAGGAAAAGTTAGAAGTTTTTTATTGTTCTAGAGTATAAATTACCTGCTTACAAAAGACGACACCCAGCTACCCTTGGTAGAGTCTCCTCTACCCTTGTTTTCCCACCTTCTTTCTAAATCTAAAAATTCGAGTGGCTTTCCTGCTTATAATTTTATATAAGACTTTACGGGTCAAACAATAAAGAAATTTTAGTCGAGATAACCCTTTTGAAACACCTTTACTCAATAAGAGAGATAAGGTTCCGGCACTGTGTGCGTAAGGCATACCCCTAAAAATTAGAATATAAAAGCGCATGAAATGAAGTCAAAAAAGACCCATTAGAAGGCATTTTTCAATTTATGGGTTTAGTGGAGTGGGGGCATCCAAGATTTTGGCAGTACGAACTCTAACACATGCACTAAAAACTCCGGAGTTTAAAGTTATAGGATATAGAAAGAAACTGCCTCTAATAAAACTCTCTAAAGAAAAATAGAAAGCTTTAGCCCTGCCCTATTCAAAAAGTGCAAGACTATTATACTCGAACGGTAGAAGATCGCTTCTGTACCCTCTTAAGCTATACTTTGAATCTCTAAAAGCTAAAAATTAGCCCGTTTCTTATAACCATAAAAATGCTAAAACGTTTCTAATCTAATTTATTTTACCCGGCTTGTGAAACTTGTGATATCAAAAAGCAAAAACTGGTAATAAAAAGAATTTTATAGGAAAGGTAGCCAAGAATGTACGAAAAAAGAACTGCAGCTATCTTGATAAGGCGTAACTCTAAATAAAAGTCAAAACCGCTAACCTAAAATATCAGAAAAGGAACCCGCAAAGCAGCTTTCTTCAAGTTTATTTTATTAATAGTTATAGCTATCTTTTCTAAAAACCGAAACTCTATCTCTATACGAATACCTTTTATAATAAAGGACTAAACTCAGTTAATTTTAGTACATTTTGACTCAGACTATTCATAACAACTTTCTTGAATTAACAGGTGCTTCCGCCGCTGTTAAAAACTCAATGGTAAACTCGCTTAATAAGGGGTTAACCAGATAGTAGCCTTTAAAAATATAGTAACCAGGAATTCTTGTTTTTTTTGGATCCTATTTCCTACCCACGTATATTTATTGATGAAAATCCTTTTTATATAGAAAACTTACGAGCCCTATATAGAAGGTTCGTCCGAGAGTTACGAATCTTAGGTGTCTAGCCCTAACTTAACCTAGCATCTTCTACCCCTTGTTATACACCTCTTTTAGGTTAAACTACATCTGGGTGAAACCTTTAAACTACAATTAAGTACTGCGTTACTGTTATAGCAGTTTAACCCTAGCTAAGCGCACCTCCTCGGTATAAATTCTGGAGTTTCTTACGAATAATGGGTATAAATAGGGCTATAGGAGCTCCTATAAAGGATACTACAAAAGTAACTGAAATTAGAACTGACACAACTGGAAACTGAAATTTTATACATAATCGAAAGCTTTTTCGCGTTAACAACGGGCCTAGATCATCTATACTAACTTCGAATAAATAATACCGGGAATTTCTAGAATAAGGGACCCTGTATCCCTAAATCCGGTTAAGAAATAAAGGCTGACACTAAGCTACGGAAACTTTTTCATTAAAGCAAAAAGGTCGTATTGGCTTTGTCTGCTTGGAAAGAGTCCTTAAAAAAAAGTAAGGAATCTGATAAAATTTCTGTTGTGAAGTTAAAAAGTCCAGTCCATAAGACGAGGAATTTCTTTTTTACATAGAAGTTTTTCAATAACTACCAGGAATTACCTGCGAAAAAGGGGCCTTGCTGTACGCCTAATTGAAATACAGTAGTTTACCTTCTCTTGGTCTTGGTTTAAGGTACTTAGTTAGTAAGAAAGACTTTAGGATACTACTGTCTCTAGGGATTTCAAGTCTATCACACAAGATTCTTATAGGCAGAGAAGAGAATATTCCCCCAGGTTTCCTTGAAGGTTAGGTGTGGCACTTGAACTCATGCATTTTCTTATTCTTAGTAGGTATTCGAGGAATAGAAAGTAGGGGGGTATTCTCATTTATATGGGTTATAAGTTGTTCCCTTGTTTTTAGTTTTCGAATAGTAATAAAGGTTTTAGGGAATAAAAGAACTGAAACTAATGAATTTCCAATTTCTGTTTAGGAAAGCCTTTATAGAATTCCTGGTGTTTAGGGCTATTAAGTCCGTATTTTTACTATATCATTAACAAACCTCTCAAAAAATAGAGCTGTGTTTTCTTGTTTCAAGTTTTTCTCGTCTAATGCTAGGATTAAGTTGAAACAAAGGGTTTCCCTTATTGTCAGTTTAAAGCGATAAAGCCTAAAGAGGAGATGTAAACCTTACAGATCCAGTTAAAAAGTCACAAGGAATTCTTAAAAGTTATCCCTAAAGAACTGAAAAACTTAGTAAATATTGACTCAGAAAGTCCTTGGTGACACCTTTACAAGCACCCCTCACTTGTGTTTTAAGCGATTCTAGAAAATAACCTTACTATTCTACTCAATCTAGATTCTTCTTCTAATTAACTGTTGTAAACCTCTTAAACCTTTTTTGGTATTCCAATGGACTTAATAACAGTCTAACTCGAAAAGGGACGGGGGTCCTATAATTCGAAGCTAGCTGCAAGGGGTTTTTAAGGAGAGGTAGATAGGTTTCTTAGTCTTAAAGTGTTACTTATTCTGGTACCTCTAATCAGGGATATAGAAAAAGAATAACTAAATTCTGTTTCTAAAAGCCCTTAGAAAGGTACTGTGGCTCATTTTTGTCGGATATTCGTAATAATAAGAGAGGAGTTTTTATTAGTATGGGAGTTGAACTCAAGTATTCTCCGTATTATGTAGTACTGTGTTACTGTCTTATGAGCCCTTGTAGTTTTTAACTGCAGCCTTAAGAGTCTATTCCTAAGATTTACCTTAATAGATAGTTTAGGAAGAAAGGGAATTTATCTTGTTGTAAATTCCCCTTTTTTAATAATAGCGATAAGGAATTGCTTGCCTAATGAGCTATAAAGCACACTTTTACTATTTCACAGGGCCGATACAAGGGGTCGAATCTTAAGTCTTTAACAAAGCAGAAACCAAAGCTAGGTCTTAGGAATTCCCACTTGCTTATACTTATGGATCCCCTAAACCTAAAAGCTGTCCAAATTCCCAAGATAAACTATAGAGGCTTTCACAAAAAATTTGAAGTTGCCCGTGGACTCCTCTTAGTTATTTCTTTTTGGGTTTCCTATTACAAGGAGGTTTTCCAATTATAGAGGTTGGGCGCTTTATGACTTGCCGCTGCTAAAGTTTATAATACGGTCACTGCTGTACTGGAATTTCTTCTTTAAATTCGTAGAATTCTCAAGAAAGGGGATTCCTGTCTTTTTCATGTAGTTAGTATTCCCTTCCTATTTTTTCAAAAAAAAACGGACTCTTGAGGAATCAAGGGCAGAGGCCAAAGCTTTTTAACGGACCCCCCTACAGACTTCAATTTGAGTTGCTAAATCTTTTTTAAAGTAAGGAAACAAAAGTAAAAAATTAGGAGCACTTCACTGCCCCAAAGGCAAACAAAAAAAGAAGCCTTTGTTTATAGTCCGGGACGCCCTAAGTCTCTCTTAGTAACTGACTAAAAAAGCAACCCTTGTAAAAACAAAATAAGACACATAAGGTCTGTGCTACTAAAAGCCAAAAGAAGCTCTAGCCAATGCTTACTGATACGCTATAAAACTCAACCTACTTAAAAAGTATATCTTTATCTGAAGATAAACAAAAGTCTATACTCCGAGCAAGAGTAAAGGGCCCTTTTTGATGAGTAAAGAAAGACTCTAAAGCGAAAGTCTTCGAGTTTGGTTTTTGTAGGGTTCCTTCCAGACGTACAGGGATACTTTTAGAAGCCGGGCATACTAATTAAAACAGGGATCTGTAGATTAAAAGTCTTAACTTCAATACTTAACAAGCGTCAGCCATTCAGCTATTTGGATTAGAGGTAATACAGCGATCCTCTGTTATACTATTATACGTTGTTTCTCCTATAAAAGTTTTAGTTTTTCAAATTAGCACATATAAAGATAACTTTTTTATTTTCCATACATATTAACTGCCTAGGGCTAAGTACTAACAACTATTAATGATTATATCTGGCGAACTCCTTTACTCTACACGATTAAAACTTTTTTAGGAAATAGTAAGTTTTTGGTCTACTAACCCTTGACTTATTATCCACGCGGGCAGTCTAAGTTAAATTAAAGAAAAGAGGTTTACCTATAAGGAGATTCTCGATTAAAGGATTCTGCGAATTCCTGACGTGTATCCCCCATGGAGTATACTATATTACAGAGTGCCAATTAAGTTTATCCCGGTACGAATTCTAGGGACGTTCCCGTTTATTGTTATTCTCAAATTTCCTTGCATTTCTTAGTAGGTTTACAGGAAAGAGAGTTCCTGGTTTTTCTAATTGCAGGCTCTTTCTAAGAAATAAGCGGTAGTAACTTTTAAGGCTTAATTGTATACTATTCCCGAGTTAGTTTCTACTATAGTTTATAACACCAAGCGGGATGCTTTTGCTTAAAAAGAAGTCGTGTAAAGCTCCGAAGAATAGTTCTAATTGTAAAAATAGAAAGGTACAAGAATCCCCTGAGTAAAAGTTACCAACACAGCAAGGCTTTAACCTGCTCAAGAATATATATAACAGGGGCATCGGGGGCTGAAGGAACAAGTTAGAATGAAGTAGGAGCTGCTAGCGCTCGACTCTATAGGGAACCTTGAGAAAAGCGGAAATTAGAATAAGCATCCTCTGGGTTACCTTAATTATAGGGAAGACAGTAAAACAATAGTTTTCGTTCTTGAAATAAAATGAAGTCTAAAATAAGTAAAAGTACAGTGAAATAATGATAAAGTTAAAATAAATTATTGCCTTTATCAAGCTTTTGAAGTTTCTCCCTATCTGGTAGTGGGTATCCCTATAACTAGGTTAATAAACCCCCTTTTTGCAACGCAGAGCCCTTTTTATGTTAGTTTATAGGACCTTTTTATGGGTTATGGATGGTGTCCTAATCAAAAAAGGAGTATTTAAACCGATACAGTAATTTAATAAATCGATTGTCCAGCCCTTTCCGTGCGTTAAAACTAAAGTTTCCTTTATTTAAATAAGGTGCTTCCTATTTAGTCCGTTATAGGTACTTAACCCTTCGTTGAGACAAAAAGCTAAGCTGGAAATTCAGTTGCATTTTCTTTTCACTCCTATATATTCTCTTATACTTATACGTGCTCTCTTATCTTTATACCTTTAAAGCAGAACTCTCTTCGAAAACTTTGACAAATTAACTTAAATGACACAGAATCTAGAATAAAAAATCCAGGAAGAACTTCTATCTTTCCCTCCTTTTCTAGTATTCCTTTATTTATTTCTTACTTAGACCTGCTCCAGGATCCCTTATATGAATAGAGTTGCTAGCACTTAATACGCGGGAAAACTGACTTACAGACCGCTCTATGAGATTGGATTTTCTATAAGGTTTCAAAAAGAAAAAAGGCAAATCAGAAATTCTTTTTAAGAAATTTTACCCGTTACAAAAAAAAGGCTGCTTTGGGTATAAAATTCCTTCTAATTCTAGTCAACTAACTCCTAAGGTAAGGAACAGGAATGCATATTTCCTTTTTTATAAAACGTTATAAAGCTGAGTCCGAGGGTAGGTAGAATACTTTTTGTGCTCAGATTCGAAAACTGAGAAAAAGATCCCACGTATGCATTCTTTAATGCCCCTCCTTGAAATTCATTCCTATTTTTTTACTTAACTTATTTCTAGTTATCGTTTTAACAACTTAAAACCAAAAATCAAGAGCAAGTTAAAGAATCTCTTTACCTTAGGTAAAAAATAGAAAAGTAGACCTCCTTAACATTAGCTTTTCATTTTTCATATTAAGATAAAGATACTCGCGGATTCCCAGAATATAGATAATAAAAGTAGCTTCAACCAGCTCGCAACTCCTGTCTTAAATCTAGATTTTAGGAGAGTTCCAGAACGTAGTAAGACAAAGGGACCTCTTAGGCTATAAAAGCTCTTGACTTTCATTTTAAAGTCTTCTTTTTCGTAAAACCTATATCATATCAAAAAAGCTTGTACTTGTATTACATATTACAGAACTTCAGAAAGAACTTAAGATTCCAAAGAAACTAACTTGTCTAGCTCGGCAAGGAATTTTAGAGACTTTAGTAGCTTCCCTCTACCTTTATTTCGAATTTCTTATATCAGTGAGCAAGAGCTTACCCAATATACGAGGTCTATATTTCTTTACATCCCTCGGAAATACCCCTGACTTAAAGCCGTTATTAGTTTTATAATCCTTATTCTAGAGTAGACCTAAGAGTTAAATGGATCTTTTAGATTTAGCACATTAAATCATTCTTTTTGTAAGAGTACTTACTAAGACCCTAAATAAGGAGACCCTTTTAAGTAAATAGGTTTAGAGAAAAGTTGAAGACAAGCGATTCATATTAAATCAAAAAGTGTTGTTCTTTTCTTTAAAGAGGAAACCCAACAATATCGAAGTATTCTAGTTAGATTTAAGAAAAATACAAAAAGGGGGTAACTCCATTTTATAAATGAAATTTTCCTGCTTTAATGCATAAAGATATACCGGAACGTTTTGTATAAATAGAAACTCTCTTATAAAAAAGACTTTTAGTCAAGGAGAGTACGCGGGCTACGCTTAGTGAGTCCTTGTAAGCTCTTACTTATTCAAAAATCCTGTGATTATCTCCAAATCTTTTATAGTTACTTCGATTCTGTCTTGCTTTTACTTGATAATTCTGAGATATACTTTGCCGGGGCACCCCTTTTTGTGTTTACACTTCTATATCATTTTTTTGCCTTGGCTTAAACTTGGGGAATTCAATTTCACTTCACACGGAACTTTTTGGTAGAGCTAAGATACTCTTTTTATATAGGTGTTATTAATAAGGGGAATATCCGGAAGTTTTTATACTTTTTAGTCAAATTTGTAGTATTATTCCCTTATCCTTTACCAGTTTAACTTACTAACCTTTCTTTTTTAAAAGCCTAACCCGTGGATCCATATGGGTCAGAATAAAAAGTAAAGCCCCCACTCAAATTATAATTAACGCTACACAGTGCTCTATAAAAAAAGAAATTAAAGAGTTCCCCTTATTTTTATTCAGTAAAAATCTAAAATAAAGTTAGACGAAGGATTGCCTTGTTTTTGATATACCTAACAATGCTTTTTTTAATATTAATTAGGAACTCTTTTTACGGACATACCATACCCATTGAGTGTTACCGGAAACTGGGTTTTATTTTTAAAAAAGTCCTGCGCTCCGATTTCGACCCTTGTATAGGAAGATTTACGAATAACTGTAGTGTAATTTTGATTAGAAAAATGAATATTTAAGGGGACTTCTTTGTTTCATTTATAGTTTTAACTTTTAGTATACCACGTTTAGGTTCATAATTATACAAAGTCAATCTTAAAATTTCAAAGGGAGCCTTTCTTCCGTATGTATTCTATGTAAAATCCTTGTCTGTCATATTAAATATATCAAAATCAAAGGATTTAATACCAATATTAACTTATAGCTTTCTCTTTACGTGTTCTAGGTACAATAAAAGGAACTGACGCTATAAGTTAGAAGTATCTGGAATATGTGATGCACTGATAGTTGCATCCAAGAGTAGGTATTCTCATAAAATTGAAATTACTAAGGGGATAATACATAAAGAAGAAACTTCGTTTGCCTGAACAATCAATACGAGGATCCTCTAAGTATAAGGTGGGATCCGTGCTAGGGTGCATAGGTTATTCTTAAAGGGTTTCTAATACCGGATTTACTAGGGTACTTCCTACCGGAAAAAGTCTTTTTAATGAGGAAAATGTCATTTTTGTTTTTATGAACTAAAAGAGAGCCCTTGAAAAGAGTTTAGTATCTTCGTGGAGAGTTTCGCTTTATTATTCTGCTCAATAAATGGGAATCCTTTTTTCTCGATTGTTTAATTGGTAAACTTTTTAGAGGAGGACCAAAACTTGTAATATACTCTATAAGGCGGGAATAAGCTACTTAAATAGGTTTTCAAATAAGGATGCTTCAGAAATTATAGAAGGGAAACTTACCACAGCTATCAAAAACCAAGAAGTTGGGGAGTCCTGTTAGAGATAGCTCGAAATTTAACAAGGTTAGGATGTTTTACTTCTAATATAGGGAGTGCTTGTCAAATATCTTTTTATTATATTCATAAGAGTCATAAAAAAGCGCCTCTTAAAGCCCTTGCTCAAAGCACGCAAAAGCTTGGAAATTAAAATATCAACCAGCCCCAAGTCGAGACTCTGTAATTTCTATTCATTTAGTTTACGCTTAAAGGTCATAGGTTCTAATCCTGTCATTTTAGTTATAGACCCCTTGTATTCCACTTTAATTTGAATTTGTACACTTTAATGATTCATTAAAAATGAGTCCACTAAGACGACAAAGTTTCATTTTTGGATCCTTTTCTACCTACTTACTACACTAAGAATTGCCGGGTTTCCTTTATCTTTATGAGGTTTCGCCTTTTCAAAAAGTATAAAAAAATGAAAGTAGATCCCTGAATTTTAAAAAGGTGTTTTATTAGAATTCAAATGCACTTTTACTTGCATAGCCCTTTTTGCAGTAATACAGGATTAGAACAAAGTCTTGACTTCTATAACTAGTGGGTTACACCCTTTCGAAATACAAGAGCATACTTTTATATGGTAATAGGACCCTTGCCGTCCACGAACTCCTTTTACTTCTTATAAATTCTAATATATCCTGATCCCAAAGCAAAGGAGCATCCACGAGACTTCTTCTAATCTAGCTGCGTGTCCTGTTTTTCAGTTTTAGAGCTATGAATAAGAAAAGTAATTCCGTGTTGCTCCGCGCAAGAAAATCGCTTATATAAGATATGAGAATTTTGAGCTACAAATATAAAGTTCTACGGACACCTTTTAAGATCTAAGACTTGGGGGGGGGCCCCAGTTAAGGCAAAGAGTAATCAAAAGAAATATCGAGGATTCGTGTCCTTTAGGGAGAATTCTATCAAACGCGAAAAGCTTCAGATTTCCTTATTTATATAGATGTCACTAAGAACTTAGACCATTGTATCTCCTAGACTCTAGCAACTAACTAAAAAACTCATAAAGTAGACACTTCTAGACATGTATTACAGAATTTTCTTTTTGAAATCCTTAGTGCAAGAATCTTTGTAAAGGGTACGCGTTGTCTTTCTCTTTTAAGCCAACCTCTCAATCTAAATACTAAATAGTAATAGCCTTGATTGAGCTGAAAAATCTTTATATAAGTGCTTAATGCTCTACCAATACTAACTGCTGTATCTTGTTTACACAAAGTACAAGGGACTTAAAATAAGGAAACTCCTAATAAAGAATACTTATCTTATTCTTATCTTATAAAAAGCAAAAACTGGTAACCGGCTGTGTACAATCAATTATATACTGAACTTGGGATCTCGCACAGTTTGGTGAACCTACACTATATCCATTATTGGATGGGCTGTTATTGAATAAAGACCGAATTTAGCTAAAAAAGTAAAGAAACCTAATTTATTTCGTCTGTTAACGATAATACGTAATAAAAAGGGGATCCCCCACTTAGAACTCATAAGCACTATTCAAGACAAAGAAATTTACAGAGGTTTCGAAAAAGCTACCGCTATGCTCTATGAAAATCCGTAACAAAAACGAAAGGCTCTACTGCAGCTTGGTACAAAGACCTATTTAATCGTGCTTGTATAAAATCCCTTTCAACCGGAATTTTAAAGAAATTCTTAGGCAATGGAATCGCTTATATAGTAAAAAGCTAATTTATTCTAGATTTTTCTTAAAAAAAGTACATACAAGTATTGCTTTTTTTTATTTCATCCGATAAACTCGCGTATAACTATTTAGAATTCTTGGGTTCAAGTCCTAAAATTACAGGATACTCGCGGGTTCCCAACGAACTTTGAAAGCCGTGTGTGGTGGTTTTTGGTTAATATCAAGGGCTATAGTGTTAGCTCGTACTAAGGGGGTGCCCTTATGTAAATGTAATTGGCATCCTCCCATATACATATAAAAAGGGGAAGAGTGTCTCCTAGAGTTAGCCAATCCAAAATGCTTACATTTTCTTTCTTGGGTTTTGCAGGAGTCTTCCTAAAACTCATATGAGAGTGTAATCAGAAACTACTAACTAATAGGGTTCTTCTTGTCGAGAAGCTATACTTACCTTGCGAAAGTGTCTTTAACTTAAAGAATTTTGAGTTTGACGTCGTATTTTATATTTAAGATTTAAGCGGGAGTCTATAGCAGCAATTGCGGAAGAATAGGCTACCTTTTACCTTTTGTATAACAAACTACCCATAGCACAACTTGAATTTTGACCTGATAGAAGAACTTCTGGAGTATAGTTTATTAGTCCCGCCTATCAATGAGTAAAACCCCGTTCCTTATTTGTGATTAGAATTCAGTACGCAGGTTATAAAATTCAGATGTACATATTCTTAAGTTCCTAAAAAAGGAGGGGCAAGCTGCGTAAAATACTTGGTTCACTCCCAACCCCGTTTATACCCCCTAGACTAAAGAATTTTTCTTTTCCTTTTTTATATCTAACGTTAACCCTTTTTTCTACTAGCAACCGCGCCGAGAATGCAAATTCACGTACGAAAAAATTTTAAGTCTACTTGTTACCCTTTTAGTTAGTAAGAACGGGGTCGGGGGTATCCCTTGTGAGAAGAAAACCTTTTTGTCTACCATACTCTAATGAGGCCTTTTTAAGAATGCAATCACAACAAAACCTTGTAGTTTTGACATATTAAAGTAGCTAACAAAGAGCGCAGGGATTTTGACCTAAGGATCCTCTTCAATACTCAAGAACTTTCTTACTTCTAGTATATGCTTATAATTTTTTATAAATACTCTTGACAAAAGCTCCGGTTTGTAATACGCAATATAGAATAGATAAGGAACAAATTACGAGCATGCTTTTATAAGAGTTTACCCTCTTAAATAAACCCAGTTATGATAGTAAAATGAAGCTGTAACCTTTTAAAGTGTGTATAGACCAGACCCTCTTTCTTGAACAGCACCCGTAGCAAAGAGGAGCCTTGTAAATTAAAATCTTTTAGAAAAGCACGACTTTTGGTACCGGAGAATCCCTCGAAAGGGTAAGTAACCCGCGATCTTTAAATTCCCTTGAAAGCTAGTCGTGAAAAAAAGGCCTTACGCTACAAAGCCCAAGTGACATTTTATTGATTCCTTTAGCATTTAGGAGTGCTTTTTATTCTTTGATATGAAAATCGTTGTAGCACAGTAAAAAACTATGGAATACCTTATAGTAATATATATAGCGATTCTTATGTCTTATAAAGGGGTCATTAGTAAAGATCTTTTTATTAAGTAATTTAGGATATAAACTCTCGGCTTTTTCTTCGATTGGACTCCTGTTTACCAGAGCTTGCTGTAGCGGGATATTCTACTGTTATTATTATGATAGGACTCCCTTAGGTAGGGTATTATATATAATTTACAGGGCACTGTTAAGGATAGACTAAAAGAGAAAGCTTGGAAAGAAAGTCAATCTAATGCTACAATACTTAGTCTTTTATTGTTCTTACTTGGTAAGAATTAGTGAGATTTGAGCATTTCGACGAAAGGAACTTGCATAATAAAAAAACTTTACTTAAAATGAAAAGCTAGGGCTATAGGGGATACCTTATATTAAAATATTAAACGAAGAGCTCTACTCGGGGTAACCCACGGTCTTGTTTATAAGAAAAGGAGGACCCTTTAAAATAAGAGCCGGTACTTAGTAGAGATTTAACTCATGTAATTTTAATGAGTGCCCCAAAACTTATTGACTAGACTGAGTCAGTCATATTTTATCGACTCGGTTTTTGCTTTAAGAATCCCTGCCTAAGTAGTAGGAGTTAAACTAATTCTAATCCTTTGCTATGGCGTAATCTTTGTTGGATGAAAAAAGAACTTAGACATAGTTTATGCCTTATTCTCAAGGGGTATTTATACTGAGAAAGATATTCTATTTAAGTGATTCCGTACTCAAGGAAATTTCATTTATAAAATGGAGCTTTACTAATAATTTAGTAGTCTTTATCAACAAGAGCAAGGTTAAAGGGATTTTGCATTATAGAAAACTAAGTGAAATTTTTTCTATAGTAAAAGTAATTCAAGGAGTCCCTCTTGTAGTTTTAGTATATAACCAGGACTGGTAAACTTTAAAAGGGATGCCGTGAAGTTAGGCCATAAACATTGAATTTCATTACACAATTATCTAGTTTCTACTATAGGAAGCGTTAATCCTAGAAAGGGAAACGCACCTATATACATACAACGAATACAAGTTTTCAATTATGACCCGATTTAGAAATTTGTTTCTTTGTGAATATTTCTTTTACCTTTATACAAAAGCTTACTTTTTCTTCATACAAGTTCCTTATAGTGTTTTTCTCGTCGTCTTATTAAGTAATACCTAGCCCCCGAAAAGGCTCAGTTAGCAGTATACTTTTCCTTAGGGTTTGTTAGGAGTAGGAGTTCTTATTTGTATTCCCTTAGTTCCTATCATAAAAGTTTAGCCAGGTTGTAGGGATAAGTTTCGAAAGCCCTGAAAGAAAAAGTTCCTTGTTAGGGACAAAGCAGTTCCAGAGTCTCCAATATATTTGATAACCGAATTCTTTGAAGGTTTAGTAATTAAATCGTATATTCCAAACCGTGTCACACCCTTGTTAGATACAAAGGACTTATATACTTTAAAACAATACATAGAATACTAAGAGACTCTAATCCTATACCCAGGATACCTCCTATACTACTAATATAAGTAAGAAGACAAGAAGACACGGATACAAAATAAGATGACTGTCATAATGTATGAATAGCTCTATACAAATATTATTACCTGTCTTTATAAAAGAATACCCCAGTTAGGCCCTCTAAAAGCATAAACTCAAATAACGGGAAACTTCTTTAGTTATAGAAAAATTCCTTGCGACTGAGATATGACTTGCTTCAGGAAGTCTCCTTTTTCTATGCTACAATCAAAGAGGAGATCGTAAACCAATTGCCTTCCGGTTGATGCTTTGAAAAGTGAGTCCTATTTCAAAAACAAATAGGAAATGATCTACCAAGATAATTTGTAGAACTTCCCTAAACAACTTAATTGGAATTCACCACAAGGACCTTTTTTATTTTATGGATCCCCTAGCTTAAAAGCAAAAAAAGAGTTTTGATCTCAAAAGCATAGCTATCCGATTAAGTTAGGAAGCCCTATACCCAGTTTATCGACCGAAAAGAGCTCTTAGATAAGTCTAAAAGAAGGGCTCTTCTCATTTTAACAAGAATGACCTTAATCAAACTCTGAAAAAAGAAGTTAGTAAATAGAAGTTACTTCAAAAACAAGTTGCATCCTGTTTTATAATTCCTATTTTGCATTCAATATTACAAGAGCCGGCAAGGCCCAAAGAGGACTTCCTTTGACATATCCTCCGAATGAAAGATTGGAACCTGGCGGGGCAGTATCAAGTAACCGAACTAAGAATACTCAATTGTTAGGGTTGGGGCAAACCTTGCCGAAGGGATTGCCCGCTTTTAGTAGGGACCTATAGAACGCTTAGCACCTATGTCAATTAACCATATAGAACCCTATAAGTAAGTAAAGGACAAGCCATCGAACAGTTACCCTGAGAGTATGAGAATCAATTAGGAACAGGGAGAAGAACACTTGAAAACGTAAATATAAATATAGTAAAAGATCCCAAAAAATGAAATTAATACTTCATGAAGGGGAAGCTTTATGCGATTTGAACCTTTGTTATACGTACATTAAACCGGAAAATTAGACTAATGAATTCTAAGGTCTAAAGTTGGTATTTTTAAAGTAGGGTTCATGTAATTTTTAACGGATTTCCAGAGCTAGATAAGGCGACTCTTTCTTTCTACTTGATAAAATACACCGGCTTCTATTACTATTAAGCCCTGAATTTTTGCGTTCAATCTGAATTTTTAATACGATGTAAGGTCTTGGTGTAAGATCTCCTTTATGTTTCTTGAACTTGAAATCCTGGGGCTTTTGTTGTAAAAGTATATCCCGATTTAACTTTATCTTAGTAATTAACTCTGCAAATATCCATTAGCATTAGAAAGGGCCCTAAGAGTAGTCTAATAAAGGAAAGACCAAACACCTATAACTATTGCATGAAAACTCCTACTAAATTTTTCTAGTAAAATTTTAGGATCCTGCTTTGGATACGTCGATTTATATAATTTGAACCTACAACAGCAGCCTAAATTCAAGGGCATGTAGGCTTTTTTTCAAAGCTAGAAGTGGATAAGGCAGTGTTTTTCTTTAGGTAATGCATATAGCGTACTCTTTCTATACTAAACTAAGTGATTTTCTGTATGAGATAAATAAAATGAAGCTCGTTTGACTCCGTAATTTTTTTTGTAAACTAGCACGACTTTTGTTTTCTTAATTCATGTTCGGAGGTTATATTAGCTTTCTTATTAGAGCTAAGAAAGCAAATTCTGCAGCCTAAAATTGAACAAGACTCTCGGGTAAAAAAGTATAAAATAGGCATTTCTTTGTCTTTAATAGGATCCTTCCCTGTTGGAGTTTGACAAAAACCTTTAAGTTCATAATCCTGTGGAGATAGAACAAGGCGGAAAAGAAGAAAATATATCGCTAGTTGAATGAGTATAGGACTTTCAGTTAGCATTTCGCTTTAGATTTAATCGGAAATCGGCTTATTAAACAAAACCTTTTACAGTACAGAAATTAGGCAAGCTCCTTGTTGACTAAGCCACAGAGGTGCACTACTTCAAATTCTTATTACCAACCCTAATACTAAAATTCATCCTGGATTATCCTAGAATCAAAGGAATGGAAATGAATAAGGACCTCTATAACACTAATGGAACATAAAATTATCAGAAAATCTTGTACTTACTTTATGATACACTTTTTAACTTACACAGGTACTTCTTTTCTAACACAGCCTTTAGTCTATCTACCCGGGGTATTTCTTCATTTTATAAGGGAAACTTTATGTAATTTACTCTACCCCCAGTTTAAGGGGGATTCCTGGTAAATTAACTGAATAAAACAAGTATACAAAACAGAAATGAATTTGGGTAAGGTAGCTCTTTGAATCTTATAAGTAAATCCCGAAATTCTAATAAAGGGTCGTGGTCTGTAAAGTTCCTCTGCTTGTTTTAAAGTTGTACAAATCAAAATTTCAGGGTTTTAGTAAAAAGGGGCCCATATGAGTATGAGACTTTTAATTACACCAACTTTTGATAGCTACCCAGGACAGGGGCCTTTCATAATTACAAGTGGAGGTATTCTATTTTTATATTACCTCTCGATTCTTCGTTTACAGTTTATTATATCAGGATATCCGGAGTAATTAAGGGACTGGGGGGACTCCTTTTAGTTAGAAAAGCGCCTTTAAACTTTTGATAAAGCCCCGTTCTTTTTAAAAGAGAATTTAGATAAAAACAAGAAATTCTGCGGGTTGAAGTTAAGGCATTAAAGGGCAAGGAAATTCCATTCACGATTCAGCGGCTTCTAAGACTTAATTTCTATTCAAAACCTAACCTAGGAAAAGACCCGATTTCGTAAAGCAGTTACCCCTTGATTAACAGTACGTCTCGTCGAAAGCGTTCGAGTAAAGAACTAGACTATAATTAAGTCCAAAATAGAAGTAATCTCACCACAAAAATTCCCGCGATTTTCCTGAAGCAGGGATTCCTTTTATTTAAGAGATATTTTATTTATAGGTGTATTCCGACAAGGATTCAAAAAAGAAACAAAAGGAAGCCTAATTGTTTAGAAGCAGAAAGTCTTTCTTTTAATTAAAATTACAAGAGTCTGGATCAGCAAAAGTCAATTTAGTAAAATAAGAAGTGAAATATGATTGGGTTTATAGAGTAAGGAATCCCCTAGCATGAAAGATTTTTACGGAATAGGGGTAAGATAGGGGCTAGGACCCCAAAGGATTCTTGAGGTGCATGCTAGGTTACGCTTTATAAGAAGTCCCTTACTATATTATAGTCGATACATTTAGCCAAACTAAGAATATTTGGAGCATATTCCGCCCAGTTAACGTAGCAAAAAGCAAGGTAATGTAATTAACGACGTAGCATCTCTTATTTATTAAGAAGATACGAGTCCTTCTATGCCCTACTAATATAGTTCAAAAACTTTTTAATGTGACTTATAATACGTAACAAAGCCCTAAATTCAGGGAACTCCCGGTAGATAAAAAACAAGTGACTAAAGGGTATCCTCATTAAACTTGGCTATAAATAAGAAACTCGAGTATATACGGGACTTGAACCCGCACTTTGAATTATTTCTTACCTAAGACAAACCCCTAAATCTTACACAAGCTAATGATATTTACTTTGAATTAAAACATTAAATAAAAGTTCCTTGAGCCAAGTCCTATATTCGTTTAAAGTTTAAGGCCTCGACATAGAGTCTTCGCAAAGGGTTTTGAAATGGATACTTTTACACGGGAGCTTTGCTGCCTTAAAACTTAAAAACTAGATCAGAAAGATAAGAAAACTACCTCCCCTGACTTGTCCCTGGATTCTGTAGCTTATTCTTAGTCATATAGGTTGTAGCTACGATGCTATTCTTTGTCTTACTGCAGCCTGAGCTTAGACCCTCTTCTCATTATAGTCTATTGGTTATACTTGTTAATAGAATACTATATTCCGTATACTATAAGTACAGACTACAATAGGCTGCAATAAGACAGAAAATCCTTATAGGAAGAGTCCTGATATAGCTGCTAAGATACAGGATAATACAGAGTGCAGGTTATAAGAAGGTATATCTCTTAGAAAGGTAGGCATAAGAAAGAAGTTTTAGCTATACTATATAACTATATAAGACGGAGAAAAGGTTCATAAACGAGGTATTAAGATTAAACTGGGAAACAAGGTTTTCTGAAGTATAAGGTGATCTATTTGTTCTATCATAATACTGTATTACAGCGCCCCCTCTTTCCGGAGGCCCTCGGTCAGGTACAATAAACGTTACCATTCTCTCTAAAGTTCTTTTTTTTATAGTAGTAACTACGAAGAATACAAGGGAGTTTAATACAACTAAAACAATATAAACCCTCTAAAACTAACAAGAACAAGTAATATTATCCTATATCCACTGTAATACAATAAGATACTATAGAACACTGCGCTTACATATAATAAATAGGAATAACTTTACTAAGATAGTAAGCTACAACTACAATAAGAATAAGCGCCCCGCTATACAGCTCCAAAAGATCGGGGTTATAAGACAGCAGCTAGGCACCACAGAGAGTAACATAATACATTTCATTTTCTTTAGAGATTAATCTGGAGAGGAATTTTTACAAGATAAAAAAGGGGACTCTTAATTAGGTGGGATTTGAGATAGGTAGGAATTCGGAAAAAAGAAGGTAAGATAAAAGCCCGGGGAGTTCTTTCTTGCTTTTGGTTCCTGTATTCGTATTTGAAAGGTTTTAGTATATTAGTGTACTTATATAGTTTATTAGTTAATTAAAGTTAAGAAATTAGTTAGTTAGATATGAAATTAGCTATTAGTTGTTTAATTGTATTCTTGTTAAGATAGTACTAGTTTGCATAGGAGTTGTCTTAGTCTAAGGCTAACCAAGACTCTATTGCTAGTAGGATTCCCCGTTCTTTGGCAGAAACTCTTGTAAAGAAGACCAAGGATGAATAAAGGCTGGTAAGAACCTCTTTTTATACTTTAGGTCTTTCTTGTATGGGTCCCCTTCTCTACGAGACTCCTCCTTAGAATGTTCTAATAGGAGTACTTGTTTTAATTATCTGGAGCTCAAAATTGTGAAAAAAGAGAGTGGGGACTCGGCTAAAGTTACTATGGCTAGGGAAAAAAGCCCCTTGGGTAGAATCTCTGCGTTTTCAGCAGTAAATTGTCGTTGTATTACTTGCTAAGATAGCTTAGGAAGGCTGCTTTGTTTGAAGAATTAAGTAAACTTGTAGGGCTCTTCTAGAATAACTGGAACAAACATGAGTATAATAAACTTTGAGTTTCTTTTTTTTCTAACACCGCGTCAGGGCTATACTTTATACACCTAACGTATAGGTCTAACCCTATATATTTCTATTGGGTTTCTATAAATAAGTGCTTAAAGTTAGTCCTTACTCCTTTTGTTTTCTGAGCCTACTGGTATTTTCATTTCGAAATATGGAGTTTGATACGTGATTTACTAAGTAAAAAGTAGTATACCTTAAAGTTTAAGGGGTCCTTAATCGAGCAGTTCCCGTCAATATACTGTAGCGCCAAGGGCTTTAGAGTGCTAGAAGGGTTGGTTTGATAAAAGCATAAATTTGACCTTAATTGCTTGCTTAAGTGGAGCTCTATCAGGGTAAGTATAAAAGTTTAGTTTAAAACGGGAGAATCTAAGGTCTAAAAGAGTTCTAGAAAATCTTACAAAATTGCTTCAAATTTTATCGGTTTATACTAGTACTCTATTACCCAGATAAAGGTTTCTTTGTGTTGTTGGTTAGCTAGTGTAATCACTGGGACCTCTCTGGATAGGCCTATATCAAATTCATGTTGCGTAGGAAATAAACTCTATTTTGTTATTACGGAGCTCACTAATCCCTCAGTTACTTTTTTCGGAGTTTTATAAAGCTTCCTTGGGTATAAGATCGGTCTCTCCGCTCTTTTTTAGTATCACTATTTAATGAATTTTTGTTCTCGTGTTATGTAATTATGTAATGTGGTAATAAAGATTTTTAAAAGCATAAGCTTATGATCTATTAACAACAAAGTATAAGACGGATTCGCAATTATTTCATAAGGTTTAGATTTTCTAGATTTGACGAGAACCTAATTATTCTAAATGTATGGCTTGAACGGAATTATTATAAATAAAAAGTTAAGTAAGTATGAGATTGTAGGCATTACTTAAGGAGCTTTTTATATTGGATACTTTTGAATAGGGGCAGAACTTCTTGCTTTTACTTTACTTGGCTCCACTAAAAATAGGGGTTCTTTCATCAAAGTTACAGTCTTTTTATACCACTAAACCTAGTTATTGGGGTCCTCTCTTGTTCTATTTATTCGAAAGGGGAGTGACGGACAAAAGCCCGAATTCCTTGGGAGGAGTGCTTTCGAGTAAGTAATCTATATGCAATAGTATTTACTTTCCCTTAATAGGATTCTCTTGAAAAGAGTGTAAAAATCTAAGTTATCCCGCTATTTTACAAAGGATAATTCAAGGCTAGAAGCTTACCCGCTTATAATTATTATATAATAATTAATTGGGTTTACTAGTCAAATACTAAATTATAGTCGTTTTTTTATTAAGAGAAAGTCTTAATTATGTACGAAACCCCGTACCTTATATTGGCTTCGTTTAAGGATACTGCATATAGGCTAGAATTGCTATAAAAATTTTATATCCAAGGAAAAACAAAGAAGCACTCCTGCTACCCCTATACGAAGAGTCAGATCAAACCCAGAACTAATGATGAGTTTATTCAATTTCTTGCATTAAAACCTTTGGCCCCGAAGCCCATAAGTATTTTGAAAAAGGGCTCTTTCACAGAGGGGGGGTGTCTTGGAAACTTAAGAGTTTTATCTTGAATAGTCAAAAAGACTACCCTATAAGGTTTACCGTTTAGCCGTTTTTATAATTTAAGTACCTTTTTTGTGGCAGACAGAGAATAGAATTTTATTAACCCAAAAGGGTTTTCTCACTCTTCAGTAGCCAACATTTTCCTTTTTACTATCTTACTAGGGAGTTACCTGAGTTTCGGAGCTCTTTCCTAAGGCTATACACAATTAAAAAAGGAGAATTCCTGAGTCTATGCCTTGTCAATTTTGATATTTTGCTTTTATCCAAAGCTTTATTCTATATTTTTGTTTGGAATTGCTTTATGATTCCTCTCTTATGGAACCTAAAAAACTTGAGGAAGGGAATCTTACTAATTAATTGAAGTGGTATACAAGAAAGGGAGGGAAGATTTTTCCCATTAGAAAAATTTACGTAAACATTATTAAGTTTTCTTTGGATGAACTAAGACTCCACCCTATCAATACAAAAGAGATCTAGGAAGCCCCTTTTGTAGTCTAATATTCAGATGGGATTCATTCTTAGTTAGGAACCATAAAAATTTTATATTCTAGGATGGATAAGCTCTTTATTCAAAATCTGTTATAGAGTGAGACTTTCCCCTCAAGCAATTGCCTTTTTGATTTTTATGTCCTGGTAACGTAGGTTTAGAGACAGGAATACCTTATTAGAACTAGCGTAAATTTATTCATCCAAAGGAAAAATAGGTATTTATCCACTTACTTAAAATCAGCGGAAACCCTGCCCATCCCATAAGGTAGGCTTAATAGGAGAAAAGGATAAGTTTTTAGATCTCCTGCCCAAAAAGTACACTGGGAAGAGGTCTTATTAAGAGATATTGTAACCTACTCACTTTTTGTCCTGCAGTTAATAAATCAAATATCTATCCGTGTGATTGTCATAAAGAGACTCTATGCTTTACTACTCATTTCTCTTTTATTTATCTCCCCCACTCTGCCTTCAAGAACTGCTGAAACTTTTCCTTGTCTTTGTTGAATTACTTCTTGAAAAGTCTTAAATTAATTAGTATAAACTAGAAAAATTCTTTATTAGAATTTCTAACTACAAATAACATACAAAAGATTGAAAAGAGTAACCCTCCGTTAATAACATGTTTGAAAAGGAGCTTCTAAGAGTCTAATACAAAACTTACGAGGAACCGCCCGTTAAACGAAATGATAAAAAACTTTAGCCTTTTCTTAATTATTTTATTTTAGGTTTTTTCTTTCTCGTACAATGTAATATTAGGGAGATGCTATTGTCCATTATATCAGACTTTGTCAGCTTTTAGGCATAGAGATCCCGCTTAAACTTGCCCTACTAAAAAACTCTTGGTGTATATACAAGGCACTTGCACTCTTTAAAAAGGGCAGCTTCTAATAAAATAAGAATTACCCCTGAGTGCCTAACCTAAGGGTTTCCTATAACCTATAAAAGAAAATCTTTCTTTACAGGCAAGGATTCTTTAGGATTTATAAACCACAAGCAAACTTTCACTTTAGTGCTTTAACTGGGAAACAAAGCTCTTTATTCATTATATTTCCTACTTTTTAATAACCGCCCGGTTTAGAAGCAAGCTTGCCTTTCATTTTTTGTATTACTTAACCTTATAGAGGGGCATGAAAGGAACTCTTTAAGTGTATTTTAGTTGGTATAGCCCTCTTGTCTTATAAAGTCTTATATGCCTGGTGTTTCTATACTCTTTTTATATACACTCAGGTTCCTGTAAGCTCCTAAACTACTTCTGCCTTTATTAATAACCGGGGTTACCTAAAACAAGAAATTCAAATAAAAATGGAGTTCTTTATCTCTCGAATCCCTTTAACTTAAACCGAAATTCAGGCTCTAAATTACACCTTTATTAAGTAAAGACTTTTCCAATCAAGACTAAGAAAACAAGGGTTAAGGACTAAAGAAAACTATGTCAAAGTTCTTATTCGTATCTATAATGTCTTTTGTTGCTAGTTTAGCTACTAAGTGGGGATACGTTTTACCTCTTTTGCGTTCGGTTTCTAATATTTATTATCCTTTATAAAACCGACTGGCCTGGAAAACTCTCAGAGGTGTGTCTACCCTATATTTTATTACCAACTTCTACTTCTTATCTGGACCTTTCAGACCCTTTACCCGCTTTCTCTATCCCCAGTTTCGTACCTATCTCAAGACCTCTACTTAGTCTTCTCCAGCTTCTTCTAGTTATTCTAGCCTACTGCATTTATTACTATCTAGAATTGGGAACCTAGAAAAACAAAAAAGACTCTATTACTACCCCCCGATAGGTAATCCTAATATCTAATATGAATATGACGAAAAAAAGCTCCTAACCCTGCCCTGAAATGGATTTTCCAGTTAGAACCAGCACTTTATTTCAAAAAGTTATACCAAGAGTCGCCTAGAGTAACGTATCAACAAAAAGCTTGGGATATAAATCCCTCCTAAAAGCATCCTTTAGTTTTGTCTTTATTCCTTAATTTTATATAATGTTTTTGTTTTCACTAGTTAATCCATCTTGAAAGTTTTTTTCCTTTAATACTTTAATTAAAATTAAAGTATTACCTACTTAAACAGGCTCCGTGAGTTTTTTTAAGTTGTTTTGTGTAGCTGTTTAATAGCGGAAGAGGGCAATATAAATATAAAGTACTTCTTTTTGAGATAATAGAGTTACTAGATAAAAAAGAAAAATACTGATTTCAGAAAAGGTAAAACGTATCCCCTGGGTTTCTATAATTTCTATATAAGTCTCATATAAAACCGCTTTGACTTTTGCCAGTTTAAAGTGTTTGCTTGATTTCGAATCCAAAAGAGTATCCACCTGGATTAGACTAGAAACCCTGAAATACCAGATAGCTTATACAGCAAGGTCTATCCTTTACGGACCTTACCTTAAAAGGGTTAAGAGCATAACTCACATTTTAGAAGGGTTTTAGTTTAGTCAGTTAAGTATACTTTATTGCCATTGCCAAACAAATTACTTTTTAAATCAAGAGAGCTCTCAATTAAAAATCGCTAGGGGTTTCCCGAGAAGCTTTACGGTAAAGAAAGAAGTACTTTGTTTTCCCAAAGTATCCAAGACTAACTCTTCTTTTTTTATTAAGAACTCTCCTTAAATTCTCCTTTAAGGGTTTCTTCAAAGCAAAATGATAACAATTTCAAACGACAAGGATACTAACGAAAGAAATTCCGTGTTATAGACCTATTCTGCCAAAGAGCTGCTCAGATATCCTCAAATCTAACTTCCGGATTATGATGTTGAGGATTTTTAGACAATCCTTTGTGGGACTTGAAGGAGTCTGCTACAGGAGTACGTTAAAAAAGGATAATAATAATAAGAAAATTTACAATACTCCTAAAAGAGTGAAAACTAACAACTTTATTTTAGTCTTTGACCCATTTTAAATTTAACCCGGACGGAGGCCCCGGATTCCCTAATGGAAAATAAACGAGTTTTGAAGGAAGATAGAAAAACTTTAACTTTCCGCAAGTTTCAAAATGAGGGCGCTTGCTTAGTTTTATAATAATTTATTTCGTACGCTAAAAAGTAAATAAAAAGACAATTCCTTTAAAGTCTAATACCTAATCTAAGAATTTGTAGTACTCTAGCTATGAAGTTATGGAAATAGCAGTACACAGGATATGCGGAAGATTAAGAAATTTCGCGGGAACCCCTGTAGTAAGGACTCCCGGGTATATTAAGAATAAGGAAAATTCAACAAGATTTTTGGCTGCAAAGAGAGTGTTCTCTTAACTTCATTCAGTTAGCGTATCATATCAAATTTATAGTGTATAGTACTACCCACTATCTGTTGAAACTAAAGCGGGGAGCATTATTACTATTACGGGATTCCCTTTAGTGCTTGATTCAATTAATTAAAAGGAGAGTCAGATTATTCTGTAAAGAGTCATGTTCCCCAATACTTAATAAAGTTTTTTACAAAGGATCTTACTTTTAATAGAAAGGAAGAATTTAAAATAATATAGATTACGAATAAGAAAAAAAATTCCTTGAGTTAGCACTCCAGTCTTAGGAAACCCTCGGTTCTACATTAAAAATGAAGCTATATACTATACGAGGAATTCCCCCTTGTGTATTTGTATTAAAAAGGGGCTTGGATCTATGCATTCCCTACTATCTATACTAGAGAGTTTGTTCGATAGGACTTTATATCTCATTCAGGGCTATACTGGCCCCTTTTGGAAACCTCATACTTATCAGAGCACTCTCCCCCTTATTATCTTTTTAAAACCAAGAGCTTCGGTCATAGTTTTTAGCTAATGTATAGAGTCTTTTTTTTACTTTAACCGACATAGAATTTCTTTAGCCTTCTTATAGGAATTTTGACTACTCTCATATAGAGAAGAGTACTACAAAATAAGGATTTTCTTTTCAATTTAGGATCACTTTCATGAAAACCCGGAATTGGCGAAAGCTTAGTGACTTGCGACTTTTAGGAAGTAAAAACGACTTATCTAATAAACTCAAGTTAAAGAAAGAAGAACCAGAACTTATTCGTAAGTTAAGGCTCTAACTGTGGAATTTTGCTCACTAGAATTCAAAACTTTTCAAAAAGACTTAGAACCCGCGGCTACAAGCTTCATTCCGGTTTGATTTACCCGATTGAAAGACTCAACTTACACTTTTCACTAACATACTCTATTTTCAATTAACTGACTTTTATTGGAGTCACAAAACAAGTGTCCTTTATCTAAGTGATTTAGATTGTCACTTTTTGTGCTCGAAACTGAGTTACCTTCGATTCTGAATAATAGGGAAACCTTAGCTAGTAGTACTTTAGTTAATTCCTTGTGATCTTAAGGAAAAGCCCTACTTCTTTGTAATACCCGGTTGTATCATATTCACTTTGTTTCTTAATTCACAGCTAGGCTCTTCTAACCCTTAATCTTCTAGCTTTCATCTTCCCAACCTTCCTCAGAGCTATAACCCCCTAACCTATACTCCCTTTGTTATAGATCCCAGAAAGTCAAGCTTTCCAAACGAATATCTGCTTATCTTATAAAAACGAGAAATACCTAAGGACACATATATGTATATCTAAGGAAAAGAACTTTTTATACAAAGGGGAAACACACCTTTACTAATAAAAAACTTAAACTGGAAAACACTTTTATAGAATCCCTACTTTCTTTACTAGAAATTCTTTATTCCCTAACAATTTCTTGTTGAAATAAGAGGAAGAAAATCTCCTTTACTCTTTATATCCTGGAAGCCCTTGTGCTTACAATAGCCTGAGAGCTCTCCTATTTACTTACTGGAAATTCCTTAACAAGTTAAGCCCACTGACTTTTTGTAAAAAAACTATCTATTAACAACGAGCTCTTTAGATCCTTAGGTTTTTTTAGATTAACTTGCTTTGCTAGAGATACTGAAGTACTAAACAGGAAAGTCACTCTTTAAGAGAAAATCCTCTTGTTTTATGGCTCTTATCGTAGCTATTGTTTTAATCGTATTAGCATAGTGTTAGTATTAGTTATTTAATGGATAGTAATAGATAAGTAATAGATAAGGTAATGTAATTAATAGGTTTTGTATTAGATTTAGATAATATAGGATTTTCTTTAAGAGGTATTACTCATTGTAGATAGGGCCTTAGAGAGTCTTAGTTGTTAAGCTGCATTCCTCTTTGTGTTATGTCTTTAGAATGAATTAGTGTAAGGACTTATATAGAGAGATTTTTTGTAATAGTCTTTGTTCCTATTCTATACCGGTATTCTTTAGATTCCTTATTATTTCTTTAAAAGTAAGTAACTCAAGAAAAATATATAATTAAACCTATGTTAAACGGGTAAAATACCCACCTTACTTAGTACCTAAATTAAAGAAAAAGACATTCTGGATAGAAACTTGGGCATGATTCCAATTCGTTTGTATTCCCCAATTCCTTAGCTTTTGCGGGAAGGTTTTTAATTGAAAGCATGGGTCCTCTTATCTGCGATACCTTTGTTCCCAACTCTCAAGCAGCTAAGCTAAGTAGGAGAATGAAAAAGGTTCTTGTTTCCTTGCTAGTTTTAAAAAGGAGTCTAGCTAGTAAGTAAAAAAGTTTGTTGTTGGTTATAATGTAAGTCGGATATTCTTTAAACTCTAATAAAATTCCCGCCCTCCGGATGCCCGCAGTTGGGTAGAGGAATTTATTATATTATTAGATTGGTGTTAAACTCTTTATTTTAAATTTTAATATTAATAAGAGTATTCCTATAGCAGGAGCTCCATAAAATCTTTGTGAATTCCACGTTTTGCGGGCTTAGTAAGTTTTGCAAAGCGAAACAAAAAGGAAGCCCTTATTTCAAGCCCAGATCTGATAACAAAGATCTAAGAGTTTTTATCTGGATTTTGACTTTATCTTGCCCAACCCGGGTTAGTAGAAAAGGGAAGGCTTAACACTTAACGGAGAGTCCTCGAAAGGAATGCTCGACCCTCACGAAAACCCTTACTGAAGCAAATACTAAAGGTGGTGCCCTATCAGTCATATGGGCTCCTATTATATGTGAGTTCAACAAGAAACGGAACCCTACTTGGATACAACAAAAAGCAAGCAAAGTTACTGCAACCTATAAGCTACGACTTCTCTTAAGGGAACCCTTTTGCTGAAAAGGAATTTTCTCGACTTCGGGCTTGTCAGTTTATCCTTCTAACCCCGTTTGTTTTAAGTTTAAGTAATTTAGATTTTTAGATTGACTCTAATTAAATATTTTTAGGGCTACCCTCAAAGGGGATAAATGAGATAAATATTAAACCCCGTGCGGTTACTAAAAGTTTCTTACTCCTGTTGAATCCAAGGGCTTTGGGCTTTTCAAACTAAAAAGGGGGTACGCTAGCAGTAGCAATGAATCTTTCCTGATAATTATATTAGACTTCTTTTACGGTTTATAGCTGTATTATATACTTAAAATTATGTTTAGGAACAAGAACCCTCTTGCTTTGGGCGGGCTCATTTCCAAGTTAATACACTTAGAGTATTCAACTTTACTATATTCAGGAGAAAGATAATTATCTAGATATAGTGTATATAGGAGTTTACTAAAGGGGTCGAAGGTTTTGCACAAGGTATGGTTAAGGATTAAGCATAACAGGTGCCTTTATCATATTCTCGAGTTTTTCGAAAAGGATTCCCACTTATTAAGAGAACAAGTACGTCCTAACGGAAACGTTATTTTAGTATCCCTCGCTGTTGAAAAACACTGCTCTAAATCCTTGTTTGATACAGCTTCATTTTAACATCTTTGAGAAATACAAAAGGATAAACTTTTCAACGCGGGGTATTCCTATACTGCTTCAGCCATGATATAGCCGGCAATTCCACATATAATACTTAGTTACAAGAGAGCTCGCAAGGGACTTATATTTTTCATTTGAAACCCTTTATTTTTCTGGAATTTAGCTATTTAAGCCTTTTACACCCCTAGATTCTTGAGCCGGATGCCTACTACTTACTTCAATACTTTATAAAAAACTTTTAAGTCGTGCAAAAGTTCGTGCAGTTTCTTTTTATTGTTTAATCAGAAGTCTCTTGCTACTAGCATTCCCATTTTTTCAGTTACGGCATCTTTCTAATCTCGGTTCAAATCCTATTGACGAAAGTAGGAATCCTAACTCAAATGTTTCATGTATACCTTTTAGAAGTCTAGAGGAATCCCGTACAATTTAATACTGTGGAATTTCGAAACTGGATACTTTAATATGGGAAACTAATATGATAGAAATTCTATTTTGTGTAGTAACTTCGGGAGTCTATAACTAAGTAAGAAAAAACTCGGCCGGGGATTCTCTAATAAAATCAATTCTTCCAATTTCATTGTCCTAATAGCTTAAACTACAAGAGTTAAACTTTATTTGAACAGTGCTCTATTAGGGGAAAAAACTTCAATCAACGTAAAGTACTTCAAAGTGCAGGGAGACACTGATGTATAGCTATTATAAAAATAAGAAATATAGGCAGTGAATAAGTTCTTTTGAGACTTTCTCGGCATATGCAAAAATTCCTGTTAATCCCAGTAAAACTCATGACACTACATTAGTTTCGAAACTAATCTACTAATAATATAATACTAAATTATTAGGGTCCAGTCTTTTGCAACCTAAGGGAAAATTTTATGATACTAAATCGAATAAAGCCATTCAGTACCATAAATGGTACTCCTACGCACGATTTTTCTACTTTTATAAAATTAGCGGAGGTTTCTCCTATATACCTATATACTTGCAAAGCCCCTGAACCTAAAACATTAAACTGACAACAAGGCTAATACTTCCTTTTACGGAAACAGTTGAGTATAAGGATACAACTACAATAGATGTTGTTCCTCGGAATGCCCTAGATTTTTTTATAATTCTGTAATTATATATTAAAGGTCAGGATATGCCTAATTAATGCAAGAAATTTCAAAATCCCCTCCCGACGACTGCACCATCATCTTGAAAGCAGACTTTTGTTGTAGAAGGCCCCCTTATTATAGCTCGAATTTCTCCTTAGCTATCTCTTTTGGTTGGTGTATCTCGTTTAGGCGTTCCTAGCATAGGCTGAAGCTTTTTGGAATGTACTAGTACCTTATTACAACAAAAGGATTTCTAATTAGGCTCTAAAAAAGATTTTAGTATATTCTCAGGGTTTCCTATTACAGCTTTTTTCTAAAAAATGAAATAAATATACCAAGAGTTTTTTTCATATCTAGTAAATACAACTAGAGGTTCAGAACTTCCAAGCGCTCTTAATTTCTGGTGTCATTTTTATTCCTATCCCTTTCTAATTAGCATCGGCTGGGGTTTTAGGTATGATCCGTACCTTACTTTTTACTCTAAAGTAAGCTTTGTGTATTCTGATATTCTATTCGCTTTTTTTGAGATACTACTTACCTAAATTACGAATTGAGACTAAACTTTCTGTGGTCCCTATTAAGGGATTAACATGTATCATATATTTAAACTAAAGGTAACAACGCTTCCAGAGCCAATCCACCTGGTAAGGAGACATAAAGAACTGACTTAATCCTAAGTATAAAGAAAAACTTGCGAACCTAAGAAAATCTACGCTTTAATGTTTAAAATTTTAGGGTCTTCTCATTAGACTGATACCTAAAAAGGGAGCTCTTTTATATCTAAGCGATTTTAGAATTAGAATAGGGTTTACTTTGGGTTGGGATCTTCCAGCAAAAGTGCTTTAAGGCTCGCTCTAAATAAAGCTTTTCAAGAGATCTTTAGAAACAAATAAATATATAAGATAGGTTGCTTATTAGGTACAGAGGCTGGGATTCCTAGTCCGATAAAAAACTAACTTACTAGAATTCATTTCATATAGAGCATAAGAAATTCTAGTCAAAGATAGTTTTTTAAATACCGGAGGTTCTTACGATGCACTATAGGCTACAAAAGAGCTAAGGGCTTAAGTTACTAGCTAGAATGTAATTTATCTTTAGTTTGGGTACATTTAACCCAAAAGTCTAATATTCACCCTACTTTGAATTATAGACCTCAGCCCTTAAGAAGTTTTACAATTACTTGTCCTACTCAGTTTTCTTTTTTGGAATCCTAAAAAGCTTTATCTTAATTTTCTCTTCCCGACTGCTTTATAAAGGGGGCACCGTTTAATCCTTAATGGGTGCTGTAAAAGGGCTTTTTAAGACATAAACTTTAATTTATATACAAGAAACGCTACTACCTAAACAAAGCTCTCTAAGGGTCCTCCACTCCCTTTAAAGTAGTTAATACATAAGCATTCATTTTGACTCAGATATTTTTAAAAATATTGGGTGGACTCCTTTTGCTACTAATAGCTAAGAGTCTGTATTATACTTTGAAAAGCGTAGAATTATCTTCAATGTTACACTTCAATTTGCCAGGGAACTCCTTTTCCAGCATTAAGAAATGAAAAATATATACAGAAATCCACGAATCCCATATCTTATTTGAAGCGGTTTTATAAAGCCCTTTAATCTTGATTCTCTAGTTTTTAAAGAGGGTGGGTAAGGGAGGAGGCAGGTAGGTGAGGAGCTTTCATTCAGGACCGCATAAGACTAAAGGGTATAGCTAGCCATGAAACTTACACGAAATTGCTATCTTTTTGGAATGAGTCATAATTGAAAAAGTGTATCCTTTTTCTATTTATAAGACTGACTCTATGTTGGTAAGTTCCTATAGTAGAAAGAAAGATTATGCCTGCAAAAGAATTCAAAAGATCTTCCTAAAAGTTTAACGAGATTGAATATATTACTTTCTAACAAGCCAAAGCTTGCCTCCTGTCTCTCTTATAGGAATCAGCAACTCCTGTACGAGAACTCTTAATTCTTAATAATGGGATACCTATGTTTCGATTATGAGTATCCTTAGTACCTTGTAGAAGAGACTCTTTCAAGTCTTACTCTAGAATTTAGGGCAGGTAATACAGGTATAATAGGCACTCACAAGCAGGCAGGGTTTCCTATAAAAAAGTACGCATAAAGGTCTTCCAGGTAGTTTGTTACGACGGTAAAGCGTTCTAAGGGAATTCCTATTCTGTGCCACTAAAAGCGAGAATTCCGTTCTATTTGTATACTAGGGTTTTTATGATTTTTAGAGGGCTTCTGGTAAGTTGAAAAAGTCTCTCTTAAATAAGTGGTCGGCCCTTTTTAAGGCAAATCCCTAGTGTTTATTTAGTATTAGTATATGATACAAACCTAATGGGGTTAGGTATTAGTTTAGATTTCCTGCTTTCCGATCTAGTAAACGAAAACCCCGGATTAGCTAGAGAAAGTCCCCTTTATTGAGTTTTCCTTTGGGATTGAAATGAAATAAAGAGGTTGACTTTTGCCTTTTAACTATTCTTTAAAAAGTCCTAGAACAGGGAATTTGATTCAGTAAAAAGGAAAAATAGAAAAAACTAAAGCCTTAAGTCGGGGAGTCTCTGTCTTCTTTGCCAGTTATTGCCAGAAAAAAAGGTTTCCTACGAAATAAAAATAAAGAAAGATTTTGAACTTCCGCTTCCTAGTAGAACATGAATTTTAACTCTATTTTATTTACATCTCTATAGTACCCCCATAAAGTTCAGAAGTTAGCCACACTAGTTAAGTATAAAAATTGCAGTCTATTCCTTTAAAATTATATAAATAAGCCTCAAAAGCAAATTTAGTGTAACTTAAAGCTTTCCTATACTATAGTGGAAATCTAAAGAAATGGGTCGCTTTAAAAACATATAAACATATAAGAAATTCCAAAAAGGGAGCCCGATATAGGATAAACTCCTTGCGGGTACTCCCCGCTTTTGATAGAAGCAAAATTGGCAGTAACTTGGGTATTCTTCAAATCGAACTAAATTCCTTCCAGTATCCGGGGTTCGGCAGAGTTCGGAACATAGTTAAGACATAAAAAAGGACTACCTCGGAAAAAGTTGGAAAAAGCGGGCTCCTGCCTTTAATTTAAAGTCTTCTATCTTGTAAAAACCCACATCTCAAAAGGAAAAGGGTATATTACTGAACCTCATAATAAGACTCCAAAGAGAAAAACTTGCTTGCAAAAAACCAGGATAAGCGCAACTCGAGGCGAGGGGTGGGAAAGCCTCGAATTAATTGAGAAAAGAATTACCAGTCCCTCGTTAAAACCTCGGGGTATACTATAAATTCTATTAAGCAAATACTTTTAGAAAAAGCCGAAGAGTAGGGGATTCCTATTAATTAGAAAGATAAAGAAGCAGAAGTCTAAAAGACACTTTAGGGGCCTTTACTGCGCCAATACACCCTAACTAGAATATATAGAAGAGTCTGGGGTTTCCAAATGAATAGGGGAGTAAAAACTTTCAAAGGGTAGAAAGTCTAAAAAGGGAATCATAAGAAGGCACCCTCAAGGTAAAAAGTAAGCGCGGAGATAATTTAAATTCAAGAAATATATGTACCATTAACGTTAGGAGACTAAAGACTTGCTGTATGAAAAAGGAAAAATAAGCATTTCTTCTATAGATAAAAAGATAAAGGATGTTTTTTGTTTGAGTTTAGCATCAAATATAGAATCTTAAAAGTCCGGACCAGTATTAGTTTTGTTGTTACTACTTTTTTACTCTAGACATATTAATAACCATAAAAATTTTGTCAAGGTTAATTGACTAAGTATTGTTAAATCCCTTGTAAATTGTATCTTATTCAAAATTTTTTTGTAAACACAAGAGGTTCTCTAACAAAAATGTCCCCAGTTCGAAAGCTTTTTAGAGTAGACCTATTTTTACATGAGGGGAATCCGCATATCATACCAGAACTGTACTGCCTTAATTTTCTTACAATAAAAAAGTTTATTTATAGGGATACCCTCATCAAGTAAATAGAAAAAAGAGATGCACTTGTCTTTAGTTGTGTCTACCCTGGACAATCTACGAGGAGTTTACTAAGTTCCATATCACCATTTGAGATAACACTAATTAAACCAACTAGAAAAAGCAAATAAGATTAAGTCTCTGGATCTTTTTATCCTTGCTCTATCTAAATAAATATAACCAAAAAGATAGATTCTGATGAATTGTTCGAAGGAATCCAAAAGTTTTTATAGATTATCTCGAGCAAGCTTTATAGCTATACTTAGTTCCTACGTTGTAAGACCTTAACTTTTAAAGTAATAGAAATCCGGCATTTTTACGAGTAGACTCTTGTACGCTACCCAAAGGCACCAAGAACCCACAAAGTATCCTTGAAAGTATTGGCCTTATCCAAACCTACGCAGTGCTCTAAGTCAGTCATAAGGGATTCCCTTGTAGTTTATCAAAAAAAGATAGAAGAATGCAGGGTGAGAAAAGTTAACTAATTGATCTAACCTGAGACATATCAGTTTTGAGTAGCAAACCATCAATATCGCTGAGTATTTATAAGTAGGACAAGAGATATACTCCCGGATCCGTAGTAAGACAAACGCCAATCTACACTAAACTATATGGAATGGATTCCCGGCGTAGCCCTAGCATCTACTCCGCTCGCTCTTATTCTTATCTAGGCTTCTCTCAGAAAGAGACACTAAGATATCTAGCCTTTTTTGTTACCTATATCATATAAAAGAAGGGTACGACTGCCTAAAATAGAAAACCAAACTAGTTACCACTTATAGATAAACACAGAGATTACTTTTAACAGCTCTTTGTTCCTAACTTAGATTTTACTCTATATAATATAGTGTACAAAGTATTCCCATAATTTAGGATACTACAAAAGTCTTTAGTGTTCTTCCTATTCACGCATCTTTTAAAAAGGGAGATTTTTGTACCTTAGCTGCTGTTTTAGAATACTGAGATTTGAGAGTTAAATATTTAAAATTCTTTTTTTAGTTTAATCTTAAGAGGCAGGGTTATTATACTGCATGAATATAGAAGACAAGAGCTTTCAATTGATAGTATTCCTAGCGTAAAAAGTTTTTTAAGGGCGCCCTGGTTGCCTCAGTTATATATAGGAACCTCCTTTAAAGTAAAGTATATAATTAACTAAGTTCAGGGAAAGGGTTTTCAGAAACGATTAATAAAGGAATTTTATCTTTTCATTTTTTTTACTTAGTAGGCCTGTTTCTGGTTCCTAAAATTCTTGCTTGTGTGAGTGTGAGAATACCCAAATACTTGCCCCGTAAGCGCTCGTCTAAATACCTTTTTAACAAGAAAAAGAAGTTTATTCTATTGGTTAAGTGTACGCTATTTATATCCACCTCTTGAGAACCTAGTACCACAACTCTCCCTTTTGTTGATTACACGAAGAGCGCATTAGACGCAATACTGCGCCGGTATAGGCATTCATCTACCTATTTGACTCACTCTACTAGGATAGGACTCTTTTGAAAGAATCTCACCAACTTTTTGGGCGGGCTTATTACACCAACGAAGTATACTTCTAATTGCCCTAATCCCGCGTAAAAGAAATAGGTCCTAAATTCAATGAATAGAAATTTAGAATTTAAAGGCTCATTGGTTTAGCTGTTTAGTGGAGAATCCTTATAATATGTAGCTATGTAGAGGTTTTAGACTACAGGATTTGTTCTTAGCAGAAAAGGCATTGTAGGTCGTTTTTACTAGGGTAGCAATCAGACAAAAAGGAACTTACTGGTTTTTGCTTTAACAAAGGTTACGCTATAGGTAGGTTAATTTGTAAGAGCTTACTAGGGGGAGCTTATAAGCAATATATACAGCAATAGGGTACTGTTTCGTACCTGAAGATCGAACGAAATAAAAAAAGATGAGTGTCAACTGCTCAACTAGGATTCAATAAGAATAAAAAAAGGAAACTCAAGAGATTGTATACTCAAAGGGTTTACTAAGGTAAGACTTGAAGGAAACACGGACCCCGATAGCTGAGATAGGGTTACCTTCTAAGGAATGTCTTTACAAATACACTGTTTTAGATATATTGCATCTCCTATATTCTATTTTTAGAGAAACTTTGACTATAGAAGAAAAACTTCGGGACCCTCTTAAGCCTATGTCGAAACTAATAACAGGAACCCCCTAGCTGAGTGTATGGATTCTTTAATTGGGCCTTTTAAAATGACTTTGACTCTCTTAACTAAATTTCTTGGATATTGTATATAAATAGAATTTGCGAAAAATGTCACAGTATCCTTTAGGAGGAGTAACCTATTGTTAAATAGTAAAGATTAAAGCCCCGCGCGGAGCTCCGTATAGAACCCTTTTCTATTTTTTAAGTAAAGACTTTCTAAAAGTGTATCCTGTAAAATCCTCTCAGGACCTTGTTCAGTAAAACTTGTACTTGGAAAACTCTCTAATAACTCAAACATTTCTACTTTAAACCCCTCTGAAATACAGTAAGACTGCGAATGCCCATAAAGACTCAAATCGGAAATACCTAGGACACCCTTACTATTTACTATCTTTTCCTAATACAAACCTCAAATATTTATTGGAATAACGAAAGGCAATCCCCTTGGAGTACTTTTTAGTTCAAAACTCCTTAACAAAAAAACTAGGATTTTTCCCATTCATTAAAAAGGAAAGTCCTTAACTGCAAATTCAGGAATGAAAAAGTACTCTATGGGTATTTCTGGAAAAGAGCATAGAACCCTCGACTTACCCGTTAACTCCTTCAAACTAGCATTAGACTCAAAAACGGGAAACACCAAAACCTTATTAGCAAGGATAAATGTACTACTTTCCGGTCGGGAAGAATAATGGACTATCTATCTTATAAGGCACTACCCCTCTAATATAGTAAGAACTCCAAATACAAGAAGAGGTAATAACCTTAAACTAATAGCTTATACAATCTATAACATCTATAAGAAGTCTTACTCTGGAAAAAAGGCATTTCTAATGAGCTTTCCTTTTTTCCGATATAGAGACGGGTATTCGTTTCCCAACGGGGCTTTGTTTGTACTAAAGTATAGAAGTCAAGCCCGGTTTCCTTACTGATCCAATTAACGAAGTCATAAGGAATTCTTAAAAGTGGATTTTCTGTTTCCAATTCTAGATGTTAACAGATAGGGAGTAAGAATCTAAAGAATCCAGGTAAAAGTCTTGGTATTTCTATTCTTTATTATTTACTGGATTTCTCACTTTACGGGGTTCCTATCGTAATCCACTAGACTTCATTCTGCCTTTAAGAACGGTTTACCTAAATTCATAAATATAAAGTAAGGAAACCCTGTCTAGTAGACTCAGTTATATAGCACCTCGAACAGTAAACAATTTCATTAGAGTTTCCCTAATAGCGGACTGAAGGCCCTAATGCAGTAAATAAATTCCTTATTGTCTGGAATTGAAACCCTTAAAATCACAGGAACATTAGAGCAACTACTTCCGTTTTTATTCCCTTAAAAACTTGCCCTGCTCCTCTTGTAAAAATACGACTCCTTTCCTTATTTACTTAAAATAAAAAAAGGGGAAGTTTCTTTGACTTGCTCTACATTAATATAGTCAAAACTCTAGTTACAAAATCCTGGATCGGTGAAAGAAAGCCTCTAACTCAACAAGTTTGACTTTAAGCTCCTCTGTAATACTGCTAAGGGTTACTACCTAAGAGAAGCTAAAAGGCCTTCCTATGAATTTCTTTACTATGTACCCAAATGTCTTTATTCTAGAAGCAAAAGGAACCCCTCTCTTTTATGAGCTAGACTCTGTAATTACATTACCTATTGTTATTGTAGTCTTAGGAGCTACACTCTTCGCACCTACCCTCTTAGCTAGATATGAACTCAACATCTTAAAAAGACTTACCATTATATAGAATAGAACACTCTACCCGAAATTAGAAACTGGGGAACTGGCATTTCTTTATAGCTACCTAGCAGCACAGAATAAAAAGACTAACAATTAGGAGTTGAGGATGAAACCAAATAATACCAAATTGCATGCCTTAACTCTTTAGATACCTTTTTAAGCTTTTTAACCTCTTACTGGGATCCTTTTTTACTATATAATTCAGACAGGATTAGCCGCAGAGACAGTAAGTTCCCTTTCAAGATTCTAATTTGATAACAGCTAACTTCTAAATCAAATTCTTTATCTTGTAAAAAAACCCAAGAAAGAAACTTCCTCACCCAAAGGGGTCAATTCAATTTCGTATGCTATACCCGTTATAGACTCTTATGCTTGACTTTAATGCGAAACAGAACAGCCCTCATTAAAGAGTACCCAAGAGTAGCCCTAAATTTACCCAATGAACTTACTAAATTTCTAAGAGAATTCATAGAAAATAGAGGCTAGAAAGGATTGGAATTTAAAGTTAGACTCGATCAGATAAGAAAACTGCCTCTATACTTTAACCTTAGTTCTACATACACCTTTACCAAAACAGGATTACCTCGGCTTCACTTTCATTCCTTAAACACATTGAAACCGGAGTGCAGAATACCTGAGAGAAAATCCTATCCCAAATTCTTCTTGACTTACCTCTTATCCACCATAACTTTCTACAGAGCTGTAACCCTCGCCCTAACTTGCTTATTCATACCTAGCTCCTCAAAAAGATAAGACTTAAAACTAGGAAACACTTTTACAACAAATTCTAAATTTCCTGTTAGGCCAACCCTTAAAAAAATACCTGACAAGAAGAAAGGAAAAGCCTCCCTTAGTTTCTATTTACAAGAACTTCTGATATAGAATTTCACTGAGTAACTTACTAAAATTAGAGAACAAATTACCAACAAATAAAAGAAAAGTCACAAATCCCTATTCATTACAACAATACATAAACGAGTTGTAAGGCTATTTTCATGCTAGAAAACCCGGGTCTATCCAGTAAGCATTTTTTTATTAATTATACTTATATGCCCGTTTAAAGAGATTTTCTGGAGACCTAAGAAAACTTCTTACGCTAGAAACAGGTATCGAAGATAAGATAAAACCCACTTTACATTCTCCTACATATACATAAAAGCAACTGCTTACCTTCCCCTCTAATTAAATAAAGAATTTCCTGTATGTAAAATAGAATAGAAGATAATAATATTAAGATAAAGAACCCGGGAATACCTCTTAAAACAATGCTTAAGTTTCTATCTAAAACTTTATTCGCTGGGGTGCTTATAAGGTGGTTTTACGTTTCAGCTTTTTCACAGGGCTTGTAATAGAAAATTCTTTGGTTGCTTACTATAACTAGAAAGACTATACTCATATAAACTCTAAAAAATAATATAATACTACAGAAGTAAGAGGAATATCCCTTTAACTACTAAAACAACAACCAGCTACAGTAACCCCATAAGCAGCATAGTACTATTTCCTCTAGCTTCTATAACTAACAAGTCAATATAAGAAGAAGTAGAAGTTAAAGCAATCCAAATCAAACAAAGAGATAGAAATCAAGAACAACAAGGAAGTCTAGGCCAGAATAATAAGTTGCTGTTGGTGCTATAGGGACTCTATACACATTCTAAATACATACTATTAATTACATTACCTCCGCTATCGCTACATTCGGGATTGGGGATACTACCTTCTTCCCTCTAAGCACTAGACTCCCAACTGATAAACAAATCCGAGAAGACAAGAGTAAATCTCTTAAACAATTAAACACCTAAATAAACTACTATAGGTTGAGAGTAACTCTTTCCTAAGACCCCCAATACAATGAAACAAATACAATACTCTATACTATCTATAACAATCTAATACCTATAATACTAAAATAATACAGTAAGACTATAAATACATTAGCTACAATATAAATAAGTATAAATAAGACAGAGAACAACAATAGTATAATACAGAATCCAGGTACAGGTATTATAGTTCTAGCTCATAAACATAAACAAGTAACAACAGCTCAAATACAAAGCAATAGAAAGTAAGATAAGAAATATAAGTATAAGTCAAAGAAAGCAAGTCAAAGTCAAAAAGAAGTTTTGGTGTTCCTATAATGTATATTCATAAGAGACTTCCTACAATTTCCCCACTCACTGTACAAACGTAATCCCTACTCTCTAGGGCTAAAACCTCCCTATACCAGTAACAATGGATAGAGAAGAGGACTGTACCTTTACACTAACCCGATAACAACCTCTAATAGAACTCTGAATAAACATATTAAGACTGTACTAACCGATACTAAAGTAAGATAAGTAATAGAGACTCCTTACAAGAATACGATAGGCAGGATAACTAAAAAGAAGGGGGCAGGCAAAGTAAGCTAAAAGCCCGCGGTAAGATATAGCAGGAGTTTTGCTTACAGAATTTTAGAATAAGAAAGACAAAGCTCTGAAGAAAGTTCTACATCCTTGTAAGAGAGTAGTCTCGAACGAATAATAAAGTAGTAGGAAATTTCTATTTAAATATTTAAAAAGTCCTGTTTCCCGTTTGGGAAGTTGAGAAATAATTAAAGGTAGGTCTAGCTAAGAGTTGGTAGAACTAAAAAAAGAATCTAGAGAACTTCTCTTTCTGAGCCAGTTAATAAGCAGTACCAGGTTTCACTGTGGGAACTTCATAGGGTTAAGAGTAGATTTTAAAGGTTCTTTCGTTATTTAAAAGAAATTCTGAGTTACAGGGAATTCTAGAAAAAATTAAGAATTTGAGAGTTAGCTTGCATTTCTGTTTCCGATTCCGTATGTTCAGTAAATAGGAAAATTTTAGAGGGGCTAAAGCCAGCTAGCGATATAAATAAAAGAAGCTTCCTATTTTGTATCTCAAGGGTACCAAAGAAAATAACTAAAGGAGGCGGTAAGAGTTTCCCAGTGAATATTACTTTAAGTAAGGTAGGCATCATAGTAACAGGTACGATATGAAGCCTCCCTTTTACATAACACTCGGGCTAAAGCAGCAAATCTTTTACTTATTTCTATTTAACTTCCTTTTTTTAGAAGGATACTTTACAGCTCTTCTTTATTTATTATAAAAGGGTTTAGGTTTCCTAAGCAGAAGAAGGCTCCCATAGTAAGATAATTTTGTTTTGCAGGCCTTTTTATTCTTAATTCTTAAAAATAAGTTAAGTAAAAAAAAGAAAAAGAAGAAGACTCTTTTTTTTGTAGATGAGGTTACAAAGTGTCTGTAGTTCACAACGTGCGGCAAGGGGTTCTCCAGAATTTATAAAAATCCTTGGATATTAATTTCTTTCAACAAAAAGCTTTCCTTAACCTTTTACTTTACTGAGATATCCAAATTCTAGTAACCCTTTATTCCATCGAAGATTTAACTAGGCTCGCTAGAGGAGTCTTTCTAATTTTATGTCATGTGCCCAGATAGAGCCCTTCCTCTTTAAATTTGGATTTGTGTTGGGTAAAGTAGTATAGCTTCATTATCTGTATCTTACGGGCTTCTTTTTGACTTTGACAAGAAAGATATTAAGACTTTATACTTTACTAGAAACTTGAAAAAGAGAACGATACAACTGCATTAAAGCAAGCTTAGCAGGAGAGTCATAATACATCTAGGAATGGGGCCCCGCTCGTATTACTTTCCGAACTTCTAATAACTTAATTACAAGGGAAAGTCATAGGCTAATTTTGGTATGTAGGGGTTCGTACAACTTAGATTTACCGGAAAAAAAGAAAAACTTATGCTGAACAGGGGGTTTCTTTAGACTTGCAGGTAAAAGAAATTCTTTGACGCGTTTACAATAACCTTATTTTTAACATTGACAAAATTATAAGTACTTTAAAAACAGGATAGTCAAATTGAGAATACAGAGCAGTCCGTTATGGGTTTTTATCTTAAGAAAGTCTCCTTTATAAAGCACCGAATCTCTAAAGAAGGAAAGGTATCCTAAAAATCTTTTTCTACAGTAATTCCTAATTATGTATTCCGCACTATCCGTACATTTCGGGGCTGGCTAAACAAGGTACCTTTGACTAAGAAATCCGTATATTAACCTGCGCAGGGACGCCCTTTTTAGAGAATGCCCTAGTTGCTAACCTGATTTTTGCTAGTACTCTCAGTATAGGGTTCCTCTTTTGTAATCCTAGGGATTTTATGTTCCGCTATAGGAAATCCCGTCCAAAGCTTGTCTCCTTAAATCAAATTTCTTTTCTTTTTATCTTGAATATAGAAAAACTACAAACAAAAGTAGGGTCTTGGTTTATCCTTGCTAATTTACTGCTATAAGAGTCTTACTGAGGACACTAGTAAAATCTTGGAAATTTATCCTCATTTAGCGGGGTTACGGAGTCGTGTACAGGACTCTTAAAAAACTCTATCCTATGATAGATAAATTTTAGATTCGCTACTCTCTAGGGGCCCCCTTACGCCACTCACAAGTCACCAGGAACGCTCTATTTAATAAAGTCTTCTTTTGTTCTACCTTACAACCCCACACCCTTGCTTCTTACATTTTTCCTATAACTAGAGCTAATTTGACATTTCCTTCTAACAACTAATGTATAAAGCCCCTGGGGGATTTTTAGTTTTCAATAAGTAAAAACCATTGCTTAAAAAATTTGCGGTTGCTAAATTACCAGAATCAAATAGGTAAAACTCTCTTAAAAAAAACCTTCATTAAAGGAAAACCCTAGAATAACCGGGAACTTCAAACAACTTTGCAATAAAATGAGATCCCTTGCATATTTTGATTTATAGATCCCCCACAAGGGCCTCCGCTTCTCTTATACTTATAACTAGGTACTCTTCAAATCAAAAGGGGTACGAAACATTAAAAGCACGAAAAGCCCTGCGGTTGATTCAAAAAAGAGTATTCCTTATATTTATTACCAAAAGACTACAAAATCATTCCTATATACTCAAGCCATTGCCTATTAGGAGCAAGTCCGCGTAAAAAGGGGCCTTGTTTTTCTTGCTCAACCTTGAGGAGAATCCTTGTTTTTATAGTGTACCGTACAAAGCCTTAGCATAGGCAATGCAATATCTAGCTAGAATAATTCAAGGTTTCCCTGAGTCAAAGAAGGGGTATTTACATCGCGAAGATTAGGATATCCACGTTAGGAAACTCTCCAAAGTATTAAAAAATTATTTACAGCCCTCTCTGACAAGTAAAGTAATTATGGAACAAAAAGGATCCGAGTCTATACTTGTATAAAGAGGAAGTAAAATACAAATATTAGATAAAAAATAACTAAACATAGCCTCAGATTGAAAACTTTTAAAAAGAATCCATCTAACAAAGCACACTTAACAATTGCTATAGTTTTTCCTTTCCTTTTTAATTATTAACACGGGGATCTTTCGGAGGATCCTACTATTACTATTAGACACTCATTTTGTTTCTAGCAAGTAGGATGGCCAGTCCTTTTTATCTGCTATATATCATAGATTTTCTTGATGAATTGTGCTTAGGAGGACTCTTGGGTATGTATACCTTGGGTAGACGCGCCCTGTGTTATATTATTCTATTTTGGGAGTACTGGTTGCCCCTTTGTTTTAGTGAGCATTCTCGAGGTTAGGCTATAAAAAAAGGATCAAGAGTAAAGACCCAATAAGTAAAGACCCAAACGGATATAGAGAAATAACAAGCTAACTTTTAAGACTCGAGAGATATTTAGGTAGAACAAGGACTTAGGGGAATATCGCTTGATGGAGATTATAACAGGGATAGATTTCGGGAGCTATAAAGTTTAATAAATTTCGGAGAAGTGGGATGTTTTGCACTAAAGTACTTACGACATATTGATCGAAAAGATAGATTTACTAGAGCTAGAGACTGGAAAATAGAAAGGTGTGGAATCCGTACATAAGAAAGGAAAAATCTACTCAGGAGAAAGGTAGCCATCCTTTGCTTTGTTTCAGGAAAGAATATGCCAAAACCGGAAAGAGAAACGCGAGAAAAAGTATACTTTTTTTGTAGTAGATTTTCCACATTAGGAGCGGTAAGTTCATGTAGTAGAATGAGATTCTTTCATAAGGAGATCCTGTGGCTGCAAAAGTTTCATCTTATATACAGTGAATGCGAGAGCCTATTTCGGGCTATAACAAAAAGAGTAAAAAGGAGGGCTAGGGTATCAAAATATATTGAAAAAGCACACGAAAATTAGAAAATCAAACCCCTCATGAATAAACAACATAGCGTTTTAAATAGAGCGTACAATAAGTTTTTAATGTCCTTGGAACCCACCAAACCTATTACTAGTACGAGCTAAACCTTGAAGAAAGCAATACTTGGCGTTAATCGGGCATGGGTTTTTCCGCGTATGTAATGGGTTGGGGGCTGCCCCTTTACAGCCCTGACGTTTATATGTTAAACCAGGTTAGTAAAGTGAGAGAAAGCTTTTCTAGAGTCTAAAGCAATTAAATTCTGGTAACTTATTTATAGGGTTACTTTGGCTCGTGCTGCCTTATTCCGCGTGTCTTTTATTTTGACTTCAGAAGTCTTACTAAATATGATAAATTAGAAATGTTATACGAATTTCCTTTTTGCTTTAGTGGGATAGTAAAGGGTTCCCTCACAAGCGCCTTAATTCGACTCTATTTAAGCTTATAAAAACCTTCTAAGATCAGTCGCAGTTTACTGAAATATTGATATTTTTGTTAAAGATTACACTAGAAAAAAAGCAACCCTTAACTGAAGCAAGCATTTGTCTGCAAAACCTTCTACAAAATTTAAAAGCTCTAACTAAAGCCTTAAAAAGTCTTAAGACAAGAAGGGGTTCGGGATATCTTGCCGAGGAATGCCCTGACTATAAATAAAGGGAAGCTACTCCCTAAATATCAAATTAAAACTGCACGATTTCCTACTTTTGAGAAAGTTTCATTTTATTTACATTTATGCACCTTTGCCTTGAATTCGACCCCTACCGAAGTAATAGACAGAAAAAAAGGGGCTTGCAAGTCAAAGCTCTATACCAGGGTGAAAAGTTTCACACTTTCTAATTTCGGCACAGTTACAGCAAATTGAGTCAGTTTTTAAGAAAAATCATGCTTTTCCTTTTTTTCGGGGTACAAGAAAGGGAACACCAAAAGTAAAGCTTTACTTTCTAGCTACAAAAACAGGCTGTTCTAGAGTTCAAGTCCTACCATATACTTAGAGAGACTCCTTAAACTATCTCTTAGAAATTCCTAGGGTTTAAAACCTCTCGAGAAAACAAGAACAACTAAGTACGTCCTAATCGCATAACACTTTTTTCCAAAAACTCTTATTCCATTCCACTTTTATTTGGTTTGGAAAGCCAAGACATTGCACAAAGTACAATAGATTTTGGATCGCCATCTATCCCATGTTCATTTTAAAAAGTCTACGGAAACTCACACATATATACATTAAGTTCTTGGATTAGAAGCAAACAAGTCTCACTCTTTTGCTCTATATATTGACTTTAATCCGGAAACAGAAATTCATTCATTTCTGAATTGTTAGAGGAGCTAGTATCGCTAAGGTATTTTACAAAAGGGTTTATTCCTTATGTTGTTAGTTAGCAAATAGGCATTAGAAACCCCTTAGGAAGCGCTAATTCTAAACCAAAATCCCCTTTGTATCCAAGATCACCCAAGCCCTACATACCTATATTAACAAAAGGACAGGCAGAATAGAATATCTCCTTACTTTTCAAAAATTTTATACAAATTATATTCACTCCTACTAAAGCAATTGAAGTATAAAGAGTTTTTAAGGAATGCACCAGGTTCATAGAAAAGTAATTCATAGCCGAGTATTCAACTGTAACTAAGGAAAAAGGATTCTCGTAATAGTTAGGGAAGTTTAGTGGCCTTTCTTATGTATAAGGAAATCCTTTATAGTTTTGTTTAATATTTTACTGACTGTGATTAAGTCGTACTATTACCCTGTATTGCTACTGCCCAACCCCTTTTTCAAATAAATAAAGGACACCGTGGATCAAGGGACAAAAGAGTGCAAAATCTATTGTTGACTTGTGAAGTTTTTTGGCCGAGATATACAACAAGCAGAGAAAAGAATAATAAAAGACCCAAAAAAGGGGTCGCCTTCCTGTAAAAGAAAAGTGAGTCATTCAGCAGCAAAGAACTCGAGTCAATTTTCAGGATCGTGATAACAAGCTCAGTTTAAAACATAAGACAAGGCGTAAACCATCTGATTTCCGTTTTAGGAGTGCGTGTGGAAGGTTGGACTTTTTCTTTAAAGGACTTACCGCTAAAGAGTAAAGCCGAGGTAGATCCGAAAAGTAACACTACATTTTATATTGTCGACTCAATTCTACTAAACTATGGCGCTCCTTTTTAGATTTGCATTTAAAGGGGTAGACTTCAAATTACTAATTGAGGGGTCAGTACATTGTTTTGAGAAAGATAAATTACAGCGAGTATTTGATTTTATTAATAATTAATAAAAGGGTTAATTTATTGTATACATTCGTATCCTCCCAGTTATTCTTATTTTATCAAGTTTCCATATACTTATGGAATAATGAAATGCTAGGCTTAAGCTATATAAAGAGGAGTTCCGCGTTGTTTCTATAGAGTCCAGATAGTACTTTCATTCACCTTAATTATATAATTTATATACTCTTTATTTTCCTCTAAAATAAATTACGAAACCTCTCCCCGTTCTTCTAAAGAATTTCCTGGGGGAGTGTTGATAGCCTCTACTTATAACAAGACTCAGTATAAAGCCCTTATTTTTCTTTTTAGAAACCTATTTAAAACTTTCCCGCGAAAGTGAATCCCTTTTGGTCTATTTTGTTAGCTCCCCTTACTAGTATTCTTGAGCTTAGTGCTATAAGCTACCCCTAATTTTTATTTCACAGCTTCTTCTAAACCTGTAAACAAAAAGCATACAAAAATGAAGAGTTAGTATACTCGGCACTCTTGGCTTTGGAATAAGTCAGACTATAATCACAGGATAATACGAGCTACTTTTTTATGGAGCTTTCGGAGTCCAGGAATAATACGGTATTCCGATTACAACGGGTACTCTTTTCTAAATAAGAACCCCTTTTTAATTTAAAAGTACACAGGCGAAAGGGGACTCTAATTTCTATTTTAAGAAGTCAAAAATATAAGAGTACTAAAGTCACAAGACATAAACAAAGGACCCTCTCTATTTTTAGTTGACTTTACTCTGCTTTACTCTGGAAGTGGGAGATTCTATTAAAGAAAGTGGTGCAAAGGAAGTGTAATGGGTCCCACTAGTTTATAATGTAGTTCTCCTTTTAGTATTCACGTAGGATATCGGTACAAAGTAAAAAACTATACAAGCTAAGCTAACAAAAAGGTCCTAATAATTTAAGATAAAGCTGAGTTAGGAACGAGTACACTTATTCAAAACAAGTTCCTTTTCCTCTATCTAGTTAGGCATAATTTAATACTGTGTTTCCTTATTCAAATCTTTAGTTTCCTATTTCTGTCCTATATTTAAGTATAAAAAAATAAGAGCGCGCTTTCTATGCTATCCCCCTTAATTAAGCCGTTACTGTCATACTCTAAAAACTTGTTTTAAGTACTTTTTTTATAAATAGAAGGATATGCAAGATAAGAGAATAAAGGTGCTTTTCGTTAGGCGGCTCCGTTTTAGTAGACTTATCCTAAAATTCTATTTTCTTTTTGGTCTATGCAGCCCGAAGCCCAAGCCTTTTCAAGAAGCCCCGCTAAAAAGTTAATTGGATTCTATATTTCGACTCCAGAACCAGAATAAGTAAACGCATATTCAAAGTGCCCCTTTCATTTAAGAAATTCGCCTGGAATAAGTAGGTTTTCTATCCAAGGTAGTATAATGAATTATTAGGAAGTTAGTCTTAAGAGAAAAACTTATCTAAATCCACATTTGGGACTGAAAAGTTAAAGCCCCCATTTTTAGGGTATAGGGCTCTAAATTCAAATTAATAAGGAACTCTTTTCTGAAGGAGCACCCCTGCAAATCTTAACTTTACAACAGAAGCTTCGAAAGGGGAAGGCCTAAAGGTTATTCTTTAATGAAACTCTCTACAGCGCGCCCATCATACGTAAAAGGATTACCTTAAAAGGCTTTTGTAACCTTGCTTAGAAGACGAGACTACTTGGGATATCCTGACTAACTTTTCTTTAAAGTTCACGTTTTTTGTTAGAAAACTTTACCGGAATTTTTTAGTATATATGGCATATTTCAATGGTACTGTTATGCAGTCAATCCTACTATCAGATTTTTTTAGGGACAAAGCGCTGAGTTAGGTCTCAGATAGTATACACAAAAAAAGTGGGCCCGTTTATAAAATAACTAGTCCGATTCTTTTATGGGAGTATCAAAAAGATAAAATATCTTTAGCCACTCGATTTAAATTAATATACAACAGGGCAGTCCTAATAAAGGCATAGGCCGGGACTTATATTATAGGAAGTTGCCCACTACGTTAACGCTGAAAATCTTAAAACGGGTTGCTCTAAGACAGCACCTTACTCTTATAAAAAAGGATACCCGCGTAACCTATTTCTGTAAAAGGAGTTGTCCCTAAAGTAGTGGAAAGCCTTCAATAAGGTATTAGTACGGGCATAAATATTTATGGCTAATAAGAAACTTTTTAACCCAGATTCTTGCTGGTGATACTCGATCCAGTTGGATTTGCTGTGTTTTATTTACATTTGTTACGGGGCGGTTTTCCTTTTTACCTTTATTAGGGATTGCTCACTTAGGTTTCTACTTATCCGAAAGAGCTTTCCTTAGTAACAAAACTTATAGTGTAACAAGTACCTTTATATCTTTATATAAGGTATGAAGAAAGTGCTCCTTGTATGTACTCTTTTTGTAATAGAGATTTTAGTTGTTTGTATGATATAAAGATTCGATAATAACCTGCGTCAAGAGAAGACTTTTGGTTTATAAGTTCGGGATTCTTGGGATTTATATAGACTCCATTGTTATACCTTACCTAAATCCCCTTTTAACAAAGGATCCCTTAAGTATTCCTGACTTAGAAAACTTTTAGAAAAAATAAGTAAACCTGTTTTCTGTCTATGTCTATAGTAGTATTGAGATTTCGCTCACTACGTAGCATCTTGATCCATTCTTTTTGACCTTAATAAAAGAGCATCAACAACTAGCAAAGATTTTCTTTGCTAGGTCTTAATATCAACTTGTAATTATAGCAGCTACACTCATACATTAAACTTGTCTGGTTGTTTCTTTTTATAATTTAATAAAAAACTTAAAAAAGTCCACTATACTATGTAAAAGGATTACCTTAAAAACCTTTCTTTATTTGATCCATTTTATAAAATAACCATCATAAGTAAACTAAAGGCACTGCCTAATTACTAGACTAGCCTTAACTTTTAAAAAAGCACACCTATGACATAAGGGTATAGTAGCAGTTTAAAAGAAGGCTTTTTACTATAATTTCAATTACAGAAGTTGCTGATCACAAGGAAACCTAAGGTCAAATCTTATATAGTCTATCCTTACCTACGGGACATATTTCTCTTAGATCCTGCACATTAAAAAAACCCGTGGCAATAGTAGATTATTATATGAAAAGTTAATAGGATTTGTTTGAACCTGTAAGCGTTTCGTGTCAAGGTTAAGTAAGCTACCTGTAAGAGTCTGTTTTGCATGGATGAATTTTTAGTATTCTACTTAGGGAGTTTTATACTTCTGTAATTTACTGTATTGAATTGATCGCACCTCACTACAAGGAGCGAATCTAATTTAAGTCTGAAATTTGAGCGTTTAGGCATTTTCTATTTTCTGCTCCATCACCAGGAGATTTCCATTTAAACTTTTTTTGTAATGCCAGAGTTGATCACATGCATACTTGTTCCTACAAAACTAACTAAGCGGCCCCGCGCACTTAAGAAGTTGTGTCTTATACTTGTCGTTCCAGTTTTTCCACAAACCTTTTTAGAATAAATTACTTCTTTTAACACGCAAATAAGAAAGATCTTTCAAGGAAAGGACCTTGCCTTTAAAACTTCTACATCTTACGAACAGGATTAAACAAAACTTGAACTTAAGACGGGTTAACTTTAACTCTTTAACTACTCTGTGTCATTTTTCATAGATAGTGAGAATAAGAAGAAAAGAGACTCTTAGAGATCTTTATATAATAAGATATAATAAGGAAATCCTGCATACAATATTTGGAGGTTATTAGGTTTTATTTAACTCTTGTATTTCATTTATTACAGCTACTGAAACAGATAAAGGGGTTGAAAGTAGACTTCTTCAAAGTAGTACAGATACTAAAACGCCCGTAGGGCTAGTAGACTCTTCTTGCGGCGAATCCCGAAATCCTAAAAAAGGAAAGAAATTTGTAACTTTTTATTTCATAGCTAACTAGATTTTTAATTGCTCGACAGAGTTGCTAACTCAAAAAGTTTTATTATAATACTTCTGTTTCGTAAGGGTTTCTTCTGAGCCGTAGACTTCCTAAATACGCAAGGAGCTGCTTTCATAATCCTTACTTTGATTGTCATATCGGAATACTAGTAAGTAAATCCATGAATGAAAGGCTTAAAGTATTTAGAGATACACAAATCCCTCTGAACTCTATCGGTTCCTAAAAACGCCATAAGGGTACTTTAACAACTATGCTCTAAAATTGTACAATCTTAAGGTTGATCTTAGTGGTAGCGGGTACTAAAGACTCTATCTCAAAATTCTATACGTCCTGGTGGTATATACCAAAGGGGTTGCCTCTATATTTTAAGCCCTTTCTGACAAGTCCAGTACTCTTTTTTATTGCTCCTAATATGGGTTATCCTTCCTTTTTTGTAAAAGCTGGTAATCTTATAAACAATAAGTTCGAAAGCCAGGGAGGGGGTACCCGTATAGTTTGCCATAAAGTACAATTTGTGTCATAAGCCATAGTTAAGTCTTTTGCTCTCAGTAAGAATAGGCTCTCGGAGCTAGCTACTCGGCGGGGATCTTAAGATTTTCTATTATGGATATTTTCAAGTTATAACAGTAAAGTAGTACACGGAATTCCTATAAAAATTTACGTTTTATCAATTCAATATATACCATTTGGAAAAGTTTTAAATAAAGTTTTTTCTTTCTAGATTTTGAGTATCCTTACCTTACCGCGCTATCCTAGGATCTCAGAGAGCACGGAAACCTGTTGTATGCTATAAAGGAACACCCCAAAAAAGGTAATGTAATTAAGAATGCGGATAAAATCTTATAAAAAGGTAATGTAATTAATAACGCGGCCCCACTAAGGAGATACCATAACACACGTTAACAAGAATAAAGAGGGTCTTGTCAGGAAACTGGAAGCTACGTTCTACGTTTTTAATAAGTAATCTTGTATGTCTGCCATAAAATATCTGGGTACAAGGCCCTTAAGGACGGAACTGGGAGTTATAGTATTCTAAGCGGAAAACTCTATATCGGATTACAGCAGGACTGGGTCAGTAGCAGTGGAAGCGGAAGGTCCCCTTTCTAGTACGACATTAATGTTAGCGGCGTCCGACAACCCCCTTAAGTTACAATACCTCTCCGACTCATTACTTTCTAATCCTCCTAATCCTCGAGCAGAAACCAAAGCCTGAGCACAAGCCCGTCCTGCTACAGGGAGTCCTTATCACTATTATGGGTTATTAAAGTGGAATTAATTAAGGGTTTTGACTCCTGTTCTGCCTGTTTTAGTATAAAAATACTGTAAAAAGACAGTGGGAGGAGGTTGTCTACTTGTTGTTTCCTTCTTTTGTACTCTAGGGTAATCTAAGTAAAAGGAGGCACTCATAAGAAGGTGAGTTCCCTATTTTCAATTTTCTCATCCGAGGAAGGGAGAGTTCCTTATTATAAAAAAGGGATTGAAGAGTTAAGAGTTAGACTTTCTATTAAGATTAAGATAGGTTGAGGTAAAACAAAGAGTAAGACAGCTGACTAAGAAAACAAGGGCTAATAAAAGAGGTCTTATTCTCTTCTTAATTAATATGTTTTCCTTTGAGATCTTATGGGGCACTCGATAAAAAGGAATTGTACTTAAGTCTTTTTTTTAGATTATCTATACTTTACTGTGATTGAAGTCTTGAGTCTTTATTTTACATTCAAATAAATAGAGTGCCTAAGTTATAATTTACCAGTTCAGAAAGTCCAAGTACGCCTCGAAAGGAGTGTCGAAAATGCGCCGTGGGTTATATAAAGAAAATCCTCTTCGACTTATGGGTTCTCTATAACTTTTGTATCGAAAGATTTTGAGTTAAGAGAATACTCCTTTGAAGGTAACCCCACCCCTGACACAGGGATCAAAGGATAGAATATAGAGAGGGTGCCCCTCATTTTTGACTCAGCTTAGTCTTCGTTTACCTATATCTGTTAGAATAGCCTCAATTCCAACCTATTCTTAATTATGAGCTACCAAAACCTACGGAGACTCATAATTTCGGAATAACCATGCTAGCCCGACTTAAAAGATAAAAATAGAAGCGCCGAGCCTTACGGACCACTGCTATCTTACTCTTTTAATTATAAAACAAATAGGAAGATTACTACACGCAAGCAAATATCCTAACTTTCCTGTTAATAATCTAAGAAAAGCGGGTCCTATTAAAGTGAAAACCCTTACCGAAGTTGTTTCTACTCTACCTGATGTTTAAAGAACGGCCTAGTTTCAAGGTTATCCTGAATTTATTAAGTTGTACATCTAACTTCCCTGGATTGAGCTGTTATAATTAGTGTCCCTTTGATCCTTTTTTAGGGAATCCTCGACTAGACAAAAAGAGCGTAACCGGAAGCTTTAAGAATTCCTTAAGGCAACGGGTCAATTCTTGCAGTATATTAGTAAGGTTTACTCGTATCTTTGATATATGGATCTCTTTTAGAGCAAGTCTTAGGAAATTTGGAGTTAACTATTAACGAGTGTTTCCCCTTTCATTTTTTGTTTTGAAGGCTTTTAATCCCTTATAGAGAACTTTCCACAGGCATTGGAACATACCTGAGAAATCTCCAAGAACTACGAATATCCCACTGTTAAACATCTTCGAACTCTTCTCTTCGCTGAGTTTTTATCCGTTGTACACCTTGCACTAACCCGGCAAACGTAGCTTCAAGGGACTTCTATAAATCTCTTATAGGGAATATTTTATAAAATATGTAAACGAGTAAGAATCCTAGCGTATCAAAAGGGACTAAAAACTAAGTAAGAAATTCTAACTAATTTGCAGGAAAGATATACATATAGGATCCCTTGCTTAAGCGTATAAGGTATTCCGGGGCTCGATGCTTCTTAGAGTACTCACTTTAGAGCTCGTCGTACAAAAGGAAGTTCCAATATTTTACCTTTAGCAGTAATTTCAGAAAAGTAGGCAAAAGCCGGGATATTAGAATTGCACGAAAGTCCGTACTTAAGAAGTCTCAAAAGGGTGATTTTTTTCGAGAGTTTTAGCCTTAAAAAGCAGGTAGGCCCTCATAACAAATACGTACAGACATTCCCCTTTTCGAGGTCCCGTTACGAGTAGAGTTTCTGGTACATGAGTTTAAAGACTCCTCGAGTTTTCGTGCTTTGAAGTGTTTATAGGAGTCTCTCTAACTAAAATAAGTGCTAGGGAGCTCTGATATAGTAAGCTTCGGGAATCTTAAAGAAGCGTTTGCCATAGAGCAAGGAAAGGCTCTTACTAGCTAACATCATAATAAAGGATTTCGTTCCTGGTTTAACTTGGCCCCCTCTAAAGTAAACAAGCCTCCATCGTTTAGAAAACCTTTAATAAAAAAGCGGGTCTTTGAAATGAAAGTAAGATAGAAGACTTTCTCTTGATCTTGATTAAGAAGCAATCCCTTCCCTATATTCTGATATTCCGTAAGTAGAAGTGAATTGGCTGGCAATAAAGTAGATTATATATATATATTGGAGTGAAAAAGCAAATTCCGTTTGCTCAAATTAGGAAAAAGTTTACAGTAAATTCGTTATTAAGAGCTCCGATTTAATAATATAATAGGGGGAATTCTCCTTTTAGTTTTGATAAACCAGAAATGGTAACTAGCAACACATCGCTGCAATCTAAAGGAAAATCTTTTAAGTAAGTAAGTTTAAAGATTTTGGGTATCCCTAAGATTTTGATCCCTGCATAAGGAGGCGCCCCTAGCTTGTTGCGCCGAAAATAAGTGTTAAAACCCCTTCTACTGCTGTGCAAGGAATCCCTTTACAGGGTGGCTTTTTATTTAACTAGTTAGAATTTACAATAGAATTTTCTTAGAAAGTTACTTAAAAGAGAGCCTCTCAAATAAAAAGGAGTCTTTTATTAAAATAGCAGGTTTTTGGTATCATAGATGAACTCCTGAATCTTGGATTTATATAATTATCTATTATTAATTAGATAAGAAATTTAACGTAACTACCTAATCGATCGACTTACTTTTTATACAAAAAAGGGAAGCATTCTAATGTCAAACTGGGTGAGTGGTCCTCAAAACTTTAAATCGCTGGGGTTAATTGTTATTAATAAGAAAGGCTAAAGATTTAAGTAGTAGCTATAGCTGATTAGAAAAACCTAAAGAAGGATTTCCCCAGGGGTTGGTAAGGAGCTTCCATACCTTTACTAGAATAACAGACTTTGACTTTATTTACAAAATTTTTAGCTTTAGTTCTTTTTTATACTCCCAGATGTTTTTATTATCTGGAATGGGAAACCTAGGACTAATTTGATCCTTTTCGATGTCTCGGGCCGAATGAAAAAGGTAAGATTCATTAGGTGTAAGACGCGGACAACTGAATATACCACACAAGCAAGGATCTTAACCAATAAAGAGTAGAACAAGGGTAGATTAAGGCGTGGAATGTGAACTGCAACAATTTTCTGACATTTATGAAACTGCGTAGAGAGTTACTTGGGGGGGTATAACTAGAAGTCTAAGGAACTAAAAGAATTTGGACTAATTGGGCTTTTATTTGCCCCACATAGAACCCACAAGGCAAAGCATTTCCTTATCACGGGGCTCTCCGAACGGTTAAGACAAGTGATGTATTCTCTTATGGGATATATGTTCCCTTAGGCTCCTTCCTTTAAACTACCGCTAGCGCTAGTAAAAAAGAGTACTACGAGCCCCAAATCCATACTAAAAGTCTTTTACTAGATTCCAAAAATCTTTCTAAGCGCTACTTACGAGATTATCTGTTTTACTAAGTTTAATTTACAAGGAGAATCTCTTAATAGAAAATTATAATAACAAAACCCTTTTATTTCCGTTAACGCTTTAATTTAATAAGATAGAAACGGAAACAAATAATTAATTTGCGACCCAAAAAAGACGGATCCTCGATCTAGAATAGAAATGTAGTTAGCCGCTTTTTTATTTAAGTGCCCCTTTTGTTTAAGAGAATAAGACTCGATAGGAGAGCCTGGGGCGAGCTAAGCAAGATTAAAATCTATTTTCAATTTTGGGTACGGGCGGCCTTTTTCAGGAGTTCTTGCTAAGGACTCTATATTAAAATTTAGGATATATCTAGGTAGATTGAAATAAAAAGTTATATTCCAAATAAAGAGGACTTTTCACTTTAAATCAACAGCTAAATTTGTTTAAGCTGTTAACTTTAATAATTGCATTCATTACCTTTTCTACAAAGGCAAAGGGGCGTTTTTATAACTAGAGTTCTCTCTTATTATCTCGGGTAATACAGCTTTTTCATAGAATACAGAGCTAAAAGTAAGTACGTATAGGGTTTTGTAATACAAAAAGTAAATTGTAATCTAAGCAAAGCATGGGAATCCCTTATCTTTAACCTTTTTTGAAAAGCGTTTGCTCTTAATGTTTGGTGTCTTTTTTCTTGAGCTTGTGCTCCCTTATTCTTCTTTGTAGGCATGGATACCAAAGTGGTAAGTGCACTTTTTATTTCGGGGGATACTCTTGTCTTATTCTGCAGTTAAAGGCCCTCTTAATCTTAAGCAGGAGCGGTAATTAAAAATGAAAAGCAAGGAATTCCTAAAATGTCTGAGAAGATTAAAAGTCTAGGGTGTTAAAAGGATCCAGAGATTTCTATACAAGTGTTAATAATCTAAGATAAGAGTTTAGCAAGGTTTATATATTTCTTTTCTAGATTTTCTACGAGGCCCTTAGTCAAAAAGTAAGATTGGCACTTCCTAAAGTTACGGGGAACTCTTGTATAAATTCAGGCTAGTTTCTTTTTCAGTAAAGTCAAAAAATTTTATAGTAGCAAATTTATAACTTATCCGGAATTTAAGTTGAGGTATCCTTTCACAAGTGGAACTGTAAGATATTCTATAAAAAGCAGAATTATACTTGATGTCAAGCCAAAGAGAGTTCTCTCTTAATCTTCCTGTTAAAATTCGTATAGATATTAGTAGAATCCCGGTTTACTCATCATAAGGATCCCCGGCGGCTAATTAGGAATTCTTTTTTATAACTATACTTCACCATGTAACTTTTTAATTTTAGGAGTGCTCTACTTTCACACATCTTGTACTTTATACTTTAATCCCTTATATTGAAAAGAGCTCTTGTATTTTACTCTTTATCTAAAATATCTACGAATTCCAACTACAAGTGTCCCACAGACTCGACCTTACGTTTTTAATTTATTTCATTGACGGACTTTCTCGAAAGACCTGGAGAATAGAAAAATACAAGAATATATACCCTAATACATACTCTGTAATTTGTACCCCTTCTATCGAGGTATTAGGAACTTCCTGCAAACCGAGTATTTATACACTTATACTTAGCATTAATCCGCTTCCCTTAATAATACACAGTTAGTAGAGAACCCTAGTCAAGGACTTGGAAACAAAGAAGCTTTTTACGTAAATTTCTTTTGTAAGCGGGTCTTTGTAAAAACTGAGAATATTAAGTCTTTTACAGTTAATCCTTTGTAACAAGAGCGTTTTCGAGGAACTGCGTGGTATAATAAAAAAAGGGACCATAAAATAACACTTTTTAAAAGGGGCATCTATCCGGGGGAATAAGGGAGATTTTTGAATGGAAAATATTGCATATCCAGATATTCTTAAGGAAATAACTAATTAGAATATCCGTGTCAAATTACTACCTCCTCTGAGTAAGTACCAAATCTGGAGTTGTTTGAACTTCCTTTAGCCTGGTCTAGTCAAAGTTTAGTAGGTAAACCCGCGAATTCCGAGGAAAAAGTTTCTACTAAATAACTCAAAAAGTATGATATAAAAAACTAACCCATAACGCCAACTTGAACACCCCTATTATATTGGATCAAGAACATACGAAAAAATAGACAAGAATTGTATAAGCAAGTAGAACCCTTGCTATAAAAAGGGCAATTTAGGGTCCCAAGGATACCCTCTAAAAATATATCTTATAAGCAAAGCTAAATGTTCTATAATAAATGCTATTTGAAATGTACAGCCCTTATGAACCTATTCTAATTGCAGTCTACCCAGTTACTTTAGGCAGGACCCAAACAATTAACTAATTATAGAAACCGATATACCAACGGAAATAAAAGCACTTACTTCATACCTAAACTTTAAACAGTTTATAATAATTTAATTACGATTAACCTTTTCTTTCTACGGCACCCCTTTAAGCAAACAGAGGGTTTTTTTAAACCCAACGAGGGGTCATCCTATAAAAAAAAGAAAAGAAAGCATAGATTTTCAATGTTCAACACTAAAGTACACTCTAACAAGCATTCATATCCTACATAAGTTTTTACAACAGAGGCCTAGTTTAGTAGAAGAACTCCCTATAGAAGCAATCTCAAATACCTTTAATCTAAAAATATTTGATATGCTTGGATGACGGAAACCCAAATTCCTTAATCTTAATGTAGTAGCTTTTATGCCCTGAACCTTTTTTCCCCTTCTAAACCCGGGCACCAGGTAGTCTATCGCTCTTAAAACCCCAATGTAGATTAAAATTTTTACAATATCTCGAAAATCTTAGTAGATTTTTATTCAAGATTTCAGAGACAATGTTACTAAATACTTTACGGGTCCCGTATTTACACTCCATATTGCAAGATCCTATATTACGAAAAATCTCGTAGAGACCGCTTTAATTAAATGACTCAAATTAAAACTGACAGGTACAAAAATTAGGCATGAAGTCTTAAGACCCTTTAGGAAAATTGGGATTCTCCGTATTAAACTCTTTACAAACAAAAGCCCTATCTAATTAGGATTTTCTCTAGACCTCTCTAACCTAAACTAGTTAAAAAGATATCAACACTCTAAAAAAACCAAGAATAATAGTAGAATAAGATATCTTGATAAAATTTACTAACAACTCTCAAAAAGTACTGCTAGTGTAAAGTTGCTGAATGAACCCCGGGTTCAGTTGATCTTTGACAGAGCATCCGGTTAAAACTTAAATGCTAAGACTTTGCTTTCAATATGTCTTCTTTTTTTTAAATCCGGGCGAGAGCTAAGGGAGTTCCGTACAAAGGGGTTTCTTTCCTTATATTAAGAGTTTCTATATCGAAATTTCCTTCAAGTTCTGTTTCTGTCAATTACCCAGATTTTTGAATCCGTTATTACTGGATTTTTTGCAGGAGATTTTAACATTAATAAAGAATCCTTTCCTTTTTTCAAGCTTTTTTAGCTAAATTAACTTCGTTACCTTTCCTCTACCCCTAGGACTATATCAGAGCCCTCTGCTTACACCGGAAACATCTTAGGGGAGCGCCTTGCTACTAGAATCACCCAACAAAATACTATGATATTATAGGACGGACAAGTCCCGGTAAAGAACAAAACAGATAATGTAATTATAAGAAAAAGGGGCTCCAGTATTAGAAAGTGACCGGCTTTGCTATTTCTTTATGAGTAAATATCCCTAGACTTGGGGATCTTTTACAAAGAAACTCGAGTATGTGTTGCGGAACCAAAAAGGGTGCAAATCCCTATATTTCTTAAAAAAATTTCTAGTTGAATTCAATACACAATAGTAACGGTTTGACTTACTATAACTAAAAGGTAAGTTTGTCAACACTAACCCTGCGACTTATGAAATCGGATTTATTAGAGCTACTACAATAGAAATTAGAATTAAGTCGTAATCGAGCTTTTTGAAAACAATAAAGGAAGCCCGATTTAGTGCCAAGAGTCTTAAAAGAAACAAAAGTAGGCCTCTTATGCAAAAAAATCTTAAGCAGCAAATGTAATAAAGAAATTTCCTTTTAATAACTTAAATACTATACTGACTTGTTTTGAGTTAAGTTACCAAGGAAAAGTATAGGGCAGTAGTTACCAACGAGAGGCTTTTTTTAGATAGGAAAGGGCGGGATCTCGGGGTCCCTAATAGCAGAAATTTGGAAAGGGTTTCCTAGTAAGAACGCTTTTTATTATAGACATTGTAGTAAAATGTTTAAACAAGGAACAGCTTATTAAGAGAGGAAATAGGAACCTCCTGGGGTTCTTAGATTATCTTACTAGAGCAAATTGATTGGCGGAGAAACAAAGAACTCACTTCTAAGGAAATGCCCAAGGAAGAGGGACTCCCCTTTTATCGCTGCTAAAGAATTCCGTAAAAGGATCCCCTCGATTTAACTAATTCTTACTTGACCCTGTCTTTTACGAATATTCCTAAACTAAAAGAAGAACAAAAATGACATTTTCCATTTGACTCGAGACTTAGGAATTAGGAATAAAACTCAATTCCGGACAATATGCATGAGAACATAGACCTTGTTTGCGCGAGGCCCTTCAAAGAATGGCAAGAAATACACGCCACTCCTTTACACTTTTGTCACTTAATTTAATGAAAGGGACGTCCTTTTTTATAACTTTAGAGCGATCCTACTCTGCTCTGATTATAGGTCCTTTTGGATTGGTGTAAAGTAAAGCACCTTAAGTAAACTCCTCCTCGCAAAGGAGTCCCTAGATGCGCTCCTACAAGTAAAACAAAGTCTTGATAGTATAGAGTAATCTAGAAAAAAAGGAAGCTAAGTTGAGAAAGTTCTTCTTAAACTTTGTTAGTAAAGCCCACTTAGCTATAGAATTTGACTTCCAGACTACATCTTTATAAAAAGTCATCTTATGTAGACGATATCCTAAAGGGCTAACCTCCTCTAAGAATAGACAAGGTTAGCATTTCTTTTTGCTTTATTTAAGAATTTTGATTAGTTCACCTAGAAAATATCTATTACAGAATAGCCTATAAGTTATACCTTGTATAGGAGTACCCCTAGGCTAGGATTCTGGCTTGCGCTGTACTGAGTCCCCGATAAATCAAGAAGGAAAAGCTTGCGATTCTACGACGTGTGTACTTTTTTATTTATTAGGCAAAAAATCCCAGTAAGGGCCCATACTAAAAAGAATGTGACCAGTTGCAACACTCTTTAGAATACCCCGCGGGCTTATATGGTTTGCGAAAGACCCTCGTTAAAAATATAACAAAAGCGAGTTTCTCTTAATTATAGTTAAAGCTTCCTTGTAATTAAAAAAAGGGTACTTTTAAAGTAATTATGCTATAGTTTAGTCAGCGATAGCAAAAAAGAAGCCCGGGACCTTCCTTTATTAAGTTAAATTAGTTTGTGTTTCTGGTGTGATTAGGTAGATATTATAAGTACCTTGTTTACCTATTTTAAGGAATCCCTGTCAGTATCAAGCCTCAGATATATTATAAAGCCTTTTATGGCAGCTCACTTTTTAAAAAGAGTTTCTCTCCCCGTATACAAGACTTAAAAGCATGAAAGCATGGGTCTATGAATACACTCACCAAGGGGATCAGGCCTCTAAGAACCGCTCCAAAAGAGCTCGGAAACGCTAATCTAAGGGACAAGTCTCAGACAGGAACCCGGTAAAGTTCGACTCTTTATTAAGGTATTTCGCAAGGAAGGATAAAAATTCCAGACTTTAAAGCAAGCAAAAGGATTCCCAGTGCATCCTTTTTTGTGATATAAACCTCGTTTACCTTATAAATAAATATATAGAGCCCTTAAATTCCTTCCTAAAATTACCTTGTCCTGAACTTGTCGGGATCCATATGAGGGGTGCTTTGGTAATAACGAGAGTTAACATTGAAGCACGGAAAAGAAAGAGCAGGCAGTAATAAGGGCCCTCTAATACTCTAGTAGTTAATCAACAAACGATTAAACGCGGATCTTAGGGGCTAGTAATACTGTTAAGAAAACACTATTCAAATTCTTACTCTGGGTTTAATTTAACAGAATCTATACTTTAAGGGGTCTATACAAAGTAAAGTACTTTAAATTTCCTTTAAGTTCTAAAGACTGAGTGTCTGCTTAGTTATGCATTTCCCTTTGAGTTTTAGTAAACGGGATCTTGCTTCCATAGAACAAAAATTTTAGACCCGTATAGTAACTAAAAAAATAAGGGTTGAGTTCTGTCTTAATTTATATAGAAAGGAAAACGACTACCTATATAGTGCGGTGGAGCTCCTTCCATAGTTAAAAGCTAATGTTCATAGGGGATACTTATCTTTATTTTTAAAACTAAGTAGAATAATTCCAATTCTTTTAAAGCAGCTCTCTTACCTTAATTTTGTATAGCTGTTGCAGTTTTTTTTACGTAAAGAGGACCCCTGCTACGAGTTTTGTAACAAAGCAGGATACATCTTATTTTTTGAGGGAGTTGTTAAATTGCAAAGTTATAGCTATAGGTTCGTTACATTTTATTAGATTTTATATATAACTAAGGGGTTCCACCTTTAATTGGAAAAATGACTGGTATTGTATTAACGGCTTTAGCTAGTCAAAAAAGTCTTATCCTTAGTTTATGATACTATATCCCTTTACCGGGGACCCCTAACATAGGAACTTCTCAAACCCGATATGGCCTGGCATAAATATCTGAGTCTTTTTATTCTTTTTTTATTTTACTTTTTATAATCACTAAGAAAGTTTTTTACTTTGATTTAAGTGGAGATCGAAGACCCTATGAATTAAGTTTGCGTATTAGTCCGTATGTAAGTCTTACTAATTGCATTTTCATTTTAGGTTTTTTCCTAATCTATTCGTACTGAATGCTTAATCTCCTAAGTCTTTAACTTACTGACATGCGATGTTATCGCAAGAAGAACCTTGCTCTAATAAAATTCTAATAAAGGAGATGTCCCTTTCTTAAACTTTCGACTTTACAAAAAGTTAGGTCCGGCAGAGATGCAATGCTTAGGAATACAATAAAAAAGATATTGCTCTATAAAATTTAGAAGATACCGAACTCATTTTGATTCTGCACTAGGAAATACAAACAAATGCTAATATAATACCAAACCAAGGGCTTTCTATTATAGAATTATGGATTAAGGCTATCTTCATTTGTGTAACTTATATAAAGTTTCCTAACACTTGTCAGTCAAGGAAAAGAGGCTTTCGAGATTTTACTATAACGAAGAGGGGTTTAGGAAACACCCAGCAGTACTTTAGGGTATCTAAGCTGCCAGCCCTCTTTGAGAGTCATTTTATAAGGAAGGTTCTTTCTTACTTTTATTGTGTCTTTGTTTAGCTACCACAAGGTATTCCTGTGTTTAGTAAAGTGAAGCTTTTTAGTTTTAATTTGATAATCCTCGATCCCGGGTTACTTACAGGAGCTGCTCCTTTTAGATTTTAGATTAAGTAAGCATAGCTAGGATACTAGGAAAGAGGACTTTTTATTAAGTCGTGTAGGCGCAGCTATCGATACCTTTTTAATCCTGGTGTACAAGGGCTCCCGCTAAAAAAGGGGTACTCAAAATGGAGTTTAGTTCTAGGTTTTTCCTATCAATTTTTCAGAGGAAAGGGGCGGGCGTATGAGCCTTATGGATTAGCATGGCCAGATAGGAATAAAACTAAATTCTTAATCACGCTACAAGGTTTACGGGAGTTCCGCGGAGGGCTATTTAATTGTCTTTATTAGACTCGTGAAAATTTCTGTATAATATAAAGGATGATTAACTTGAGACAGAAAAACCAACACCTTAAAAGTATAAAGGAATCCGTTAAACGAAAGAATTTTTTCATTTTTAATAAAGCAGCTCCTGCTAAGGTCTTACAACTAAAAAATAGGAATATCTATTACTTGCCCCGTATTGCAGAAAAACTCTAAAAGTTACAGATACTTAAGAACCCCTGATCTTTCATTCGGTCAAATGGGAACCCCACTCTTTTAAGAACTCTTAAGAGCTCCGTATCCTGTACTCATTTATAGTTTATATAGGGACACATACTGATAGGGATCAGTACCCAACAAACTAAGAATTTCCGTAACATGAAACCTAACTAAGCTAAGACTTCTCCTTATTTTATCACAACATTTATACTAAAACTAAAACCCCTTGTTATATCATACTTAAGATAAGGACAAAAATCCCTTTGTTTAAAGTTAAAGAGAGACCGAACCAAAAGGGAACGCGGAAACCCTTCTCCCTTTATTAATTTGTTGTACTCAGGCTCTATTCAAAATACATTTCTATTCTCAAGCGATTCCGTTTAGGAAGCCGTCTATCTGCTAATACGATGTCTGGCCATATTTGCTTATTAATAGCTAACCCAGCAGCTTTTTGTATGTATATGCTTAGCTCGCTTACTTCGAGTATCACTTGCGGATCAAAATCTGTTTCGAAATTTAGGGGGTTCCTTGTGGTTTACGCGGTAGTAGCTCTATAAAAGCAATTTCATATACATGTAGCTGTTAGAGACCCAGGCCAACTTACTAACCAAAAACTTTTCAAGGTAAGATCATAATAACTACCAGGAGTGTTCTATATAAGGCAATGAACCCCTTATCTATTTTTAATTCTTGTGTTTGTGGGTTTAGTAAAGATAGGGGCTTTTGGGCAGACTTTTACTCGAATACAAAAGGCAGGGTTTATTCGTGTGGTTATTTAATTTCTTTATAAGGGGACTCCGAAAATCTCGAGAATTATTCATCAAGGTGTCTAGAGTGTTGTAAAAAAACTCTTATTGTAATGCAATCTCGGCGCTAAAATATAAACAAGTTATTAATTGGGGTATAACACTTGCAGGAGAGGGCTCCTCAAGCATACTTGTTCTGTAACAAGGTTGTCTGGAATTTCTGGTTTAAGAGTTGGGTTAGTTAAAAATAACAAGTTCTTTCGCAAGTGAGGGAAATAATACAATAACTACAGTTAGATATTTTCAAAAAAAGTATACTAGAAAATTTTTATTCCAAATGTTAAAGGCTCTTAAATTAAGAAATTAGCACTCTTGTGATTGTACACAATACAAATTGCGGATCCTATCTTCCAAATTAAGACTTTGTCTGAGTCTGAGGCCATAATGGATCCTATATTTAGGGGCTTTTTTGTATGGAGTTTTGAAACTAAAAGCAAGAAGCTCCTCCTTTTCCTCTTAGTTTGTTTATTTTAGAAAGGGTACCTTTATTATTTTTCCTGCAAAGAAAGAGCAATTATAATTTATACAATCCTGAGTTATCAGGTAGTTGTAAAATCGATATTAGTATATGAAATTTAGAGCCAACTTTTGGGGGTAGCACCAGTTATACTACACAAGTAACTCTTTTTTTTACCCCGGGCTTTACTATTATTCGGAAATTCCTCCGGGGTCTCTAACAAAAATTTTTCGGACATTGAAATCAATACCCTTTTTACTAGCGCTACTGTTCGTTAAGTATAGATATTGAAACTGGGTCAGTTAAACAAAAAACATGCTAAGGTCCTAACTTTCACTAGATTTTAAGCGGATTAGATTTACTGAAGTGGAGTTTAGTAGTCAGTCAAAAAGTAACTTGTTTGTAAAGCAATGAATTCTAAATACTCGGTCAAATAGAAAGGGGTTTATAAAGAGTAAAGCTAATCCCGCAAGTTCAGAAAAAGAAGTCTTAATTTCAGTGAAAACGGAATATCAAAAGGTACCCTAGATATATAAATATAATGAAAAAGCAAATACCCTAGGAGCCCCTTCTTATTCGATTTATTGGGAAAACTAGACTTTAAATTTAAGGACTTACCACCCAATTTGACTTAGGAAACACTTTCCTAAAGCGCCTCAACTACCGAAAAACCTTGTAGCTAGACCCTATACTTGCTTTGTGCCCGTTATATATCCTTAGGCTAGAGCAATGTCCGATTCACTATTAAAAGGAGCTCCTTAATTTAGCTATTCGTGCAGCTTCTAAGAAGATTTACTTGTTACTTCCAACTATACCAAGGCAGCACTTACAGGATTCTCTACAAGTGATAACCCGGAGTTTTCTTAACCTTTGCAAGGAACTCTACTGAAGTCGACCTAGAATGCCTTTACATCCAAAAAATTCTTTATTAAAAATAAGGGATAGGATATAACTTGTATAAACTAGGTTCCCAATATAAGTTTTTCAGGTACTGCCCAGACACCCCGGGATAATACCAAGGAATTCCTGCAAGATCCGCTAAATAATAATCCATAGCCCTGCTTAGTTTTAATTCCCTGGAAAGTTTTTTTACTAAACTTTTTTGCATTATCTGTAATTTGAATTAAAGAGCTGAAACAAGGAGCCCCTCTAGGATGTTAGTTCTAATTATATAAATTGAAATTTATCAGCTACCCGCTTTAGGTAGCTCCTAGAGTGGGTATGGTATACAAGTACTAAGTATAGCGGTTAGTTACAAGTCATTGAGCAGATATTTTAATAATTTTAAGGAACAAACTCTTCTGATTAAAAAAAGCTTTTCCAGAAAAGCCGAGTCTTTCTTTAGAAAAAGCGGGGTACTTAATAAAGTAATTAAGGCCTTTAATGGTAAGCTTTTAAAAAACCCACACTCTATTTCGGATTAATTTGCGACCCTTAGAAATCCGGATTTACCTTGTATATGGATACCCCTTCCTTCTTTGTTTGACAGGAACTTTACGCACTTTCCTAGTATATCTCTCCTTCAATATCCTAGTTTTCCCTTGTTTTTCAAGGATTTTCTTTTTAATATTTTAATAAAGGACACTGCTAGAATACCTACATAAAAAGAAAAGGGGCTCCCTTAATAAGTGTAAATTTATAGTTTTTTGTTTAACTATCTCTCGGGGATAAGGACGTAACAACTCATGTTATAGCATGTAAACTCGATTTGTAGCGCGAGATTTTTTAGACTTTAAAATTACCGTACTGCAAAGCCTTCACTAATATCAGAGTCTTTTTGGTATAGTTTACTTTGAATCTGGCAAATCCTATATTTGAAAATCCATTTACTCGACCGCTTCGACTATACTTTGCTTTATTGCAGTTACTACATCTATTATATCCGATTTAAGCAGTTTGCTAGAATAAAGAGTAACTCGAAGCTTTAGCTTTATCCTAATATTATATAACTCCTTACCTACAAAGTACAAGCCCCTTTTCCCAGCAGGAGGGCTCTGTATAGTAAACTTAAGATTATAGGAAAGCCTCTTAAACCCCACTACGAGGTAAAAACTAATTACATTACCTTTGTTTCGGCCCTTATGGACAGGGTTTCCTTAGAAATTCAGGCTTATGGGGTAGTTTTTCTTGATATGTACACCCCTGCTTATTGCACAGCATTCCCAATCTCAAATTACATATCTTTTTTACTAACTATAGCTATAGTAAGGAATTCTTTCACTTTATTATACTACTTCGGAGTACCCCTAGGTAGAAGTAAAAATATTAATACGAATAGAGCAGTGTGCATATCTATATAATGATGATAAAGAATGCATAACTGCATATTAAAAGCCTTTATTGCATAGAATACCTCATATTAGCAAAAAAGTCTAATTTGAGAGCGTAAACTTATAACTTTAACTTCCAGACACCGTTATTATAATACAGATAATACAGAAGGCAATCCTAAAAAAAATGACGAATATTTGTTTTTCTAAATAAATTTTTTATACTCTTATTCTTATAATTCGAAGTTTTATATAGAAGCGGGACAAAAAAACTACTACCCTATTTTTTCTTTAAAACTCCTAAAAGGCTCCGGGAATACTATAGTCGAAACTTCCGTTACAAAACACTTAGGAGCGCCCTGAAACATATAAGAAGTATAAAACTAACTTCCTGTGTGCCTTGGACTAAAAGACTTACGCTTTCCTTAAAAAAAAGCCCTGGTAAAATCTAATATCTATAATTATACAAAAAACTAAAATGCCTCCTTTTTATTTATATCTACTCCTAATACAAATCTCGAAGAAAAAAAGATTTTTAAGTTAATGGATAAGGGACCTTTGCCGTACTTTACCTCCCGTAGGAAATTAAAACCTAAGAAAAAGCAGGTCCTGGTTCTTAGTACAAGAAATTAAGAGGAAACTCGTGTAATTTTTAGTCACGTTCATTTTGGGTCACTATATGCACTTGATTAGGCTCACTTCTATGATAATCGGAATAATTTAAGAAAGACTTATATCTTATATACCCTTACTTTATACAGCACCTAACCCAGAAGGGCGACCCCCGTCAGCAAGACACTCCAAGGATTTCAAATTATAATATAAGGTATGAGGACTCGCTTTTCGGAGATATATCATAGGTTAATCTTTTAAAATACAAATTGTCCTTTAATTCAAAAGAGGGCAATACTAAATATGAGGCTTTCAACTGCAAATTTGTCAAGAAGTCTTTTATTAATAAGGAAAATCCCTATTTTTAATGCAAGTTTAGCTTGCTCTTAACACTCTCACTAAAGTTAACCCTTTTGTTTTGGTCGATACAGGGATACTAATTCCGAGGTACCCGGCTTTTCAGGAGCGAATCGCTCTGTAGGGTTTAGAGTAGCTTACCCTTAGGGTTTTATTTTAATAAAAAGGAACACTTTAAAGCCCGCTTATAGACTTAAAATAACCTATCTACCCCCTAAAAGGGATGCCCTGGGTTTATGCTAGTTAGTTTAGAGGGGTTTACACGTCTAAGATTAAGTTAATGTATACAAACTTTATAATTATAAAAAGGAGTGCCGGAGGGATCTTGTTAACCCAATTTATAGTACTAAAGACTCCTGTATAGAGCTTTCTTTTTCAGCATGAAAGAAGTAGAAGGGCAAAAATTTGTAAGAGAAGCTTAGGAAATTTCCAGTTAAGGGATCGTACTCTCCCGAAATAAAGGTAGTTTATAGTAAAAACTCTTAACCAAACCCGAAGTCTCCCTTTCTTGTAATAGTAATATGAGAAAACCCCTTATGTCAAACTTAATTGTTTAGATACAACTACGGACTTGAAAGTGAATACTAGACCTTTTTCTGCTTTAACTAAAATTAGCTGTACCCAAGCCCACTAAAAAGATCTAGATAGTCCTTGCTGTTGCGACGATTTGGTATATTTTTCTTAACTTTATTCACTTTTTAGTTTATTTTACTAGAGCTAGCTCTCCTTATTCTTTCTAGCTTGACCGCCTTAGTATAGAGCTATGAGAAAAATTAGATCGGGTTCGGAACCCTTTCCTAAAAAGAAACTTTAATCACCTTTTTTAGTAAAAGTAGTAAAATAGAAGTGTTCTGAATTTATACTTGTACGAAAATAAAGTCTTAACCCAATCATACTGCTCTGGAAGGATATTAAAATTTTGTTTTATAGGTATTTTTCTCTGACACACTTTCTTGTGAGTGGTGTAAGGTTTATCTACAACAAAAGTATAACTTGTACTTTGATTTAGTTTTTAGATTTTAGAGCTATATAAAAAATCTCGGAGCGAAGGAAATCTACATAATTTACATTCGGTGCTATCTTAACCAACTGGGGACTCTTGTAATTTCTTTTATTAATTTCCGGTTTTTAAGCTTCGGGTGCCCTTTAACTACGCGCCAATAAGGATTGTCAGATATCTTTCCTATTATAAATTCATAAAATTGGCAGTAACAAACAAATCAATAACGTAGCCTTTAGGTTTTATGTACTTTATTTAGATTAGAAAGACCTTTACTCTGATTTTTCTATTCTGTATTCCGTTTCCTACTTTACTGTTTCCCCGATCCACGGGATCTAGATTGGACTTAATACTTAGTTTCTAACCTGAAGCAATTTTGACAACTACTTTCCAGAAAATCTATTCTAATGTACTTACTATACCCAGTTTTAATGTAGGGTTTTACATGCATTTTAAGCGCCCAAAACTACACTTTCTGATTTATAACAGGTTTTTTAGGCATTCTAGTATCTTCTGTACAAGTCTAAAGAGTGACTTTTTCATTTATGGACTCATAGCCTTTCTTTGTAAGGTAAGGGTTTCTAATTTAGAGGAATATGGCTTTAACTTTAAACAGGAACAGCTTTTGCAGCTGTACAACTAGTTCACAATTTAGTAAAGTAAATTCAATTATCTTGCTTTGTTTTTATTAGCTAATGGAGGACTCTTAAACTTCCCTAAAAAGGGATTTTGGTCTCATTTTCTTAATTAAAAACTAGGATTGCTTTAACTTCGTTACCTAGTGACTGACTAAAAGAGCTCCTATACGTCTAGTTAACGGGCAGGCGTAGGAAACTTCAGTTATAGCTCTGAGTTAAGCGGCGATTAGACAAGAATTATAGCTCTTTAGCTTTCTAAGAGTGTTTCCCGATTTCGTTATAGGGTAAACCCGTACCAGGGTCGGTGTAGAAGCTTCCTTATTAAAGCTAAAATTTAAGTATAGGATATCCCCAAGCGGAGCTTCAAAGGAATGCGGGAGACATCCGGGCATAATACACGGGGTTTGGTAGTTTAGGGACATATATACAACACAGACTCCCTTGGAAGAAACCTCGATTCTCGCCTCTTTGAGAAACAGGTAAAGAAATAGGCTAAACTTAGAAATATCGGTTTTATACTAAGCTAAAGATTTTTTTATAGGCCCTTTTACACGCTATGATTGGCTAAAGTTTCTTCACTTTAACTGGAAGACTAAAAGCTAGCCTAATATTATAAAGAAATTACTCATAGCTAAAAAACTAGATTGGTTTGTGAACTCTTAGTAAGCCTAAGCCGTGGGTATCTACAAGTTTGGAAATAAAGCTTTAGTAAGGGTATTAAAAAGCTTAATCTTGCTCTATTACTTTAATACTATACCCTATATTTACTACTAAGGTAAGTGTATTTCTCATTAATTGTATAGGATCGCTGAAATTCTCCAATTGATCGAAAAGCATCCGGGTAACTTTATTTTTGAAGCTTATTCATCTTATCTTACTTGAACTATAGAAACCTATAAGAGAGTGAAAATCCCTGTCGATTTGTGGTGCTAGAAAATACTTACAGGTGTTGGTTTCCCTTAAGTTGGTTTCCCTTAAGAAGGACTTAGGGGTTTCCTCAAGGCTTGTCCTTGAATTATATAGGCATTTCACTAATAATCACAAACAAAGAGGTGAAGTAAAAAGCAATGTACAGTAAGATATATTCGAAAGAAAAAAGTCCTAATTATTTACTATTTTAAAGGGTAGTCAGTACTTTTCATCTAAAGCCTTAGGTTCATTAGCAACAAACTCTTAGATTGGCATATCCTAAAAATTCCCTTATAATTATAGCTATAGTACAAGAGCCTTTTCCTGGTTTTCCTACTTTTAATAAGAAGGGCCTCGACCCTTTTAAGAGATTTTCTGCCTTACACACAAAAAGGGTAATCCCCTTAGGCTTGGCCTTTTGAGAGGGCTTAATAAACATCCGTGTGCTTGTTTGGGTCTGGAAAATAAGTTAAGCTATCAGAATATCCTTGTTATACGACCTCGTACGAGGACTCCTTTTTTTATCTATTCTCTTCGTAATTATCTAATCTGCTGCAATCAGAGTTTGTAATAATCTAGTAAACTTGACTTATTGTTATTCACTTCTATATAGAGGGGATACATACTCGATTCATACCCAAAACTCCTGAGCGTAGACGTGCCTTAACTTGGTATCATAGGTTTGTAGAAATAGCAGTGTAAAACTCATGAGTATCAGAATCTATAAAGGCTCTAAGGGTTTTATACTTCAAAAGCAGAGTTAACTAAGACTCAGTAAGATGGAATTTTTGTTTTATTTATTTTTATTTGAGGAAATCCCTTATTTAAAAACTCCCGCGACGTTAGAGTCAAATACAAGGAGCGGGTCTTTGGAGTTCTTTAAAAGAGATAGCTGTTATCTAAATTCAAAGCACACTTTAACTTTGGTAAAAAAAGCCTTTGCAAGACCTGGGACCCTTATCATACAAATAAGAAAAAAGTCTCGTACTTCTTATCCCTAATCTATAACTATACTACGCAACCCAAAATCCGAGACTTAAGAGCCAAAAAAGAGTACTTAAACTTTCCTAATAGGATTGAATTCTTTGTTATCTACAGATTACGCGGTTGTGTAAGAAAAAGTTCAAATATAAATATGTCTAGATTTAACAATCCGGATTTTAAGGTCAAGCAAGAAATAGAAATTAACCCCTAAGTCCCAGTATAGACCACAAAAGAAAAAAGGGGGAATTCCGGCTAATCTAATAGAACCGTTCCTTTTCTTTTTTATTCCTACACAAAATTGCTTTAGTGTCTTTCTAAAGCCCTGTCTTCTTCTGCAGCCTTACTTTTGTTACCTATACCTTCTGTTTTAGTAGCCATCTTATTGCAGCCGGGACTTACCCTCTTCTTATAGAGAGTACTTATTATAGTTAGACTTATTGTACTACTTTTATAGTGGTTAGGAAGTCTATTACCTACCTTATCTATTCTATTAGTATTCCTGTTGTATTACCCTATCTTTTTTAGGCAGTAATGAAATCTTAGGAAATAGTTACTAACATAGGGGTTATAAGCAAGAATCCCGTTAGGGAAGAGATAAAGAACTGAAGTTAAAGTAATGGATTACAGTAGTAAAGCTAAAGTCTGCTAATTAAAATTTGTTGTTACTCCTCTTGTTGCCTGTTCCCAATTAATAAGGTCTTTTTTATAGTAAGAAAGCTGCAAAAGAAAAAGGCTATCAATATGAAAAAATCACTTAGATAAAGGACTTCTTTTCTCTATCTACTCTATCTATTAGTCCATATTCTTACTCGTTTTAGGACTCTTCATGATAACTATATGTAGCTTATATTGTGTTAGTATATCTATAGGTAAAGTAATGTATAATATTAGTCTTGTTAAGGTTCCTACTTTGACTATTTTGAATATGAAAGGATACAAACCTTATAAGTAGTATGCCTGGGGTAACCGAAAAGTTTATATAGGAGTTATAGATATATCTACGTACGTTATAGCACCCACCATCCACTTCTGGACTTCCGTAGCTTTCTTTAGAACTGCTTAACTAAGAATTCTAAGTAATTAGAATTCTTATCCTTTTCATTAACAAATTCCTGGGATTCTGTAGACCAGAGAAACCAGCTTCTTTAGAAAATAGGATAGCACCTTTTTCTGGGAGCTGAAACTTAGAGCTTTGAACATCGGGGCCCCTTGATAATATATTCAAACAAAATAGTATATCTCAGCTTATAATGCGCGTTCACAACTCTGTGAGCTTAAAGTAACTTAGCCTTTAACCATATTTTGCTTCCTAATTAATTTAAGTAAACCCGGTAACTTAAAGCTGAGGGGGTTCTCCATAAGGACCTCGAAAAGTTATTATATTCTTGAAGGGGGGTCCTTTTAACCAACCTATAGAGCTTTGTTTCATTTTTTACCTAGATAGGGTTCACACTAGTTTATGCTTTTGAAGAGGTCCCTTAGTGTTAGTGGGCTTCTGAGCCTTTAAGAGTAATTAACCCTTGTTTAGTTTTTAAGGGGTCTGGAGGCGCTTCAAATTAAATCAGAGCTAAGTACCTTCTAATCTAAAATAATAATTATAAAAAGCAAAAGAATTTAAGTGGGAAGATTCTTGAGTAACTCCGTATACTAAAAAGTCTTTTTGTACTAGTAGAACAGTGCTTTAAGTCCAAAAAAAGCCAAAGGAGTCTTATTAATTTAAGAGAAAGGGGCCCGCGGTAACGGGTATATCCCTTAAGGTGAAATAATTCCGAAGTTAACAGCTACTGACTGTAATTAAGAAAACATAAAAGGATACTTTGCTAAGAGCCAGTCCCTAAAAAACGTTACTGCGTTTTGATTAGTATCTCTTACACAATCTGAAATGCTTTTAGTCTTCCATAAAAAAAGATTAAGCCCTCGATAACACTAAAAAATGCTTTTGGGTGCGTTAAAGAAAGGGTAGATAGAGCCCCTTTATTATATAGAAACAGGGCGTATTACTAGTAAATGGGATTTATCCACAGGGTCCTTTACCAAGAGTCTAGGGCCAACCCCGTAGTTTTACGTATTAATTTGATAAAAGTAAGAACAATTAAACATAACCGAGGGCCTACAATAGAAAACTCCAAACACGAAATGCGCCAAGATTAAACTAAACTGACACGGCTCGAACCCTTGCGTTTACTTCTCAAGGCTAAAGGCTTTATCTATCACAAAGCAACTAAGCCCTAACTAGAGCACTAATACTTAAGTACACGGACTCTTACTAGCTTACTTAGGAAGCCCTGTTAAAAGAGTGTTTCGTACATCCTTATTTAAATGCTATCAAAAGGGGGCTCTTTTTAAAAAGAAACTTTAAACCCGCTATAAACAGGGGTTATAATCTGCTCAAAATTTCTCTTTTAGGTCTTCTTCGTCTCTGAGTACCCTCTCTTAAGAAAAAGTCCTGTAGAATTTGTTGGCGCGGGAGTGTGCTTATAGCTTGTTTACTACTACTTATATCCTATCTTGTATACCTATAACCAATACTAATATAAGAACTATAATACAATATAAGACATACATATAGAATATAATAAACAGATAATAAGATAAGACTATAGCTATAGCTCAATAGCTACAACAGGTTTAAGAAGAGCTCCTCTAGGTATGCTACAGTAGTAGGTCTCGCTGCTTTAACAAATAAAAAAAAGAAGGAAGTCAAACAAGGAAGTAAGTTGGTGGGGTTATAGAGGCTCTATACATGGTTAGAATACTACTATGAGGAATTATCCTCGCTAACGATAAAGACATAAGGTAATGTAATTACTCTTAATTAAAGAGGAACAACCCAGAAAAAACTATCTAGCTAGTACAATAAACTAGAACATAACTATAACTATTAATAGTATAGACAGGGAAGACAATAAGACAAGGAATCTAGCTACACTAAGACAGTAACCCAACCACAGTAATAAGAGTAGTACAGTTTATATAAAAGCTTCTTCTCTTCCTTCTCTTCTCTCTTACTATAAAATCCTAATTTATATAAAGTCTAGTATTCTCTAATTCTTGGTAGTTAACAATAGTTTATCAATGCTTTTTCCAGCAAATGTACCTACTTACTTAAAGCATCATAGAACCCTCCCACTTCTAAGAGGAGAAGGCATGACACACGAACTCCACATGATCAAAAGTTCGGGTTTTTTAGGAACAATTTCCTAATATTTATTTCAGCGCCACCTATACACTTACCGGGACTCCGTATCTCGATAGCTTTCTTATGAGCCTTTACGTATAACTGCTAAAATTTGTACTACTATTATGAGAGACTTTCGTTTAAGTCGCCCTTCCAACTTATTTGACTTGCTCCAAACCAAAAGGGATAGTGTCTTATTAAGACCTCTCTTTTTTAATAACTCTACTTAGTACTAAATCCTTAACTAAATTGAAATAGAATATATTAAGTACAATTTTAGTAAGCTTTTCCTTGTAGAATATACAAAGGGTTAAGATTCTTTTGGAAAACTGCTGGCTACTATGTATGACCGAAGACTTCTTCTTTTCTTAGACTTCATAGGCCCCTCATTAGGGAGAGAACGCTCCTTACCTTATCAACTTGAAGTTTGCTTAACTGGTTTGACGAGTTCCGGTGGAGGGAGGATATCCAAAAGTCTTTCAGGGATTTGCCTTATGAGGTTCCTGTTTAACTCTAAAGGATTCTCTACAAAAGCGGATTGCAAGTTATTTTTTTTTTCATTTTTTATAAGAAATTGACTCTAATTGAGCTAAGTTGTTAAGCCAAGTGTATTGCCCAAAAGTTTAAGTGTTTAGATTATTATTTATAGTTGGTAGTGTAGTCCAAGACCTATCTTATTTGGAACTTAAAATCCTTGTTTATGATAACCTATTTTTTTTACTAAAACTGGAATTGGGCAATGCCCCGTTTAGAAATACAATTTATAAGGAACCTCTGTTCTATAAGTTATACCAGGATTTTTAACCGTATTTTACCAGTAAAGCAAGGAAGGTAAAGGTGCCCTACAAAGCATAAAAAAGGAAATCCCAGTATAGATCCTTAATTTTGACTTGGAGGATGCGTTCACATTTTAAGATAATGAAACTCTTTGTTTACTCTCAAAAATCCTATACTGCCCCCTTTTTTTACAAATATTAGATTGGAGTGCTTTATATAGGACCTGGCATTATAACTATAGCTTTTTGCAAGGCAGCCATATTCCCTGTTTCAACACTGCAATAATTTCTAAACGAGCCCTTTGTTAGTAAGAGGATCCAAATAATTTTATTTAATTTAAAATGAGAAAAAAATCAAGAACGTGCTATTACCACAGTGGGTACTCGAGGCATCTAACTTTCAATATCAAAATAAAGGAAGGGGCCTCTATACTAAATAGGATTTCCCAAGCCTTTGTTTGCAGCGGAGTAGTTCTCTAGCGTACCCAAATACAGGAACACTGACAATTCGAGGAATAGTAAGCTAGCTTACTTATTTGTGAAATAGGTGGAGTATATATAGAGAGAGAGAAAACTCTATGCCTAAGTATGAAAGTAAATGGATTGAGATTAACTAAAATAGGTATATAATATATAAATTCTAATATTTACGGCATTTCAACGAGAAAAAGAAAGACTAATTCCAAACAAATCCAATATTAATATTACCGGGCCCTCTTATTAAAAAATGAATACCTTTCCACGTGTTAAAGTAGGTCGGTGCGTTCTCAAGTGGAAACCCGGGAGTTCAAATATATTAGTTAGCTCATGAGACCCCTTATAATAGACTACAGTAAGTTTTAGTTTTTAAAAAGACTAAGATTAGATCCTAAAACCCTAAGTTTGTATACTCCATAACGATAAAGACATAACACAAAGAGTAATATAGCTTAAACAACTAGAAAACAATATCTAGACTATAGTATACCTATTGCTATCTATTACTAACTAGTCCAACAGTACAATAATAACTATAAAAAGTAACTAATACAATTAAGTATATAAGTACAGGTTCTCCTTTAAGCGTATAGCTACTAAGGCTCCCTTCTTTTTTTAGAAACCAATTCTATTTTACTAAAAAACAAGCCCTTTTTAATAAAACTCAGTAAGATAAGGAGTAAGAATCTTTGACTTTTAACAGGGAAGGGCCCACCCTTTAGTATAATGAAACATTTTAAACAATTCCTAAGCCTTTTACTGCAAAGACAAGGGACTCCTCCGTAATACAAAGCAACCCTATAAGAAATTACGGCTGTCTCTCTCTAGCTTCTAAACTCTAGTGAATAGAAAAAGGAGGTGTTTACTCCCAAAATTCATTTGTAATGGAAATCGATAGAACAAGGCTCCTTTAAAGCAGGAATTAGAGCTAATTTTTCTGTAAAGTTTAACTGATTGAAAAGCCGCGTAGACTTATATTAGTAAGGATCTTTTTTATGGGTATTTTGAATATTTGATTAGGTAAAGTGTTCCGTAAATGCGTGGTGAAAAAGAGGGTTATCCTTTTAACTTAAAGGCAAGAAATTCAAGTATTCTAATAAAGTGGGAGTAGATATAGAAAATAATCTAAAGCCGAAATTGGACTTTTACACGGATAATAGAGTAAAAAGAAATTTCTAACTTTACAAGGAACTTGCGGCACTTGTGACACAAATTACAACATCAAGAGATTCTGCTTCAATTTTCTAGGGATATCTCCAATTAAAAGGAGCCCTTCCAAGTTAAGCTTACACGAATGCCTATAAACTAAACTCAGAATAGTTACTAGTCCTTAATGGAAAACCTTCAGCCAGAGTATAAAGAGAGATAAGTCTGCTAGATAAAAATCGTGGGGTTTCATTGGAAGTAAGTTTCTAGAAAACAAAGAATTTAGAGTCTAAAAAAACCTTTGTAATATAGGAGTATGTAAGTTACAAACTCAAGATTAAAACTCTCTTAATTAGGCTCATATTGGAATCAAGTCATGTAAAATTTATTCTTAGTAATAGGCCACCCTGTTTGATATCAGGACTTTCTAAAAAGCTATCTACATACCGATTGTTTTTCCTTCTACAGAATTCCTTTTAGTACTGTGTATAGTTTTATTAAAAACCTTTAGACTTCAGGGATACCCCAACAACTTTTTTGATATTTACCCTTTGGAATCCCGAGAGACAAAATTTAGTTAAAATATATACTACTCTCCACTCACCCGGATTCCAGAGGATTTCTTACTACTCGGGATTTGACTACTAGCGAGGGACTCCGATAACTTTTTTTAATTAATAAATAAGGCTTTCAAAGGTCTTTTTAAGAACTATAGGACTCTAATAAGTAACAGATTTATTATATTCTCGCCTTTAAAAGAAAGTCTTCCTAGGAATTACTAAGACAAGGGTTTCTGCAAGGACTAGGATTTAACTGTTCTTACCCTAACTTTCCAGCTAGCAAAGCGGAATCCCCTAAATGAAAGAGCTGGCGTCCCCTTGTATGGTTATGATCCTATATCTATTAAAAAGCTTTTTTCAAAGTCCTTATATAATATAATGAAAATTCTTTTAAGATACTTGCGGAGTATACTTTTCCATTTAGAACAAAGTGTTTAGCGATCTGGTTGTGAGTTAGTCTTTTTTTGTATCTTCGTGACAGACCTCTTTTTATTTTAGTGCGCAAGGTATAATTATAAATACGCTTTTGATTTCATTTCCATTAGCCGAAGAGACTCTTTTTTTCTATAAGTTACTCCGGTTGATTTTCACTCTTTTCCCTGAGATTAATTATAGCTACATTTTCTGATCGTAAAAAGACTCTACTTTCACGCAACAGTCAAACCTAAAGTTCAATACATTCTATTATAATATCTACGAGGGGCCTCCTAGGCCTCTTTATTTATTAACATTTACATCAAATTAAGAAAGCAATTTTATGGGACCACCCTCCTAAACCCAAAGAGTTTTTGCCTATCTTCAATTCTAGTTTAATGAATTTTTAAGAAGTTGTACTCATGTAATGTCTGTAATAAGGAATTCCCGGCCATTCAGCTTAATCCGGGAAAAGGGGAATTAATTAGAAAGTATACTAGGGGCTTGTAAGATCCTGAGGACTTGAAATTAAGGCAATTTTATACACGGGTACTTTGCAAAATCTACAAGGAGCGCCTTTTATCTTCTTACATATATGCAGTTCGGAACTTAAGCTCATTTACTACGAGCTTTGCAGGGTTTTCTTCTAATAAGGGCTCCAATTCACAGTTCTCAGTTAGCCCCTTGAGTATCATAGGAATCCTACTTTTCTGCCTCTACCCGAAATACACGTTAAGTCTGTGGTTCCCTTTAGGTTAACATACATGTTTCAAAAGATCCTCCTTATAGCCCTTTTTGGCTAATACTAGAATAAGGATAAATAAAGGAAAGCTTTATCTAGCTGCAATTTCTTCTTTTTTTAGGGGGAATCTCCGAATATTTTGGATTACTTGTGTAAAAATCACTTCTATTCTTCCTACTATATACCTGTCTCTAACTTTAGCAAAAGCCCCGAGAAAATCTTAGGCTCTTTTTCAAAAATTGAGTCTTAATTTCTTTTCTTAAGGAGGCCTTTGCCCTACAAAAGCAGGAGCTCTCCCCGAACCGAAGAAAGGTAGGAAAACTCCTAAAAACGGAGCTTTTATCAAAACCTAAGCTACCTACAATCAAATTATAAGGAATAATACAGCCAGAAATTTAGTCAAAGCAGTTGAATAATTCTGGGGAATACACTAAAATAGAAAATTACCGCATACCTCTTTAAAAATTTATAAAATAGGGACTCTTATGTGTAAATACCACGCATTAAGTTTTTACTAAGAGAAACCGGTACAGATAATGGGAGATAAAATTCTTAAGCTTTAGATCTCTAGAACAGGACCTTGGGTAGGATAGGGCTGGGGAAATCACAAGGTGGTGTAACCTCATCAGCGCGGATTTGGGGCCCCGCTAGTAAGACTTGAGATACGAGAAATAAGTACTATAAAAGACAAAGTAGAGTTTTATCCGTTCTCAGGATAAATAATTAAGTCCTTTTATCTGATCCGGGCTCTTAAAGCTTCACTTTTTTGAGAGCGTGTGTTACTCGGCTTTTAGTAGTATTAAGGACTGCTGCATTCAAGCCCCTGCGGGTTGTCAGGAATACCTGTGTCCAAAAGGGTTAAAGCGCAATAAAAGTCTTTAGAGAAAGGATGGCTCAAAAATCTCTCCACGATAGTATAAAAACTTTATAACCTCAGCTTTAGTCTTATAATATTCTTTCAAATGGGATTTTACAATTTTTGTAACAGCACAAAACTCAAAAGAGTAGGGGAGACTTTGAACTTCTAGTTGGCTAAAAGTTTCCTGACGGAGGTGTCTTAACGAACTAATTTCTTTCTAGGCTTCTGGCAAGGGATTCCCTAGTAATAAAGAGCGCTACTCCAACTGATTTAGAAATTTTTTTTATATTTATCCGGCTTATATATGCTTAAAACTATATAAAGGAGGCTTCCTGAACTTAAGGGATCAAGATACTATAAAATACATAAAATTCTTAGTCATTAAGCAGACCCTGAAGTTCTGTAGCGCAGCGAAAAGAGCTTTGGATATACCGGATACTCGAATCAACCCGGTTACTAAATATATTGAGATTTCTATAAAACTCGTGCCTTAATTTTTTGAGAATTTGCAAGTCCAGGAAACCTTATTCTCTTCCCCTGTGCAAAAGATCCCGTACATATTAGGGTATTTAACTAAACCTGTTACTTGTATAAAGTCTTTCTTCCTTTAATAATTGCTCGCAGTTACAAGAGTTACTCAACTAAACAGAGCACGCCCTACTAGACAAAAATTCTAGCTTTCAAAAACAAGCAGTAACTTCATAAGTTTTCTACGAGGGTCCCTATGTTCGGCGATTACAATAGTAGAATCCTTTATACAACACGCATAAAGCTAGCAGGTTGGTTAAATTTACTGGGTAGAAAGAATTATAGCTATGAGATTGAATTCACCTCACCTTAGCCCGTAAACGTCTAAATTAGAATAGAATTGCTTAAATTAAATAGTGTGTCCCGAGGGTACTCTTTCCTATTAATCTCTAGTAAAAAATCTTAATTAGACCCCTTTAATACCCGTGTGGCAATATAAATATAAAAGCACACTTATTTTTGGCTGTACAACCCAAGCTCTTACCTATACTTATACCTGTTTTGATAGCTGGAGCAGTCTTAAGTAAACTTTTTTCTAAAAGATAAAATCCCAGGTTCCCCTAAAGAAATGATAAGTAAAGCTGGTATTTAGTGATATGTTACAGTATTTTATTGACAGTAAAGAGACCTGCCCTTCTAAGTATAAGAAATGAAAAGCTTACCATTCAGCGTTTTAAAGCCAACCCTTTTGCTATCTAAGTATGAACTCCAGAAAAAGTCTTGAAGTATATATCCTGTTTCGAAAGGTCTTTCTTGCACTCAAACTCCCCAGAGCGTTCTATTTCGTTTACTAATGAGACTTGCAACCCTATGTATTTTTTTATTATTTATAGGTCTAAAAAGCACCACTATATTTGTAAAGTTTCTACTTACCAAAGGTTTTTAACCAAAAGAGTTTAATCCCAGGATAAGTCCCTGTATTTTTAATCTCAAGTATTCTTATTAATGAGCAGCGCCTACTACGTACGAGTGTACCACAAAACAAATAAAAAAGGTGTATGAAAAAGAAAATTTTAGAGTTAAAGAAAGATTATGCCCGTTTTATTATAAAAACTAAGTTTTTAGTGGGTCCCGCGTTTTCCCTTGACCTCAAGAAGCTAAACCTTGAAAAAAGATATCGAGATTCCTTGTTTACTAAAATATGTAGCACGCGGCTGAGCTGGGCTTTTATAATAAATAGTGAGATATAAAGCTCATAGACATGAAAATTAGACTTCAAATCCTGGCAGGGAGTGTATCGCTGATGAAAAAAGCAGGGCTCCTGAGGTAAGTAAAAGGTATCCTTTCTATTTAATATCTATATGTAGTATTTCGATCGGTTGTATTGTAGGGTATAGGAAAATTCCCCTCTCGTAATATAGGGGTTCTGCCTTGAGAGTTATAGGAATAAGGTTTAAAAAATTTAGACAAAACTTGTTTCTTCAACTTATCTTACATGCTTTTTTTATACTTGGTTTGAGAATTTGAGAAGTTTTATAGCTTTCCAAGGATACTGGAAAGTGAGTTCTTATAAGTGATTAGGCGATGACACAAGGATTACCGACGAGACTTGATCTATAAAATAAAAAGCTCTTGTAAAGTTATGTCAGTCAGATGTATGATTGGTTTTAGTTTTATAAAATAACGGGGTTTAATCGAGGTAACTGGGGTTTTACTAGTATAGCGGTTAAGTTTCTTTTCAATATCCTATGATAACATCACATAAGTATAAAATTTACAAACCTATTTAAAATAGGTGCTCCCCTCTAATCTAATAAGACACTGTTTTGTAGCTTTTCGCCGATTGACTTTTATACCTAGCATTAAGTGAGAGAGCTGAATGGTTTAAATCCCTTGTACAGTATACTACAGGACCGGCGTTAGCTCTGCTCCAAAAAAGCTCGGTAAGCGATGTCTCTAAAATACTAGAATAGTAACCTTGCCCGTTGTTATGTCTCGGTAAGGGAGTGCCTCATTTACTGCAAACGCCTGCGAGGTTAATGCCTCAAAGTTCAAGAGTATAAAACTAAGCAAAAAGGAACAAAAGCCCGGTCCTTAAAATAGAAAGATAAAAATATTAAGGAAATAAAAAATCCAGGTACGAAATAAAATTGTATTTAAAAAAAGTTTTCCGGAACTGCACCCCACGTCAGTCTTACTTTTAGCCAGGGTTGCACTCAGTATTAAGCTACAACTAAATACTTCTATCTATGGCAAGAAAAACCAAATGGGGTCTAAAATAAAATATGTAAAGAGGCAGAACCGAAGGCGCTAAACATGCTAGAGAGAATGCTTCTTGTCTATTGGATTTCTAATTACTCTAAAATACTTAACCCTATAGACCTACCTAACTTAAACTTGACAAGCGATAAGGGAATGCCTGAGTATCTTTTCCTTGGAGAACCTCAAAGCACTTACTTAATCGGAACCCCGCTTTTAGTACAAGGCACTGCAAGTATAATTTAGATGCCTTTTTCGTAAATTACTTTTTTGTTTGAAACTATATTCCAAATTCTGCTGAAATAAGCAAAACATAAGTCAATTAAGTAATACGATGCTTTAGAATATGACAAAGTGTTAAACCTCTAGTGTCCCCTTTTTATTAAGGAACTCCTTCTAGTAGAGATTTACTACTTTATTTAAAATTACCGAATTTGAAAGGATTGACTGATAACTTTCAAATATATAAGCAAATCCCAGAACTTCATATTCGTTATATTGAAAATTCAAACTCTAGAGTACGGATTTGAACTTACGACATAATTGCATGCAAACTAATACGCAATTTGCTCTTGTTCAGCAGCCATAATAAGCAATACCTTATTCTTAACGAGAGACTTAAGGATTTCTATTTCCTATCTAAGTGATTTTTAAGGAAACCTGGTATTTACTTTTGTAGGTATTGAGGTGTCAAAACAAAAAGGGAGAAGGAGGCGGCCTAGTATGATACTTTTGCATGGGTGAATATATGACTTACTTAGTGTGCGGAATACTACTTAACTTAGCCCCAAATTCAAATTATATTCATAGAGATTTTCGCGGGAATACCTAATAATTATACAAGGCTCCTTTTATCCAATGTCTCAATCCCGAGAGTGGGATATAAAATAAGGGTACCCACTCTGATAACTAGCAAATATTCTCTATTGTCTGTGCTTCGTACTCTGCTTTTTTGAATTCAGAAATATGAGGAACAATTTAACATAAACTCGTTTTTTTAGGTGCTTTTTAGATTTCTGCATACGTTTGATAGTAAAGGAGAATCCAGGAGTCCCTATTTGACCCGACGCCCTATAATATAGTAGAAATTGTCTTAGACCCCTCCTTTTATGCTAAATCTTATAAGGCATAATAAGCTAGGAATCCGGCGATTCAAAACTTTTGTCCTGAAACCCAAAGTTCTTGCTAGGCCCCATATTAGCAACTTAGAGAAGAGAGACTTTTTAAAGTTAAGACCGCGTATTATACGCTTTCGCTTTTGACTACTTAGTTTCAGTATATACTCGCTGTTGAGATACTTAATTAGAGGTTTGACTTATTTTCTTAGTATTCTGTTTAGCAGTTATAGGAGTTCTTAGGCTTAGTTGTTACTGCTACAGAGAGGAGAGAAACTTAAGAGTCTAGGAGATAGTTCTTCTTCCTAACTGTGGCGTAGCGAAGGAATTGCAATATACTATTATAATAGAACAGAGAGACCTTCCCCACTGCTTATACTGACTTATTACTTGCTTTTTGTAATACCTCGTTTATGAACCTCCTTTAACTTCGTTACCTTAACTTATAAAGCAGCCTTATTCTTCAGAGATATAACTTTCCTCTTACCTGTACTCAGTATCTTACTCTCTCTTCTGCATACCAGCCTTTTTAAGTACCTAGAGCTACACCTCACTAAGTCTTTGTAAGGGAGGCACCTATCTTAGGAGTCTTTCTCTTGTTATGGACCTTCTTGTTGTTTGGATTTCTTGTAGCTACTGTAGTTGTTATTGTCTTATTGTATTTTTCTCTTTTGTATAAAAAAGATATTCCTATGAAGGATTTCTTAGTTTCTTATTAGTAATGGAATAAGGGTTAATTGATAATTATATAGATAAGTAAGTTATATAGTTAGTGTTGTTATAGCAAGAGTTATAGGATACTGTAATTAAGGGGTCTTATCTTAGAATCTTCCTTTCTATATATATATAGATTTTAGTTGTTTTGTTGCTAAGGTGTACACCTCTGGTTCCTTGAGCTTATCGTTATGGAGGGTAGGACCTTGTAAGTATTAGGAGTACGCCTATCCTACCGACCGGAACGCCAGAGAGGAAGGTAATGTAATTAAGTTTAAGGAATACGCATATATACACTTTTTGCCTCATCCACTTGACCTAGACTTTGACTTAGATTCTTTATTACTTGATTATTGTTTACTGACTTCCTTGCTTTGACTTAGCTTTACTTATTGCTTAGGAGCTATAACTTAGACTTTCTTAAGGAGCAGAAGCTCTCTTTTAGTATTAGCAGGAGTAGGAGGAGCTATAAAGATAGAGATTCCTATGCCTGTCTTAGTGCTATGGTTGTTATGGTTCCCTGTAGCTATGGTCTATTGTATTAATTGTATTATATTAGTCTTATATCCTATACTTAATGTATTAGTAGTTTATATTCTAGTTATAGAGTGACAGGTAGTACTAGTTTCTTTAAGCAAGCTTACCTCTTGTCTTCTGTGTTTATCGGTAATGGGGGATATAAAACTTAATAGTAGATTGTAATAGCCTTTGTAGCTATACCAGTATTCTATTATTCTATCTCTGCTCCTTTTGCATCTCTAAAAAAAGCAACCCAAGAATTTTATAGCAGGAAAGGTTGTAAAGACCCCCTTACTAAACACCCAAACAGCAAATAAACGAGACTTTAGATAAATAACCTTGGCATTGTCCGATTCCGTTTGTATTCCCGATTTTTTTATCTTTTACCGGAAAGTTATTAATTGATTAAAGGTAACGAAGTTAAAGGAGGTCTTCTTATTTACTTGTTCTAGAATAAGTTTTTACAAGGGGAGTCTTTCCTTTCCGCCAGCTTTTTTTAATCTAAGGAGGCTTATAGAATTTAAGCGGGCATAAAAGTCTAGTAAAATAATACTATTTGGTATAAAAATCCCTGTGCTTTAACTTTTTTGTACCCTATATTATAATTATACACAACACCCGTTTAGAGAATTCTCTCTTAGTTAAGCCGAATAAAAAGGCCTCGCTTTGCTAAAAGGAAAAATCTAGTCAAGGAAATCCAAGTTTTGTGCTCAAGCTAAGGTCTAAGTCAAATTATCCGGAATACGACTCTCTTAAATTAGACCTCTGCTCCAACTGTGAGGAAAGGAAACTTACTGTCAATTTTGTAACAACTCCTATTTTGCTAAGCAAAGCTAGTAAAAAGAAATAGCCTAAGAGCATTCCCTTTTATCTTACTACGTAAAATTAGACCCTTCGGAAAGCCTTGTATAATGTATGACACAGTGAAGAGATACGAGAAAGATTAAGTTTTTTTAGTGATATATCTCATTTTTGGAGTAATACCAAGATCTTTTTATTATTCTTCTTTCTTATATGTATAGCAAAGAAGCTAAACCAAGTTCCTTTATGAAAGACAAAGAATATAGCTTTCCTGAAAATGAAGAGGGGGACCCCTTTAAAGGTATTAAGTTAGACTTTTTTATTTCACTAGCAAGTATATGGAAAAAAGGGTGGAACCATAGTTAAAGCTTTGACCTGACGTAAAGCAAATCCTCCTTCTATATTGAAACAGCAACAAGGGTTTTCTAGCGGCGTTTTCTAAGAGGTGCGGGAGATCCCTTATTTCATATTATATAGTTACTCCACTTTTAAACATATATAACTAGGAAGTTTTTCCCTAGCAATTCACTTTCTTTTTAAGAGGATCGCCCGGGGTCCCAGCAGGGGAGTTTATACATACAGTAGATGGCGTTGTAAACCCTGAGTTAGTCCCATCTCCCAGAGCCCTTAATTTGGTTTATTCTTCTGGCTTTGCCTTATAGTAGTATATAATTTAGTACTCTCTTAGGATTCTAAGCTATACTTGTTGTTACGGGCCTTATTCCAGCTTCTAGTAGGAGGTTTGTAATAGACATAATATTAGTATATAAGTTTTATTAAATGTTAAGTGAAACTATCAAAAAGTATTAGGCCTCAGGATCTTACAAGCCCCTAGGACAGTTTTAAAGTTATTCTAGTCTATTATACTTCTTTTTGTTGTTACTTATATATAGAGGAAACCCTAGATCTTTTTTGTTTCTTTAGGAGCTACTTACTTCTCGGATTTACTTGTTGCTTAAGAATTAGGAGCAACAGGGAGATAAGGCTTATCTAATATAAGGAAAGGATAAGAGCTCTACTTTGCTTATAGGGGATTCCTATTGTACTATTGTTAGGGTTATTCCCTGTACTGCTTTATTGTATTAACTGTATATAGTATTAAGTATTGTTATTAGTTAGTTATAGAATAGATTGTTTTAGTTTAAGGTGTATGACTCTGGTTTATCATTAGGGAAGAGTTAGTGTATTATGTATTAAGTAAGTGTATTCATGAGATAGTTCTGGAAATAGATAGTAGAGGTGCCTTATTAGTAAGTATAGTTTATTCTATTCTATTAATTGTATTTTGATTGTCTTACATTTGAGGGACATTTCTTGCTTTCTTATAACCTATGCCTTTACTTATAGCGAGGACTTTCTATCTGTATCTTGAAAGCCTTACTCTTCCCTGGCTTCTTAAGAGTTTTTGAGCGATAATCTCCCTCTTGATAATGTTACTCCGTAGCTTGTTATACTACCTGGCTTAGAACCTGTACCTACTGAAGTTATACTGCCTATTTTATTCTTGTAAGGAGTTCTATTACTTATATTATTACCGATTAGTGCTAGAGTCTTAGAGTTCCTAAAGTTAGGTTTTACTCTTGTTTTAGAGTGTAATAGATAGTATACACAGTGGAGGAAGGGAGATTTTTCTTCTCTTGTTAGTTAGTAGTTACTGCTATAGAGAAGGGTTGCCCTAGTGAGTTGTATTAAGTATTACAGATAGAACATAGATACCCTAAAACCAATAGCAAGAAAAGGGATTTAACTATTTACTGGAAATTCAGCTCTTTTAGGACTCTCCAGCATCCCCTTTTTCTTATCTGAAATCCGCTTAATCTTCTCTAAACAGCTAGAACTCTCTTAAGGGCTCTCTTACGAGCCTTTTTGTGCTGGACCTTTACATAATACCTAAAGCTTTCTTATAAGCTCTATGCCCTATATATACCTCCGACTTTCCTATGGGCCTTCTTACTCTTACGGAACCCTGTATTCCCTGGCTTAGGGTAGGGTTCCCCTTACTTACTTGTCCTATGGTTAGGGGTAGAGTATGTATTTGTAATAGATAGTTTGTCTTGTTATTAAGGAAGGGGGGATTCCTCCTGCGTCTGCTTTTACCGAAAAGGAGGTAAGCTTGCTTAGGGAGTCTAGGAGTAAGTCCTTCGTACCGAAAAAAGCGAAGCGGAGGAATTGTAGGTAGTAATTATGATAGTACATACATAACACATAGGAACACTAATATCCTATTCTTGACTTTCTTGATTGACCTATTATATTCTATACCTGTTTGTTCTTCTTTGTTTTTAATAAGTTTTACTTATCTTTGTTGACTTACTTGTTTATTAGCTTGATTCTTAGTACTCAATATAAGGATATAAGGGAAGGGAGACAGAAGATAGCCTTGAGGCTTTAGGAGCTACTGTACTACTCTTAATTGTAAGGAAAGAATTGGATTCCCTAGTAGAATTAGAAAAGGAAGCAAAAATTTTATAGTAAAAAAGACTCCTACCTAAGAGGGCCATGAAGAGTTAGGCTTAGGCTACAGGTATTACAAAAAGAGGTATTAAGAAGGGTTGAATAAGGTATCTGTGTTCTATCAAAATACTATTTATATAAATATATTTAAAACTGTTAAGACTAAAGTCAGGAATTAGGTATCCTCTTTTTATCTTTATTAGTCAGTTTAGAGTAAAAGAGGAAGTGCTTTTCCGTATATGTACCTAGCCTCTCTTACAAGACCTAGAAATCGAAGGAAGATTTAGTACTGAAATGGTAATTTATAGTCTATTAGGAGCCCCAAGTCTTCCATAAGTCAAATTTAATTAAAGGGGAGTGCGTAAAGCAATGTATAAAGGATTTGCTTCTCATGAGTTTTTTTCCTTTTCGGAGTAAGGAGTCCTCTTCTTTGCGTTTCAGTATTCTGGTTAAAGGCATTCAAGTAAGGAGTTGCTTGTTCCTATTATTTCGGGTTTCCCAATTCCGGGTAGTAAAGTACAAGAGAGCTTTAAACTAAATAGAATAAAGGTTTCTTTCCTCTCTTTGTATCTTTAGTAGAGGCCTTAGAGAAAGTCAAGCCAAAGGAATGGGGTAAGGGGGCGCTTATGTAGAACTAAAGACAAGCTTACTCACTTGTTCTCGTTTTATTCGGCTCAGAATCTATAAAGTAATAGTAATTATACACGGGAGAGATCTAGAAATCTCCTTGGTTAGTTAGTTTCACTTGTCGCTTTCCTGAAAAAGGAATCCCCTTGCTTTTATCCCGGATTCGGAAATACTTGCGGGTTAGCGCACTCAAAGTCTCTGATATTACTTTTTATATATTTCTATAGTACAATATTATTAAATGGTTAGTAGGGTAGTTAGTACTTTTAAAGCAGTCATATCATTAGAGCTTATTTAATGTAAAAGAGCCTAAACTTGAAGACTTTGGCTACTTACGGATGTAACATTTGTAGTTCCTATAAGACTAAGGAATTTTTTATGGGCTATACTAGAGTGTCTAGGTTTCCCCTGACCCGCTTTGAGCTTAGATTAGTATACTAGTGCTGTAAATATCTTATCAAAGGAAAAACCGAATATAACACCCAGGGAACAGGAGAAGTAGGGGACTCTTAATGTTGCTTGAACTTGGCGCTTTGAGGTAAAGTTAGCTGTGGAATAAAACTGTTACCGCAATCGGACTAAACTCTGGGGGATTTTCTTATGTAGCCCCGAGAATGAGGGCTCCTAACTTTTTAACGGGCCTTGGCTTAGATTCATTTAGGTAAAAGCGTTAAGTTATCAGCGCAAGTATAGTACACTCCTCTTTTTATCCCTAAAAATGACATGGATCTTGATTCTGGTCTTGCGTACTGTGTCCGCACTTCATATAAAATTTGAGTAGGAGTATGTAGTCTATATTTAATTAAGCAATTCATTTTAGAGTTTTTCTTTTTAATATAGATAATATAGAACATGAACCCACGTAACTTATAGCAAGAATTTCTTAACAAGCTTAGTTCGTCTTCTCTAGATTGGGTTGTTATAAAAAGCCTTAAACTAGTTACATAAACCGAAAACCTTTCAAAGAGTTAAGATTAAAAACTTTTTAGCCAAGGGCAAGGGACTCTAAACTAAAACTAGTTTATTCTAGAATTCGTAATTTAGTACTTAAGGAGGTTCTAAATAAAATTCTTACTTCTTTGAAAGTTTGGTCTTTGAGATCCTAGTTGTAAAGTTGCGGTTCGTTTATTTGTGTGCAAAGGTTCGAATCAAGTCACAGGCCTCCTTGAATTTAATATAAAACCTCAATCTTTATCTGTTCTAAGTTACTCTAATAAAAAATGAAGTTTCACTAAGAATTCATTACTTAAAGTAACACTCTGGTTTTATGCTTAAGGAATAGAGAGGAAGAAGCTTGTTTTAGTAAAAGCACAACTATCTTCTAAGTTTAAGTTTTTAAGGGGGCCTTTCCTTTTAAGATGAAGTGATCCATAAGTATACAAACCTAAATAAGGAGCTCTCTTAAAAGGGCCTTAATTCATGATTCCTAAGGCATAAGAGGGGAGCCCATAATAAAAAGACATACTGCTTGGAAAGCCTATATAGGTTGTGTATTAAGTCTATCTTTATTTACAGGAATAGCTGCTACTTAGTTAAGTTTTATCAATTAACGAAAAAGAATGAAGATTGAATGATTTTAGCAACAAAAGCTTACATTCCTGGATTTAGTAAACTAAGAACAAAAAAGCGTCCCCTTAAAAAGCTCTAAAGCACATCACAAGTTATACCGGGCTTAAAAGAGTACATAGACTCTAAATTAAGGTCACGCTTGTCTTTTCCTTAAATCCGGGGCGTTTTAAGAATCCTAAACAGAAATATAGAATTGTGTAAGCTCAAATACGAGCTCTTAACATTAAAGCTAAAGTAAGACTAAAGTAATAAAAATCCGTTTACTTTAACTCCTTAGATATATGTGTTCCGTTTACACAAAAGATCCCTGTAATCCTCAATTAGCTACTGTCATTAGGAAAATACTATACTCATTTTTGAAGGGGTTACTAAGTACTTGCTCATTATTTTTGCTTTTAGCTCTAATAAAGAAGTCTGCCCTTTTGTCTTTAGTTCGATCCTAAGTAACGATTTCAAATAATTCACAAATTAATGAGGAATATTTAGACTTTTATTCTTATTTCATTAACTAAATTTCTTAGTACTTCTAAGAAACTGCTTTACTAAAAAAAAATTTAGGCACTTAAACATTTCACTGTAAGGTGAAATTCTATTTGTATTACAATTTGAGTTGGCTTATATGATCCCATGGTGCCAGCCTCTTTCGAACGAGAAAAGAAAAGGCTGGGTTTGTTTTGTCTAACTTCTTCCATTAGGCATTAGAAAAATATATAGTAAAACTCTAATAAAACCTTTCTTTTCTAAGGTATCTCTCGCTGTATATAGTATATTACTAGTGACTTAAATTTGTGCGCACTCTACTAGCTAAAGTTTGGGTTTATGCGATTAGAAAGATTTTTCTTTTTTTCGAGATTACCCTTTTTGAAAAACTCTGTATAAACAGCTATACCATCGGGCATCCCACGTAATCTTAAATCTGCCGAAATAATAAAGGAGTAACCACTCTAGTGAACGAGATGCTGCTGGACTTTATTTATAGTCATCCTGTCCTTAATGAAACTAGCATGAAAAATGCAAACGCTAATATACTCCGAAGTAGAGTTCGGTTGTACAATACCAAAATCAGCCTTAACCTTAATTAAGATCTTTCTTTAAAAGAATAAAAGAGCGTACTATTGATAGTTGTACTGCTTGGGTTGAGTATCTTAATACTTTCCATTCCAATATCTATATAAACTCATGTCACTACTACTGTACGGATGGGCAGTTTTCACTATTCTTGATAATAAATTCCGAAGCGGTGCTGCATACAATACAAAAAAAGGGGGGTAAATTCCTTTATTCAAAGCAAATTATAACTTTAAGCTTATCTAAGCAAGATAGCTTATATTAGCATCTTTACTGAATAAGGATTCACGTACTTTGGCTTTATTGTTAATTATTTACCGGAGTCTAGATGTGTAGTTTTAAGGGGGTGCTCGTCTCCTCTGCATTCTATAAGATCCTATCCGCAGAAAATTATTAAGGATGAAAGTCTAACTTATATAAGCAGTTAAGCCGTCGTACTGAGAATAAATTTCATAAATACTTGCTATAATTACCGTAGGTAGTTGGTATTCTTATAATATATAATTCCTCAAGGAAGACAAAGCCCAGCAGTGCTTGTTGTTACATTTCGAATTTCTGCAACCTAGGTGGGTATTGTGCATAATATAATTAAGGTCCCATGCGAGTATGCGTTTACTCTTTTTTGTTTCTATCTCTGAATATACCACATCCAAAAAAATCTTTCCCTCTGGGCTACTGACCAAGTCGATAGACCCCTAGGTTATTTAGTTTTGTGAAATGCGTTTTTACGGCTAGTGGGAAAAATCCTAAGCAGACTCACACTTTGAACCTGTAGTTTCCGAAAGCCTTATATACACCATTAGGATTAGGGCCGGCCTTTTCCTTTTATATGACTAACAGGGTCTAGGTTATTTGAAAACAAATTTATACCTTTTAGCTTTTAGGGGAAATACGAATTTAAAAAGATAATTGAATTTTCCAAAGGTCCCCTCTTAACTACTACTACTTTTTGTCAAAAAGTTGCTTCTTGAGGAAGGGCCCGCTTTTCTTAGGTTTCCACTTCTTTGAAAAAGAAAGGAATCACAAAGCAAAAGCCCTCTTTAAAGTTAATGGGGTGCTAAATAAAGTTAAGACACAATCAACACTCTATATTATTGGCGCTAAACTTCGAATCGTCAATAGGATCTCCTTTGGTGGTAGCGAGGTAATGTAATTATAGAAACAATTTTTAGAGTTAGCCTCCGTGCCCGTCCTATATACTGTACTGTTTTTCGGGAATTATTAAGACCTCAACTTTATAAGGAAAAGATAAGAATTTTTTTAACATAAACTAGATTCTATAGCAACTGAGTTACGTGTTAATAATTTTTCATTCGCACTGTAAATCCAAACAATAGAAAGGCAGTCTTCTTGGACGCATTACGCATAATGAGAAGCACACACACATATTTATAGTAAAAGGCCCCTTTTATTTAATGAACTTGACCAATTACTTGAACAAATCCTATTTATAATCCCAGGCACCCCAAAAAGCATAAATATAGGAGACGTTAAGACGGAACCCTTATATTGGAATTGTTCTCTTGACATCTTGAATGTGGTAATAAGGAAACTTCTTTATAATGTTTTCCTGTCCTATTGTTTAGTCATGTAACTCATTTTGGTTATTTAGCGAGGGAATATTCTGAAAAATTCTCAGTATTGCTATAAATTACTAATATATCCTTATAAAAAATTTTTTTGGTGTTTGATCCTTTTTTAACAAAAATAAGTGCGGGCTAGGGGATTGCCTTTGGCAAGCCGCTTAGATATAAACTCTCGACTCAGTAAATTGTAAAAAAAAAGAATATGATATACAACAATCCTAAGAAAAAGAGGATCGCTCGAATAAGCAATCTGTAAGGGAGGTTCTTTTTTAAGATATACTAAATCCCGCTCTTTTGATGATACTAGCTTAGGGTAGAAAAGTGAAGTTACTTTACACTTCTAAAAATCTCAGTTTTGTTCGATTCGTTAGGTATATCCCAAACAGATAATCATTTATATGTAAGAAAGAGTCTCGAGTATAAAACCTGTATCTATCCACAGAGAAAACTCACTATACTGCGGGACCGCTGCTACCTGTTTTTAGTCTTTTTATTTGGTTAGAGAAAAAAGATATAAACTACTAAAACCTACAACTCCATAGCAAAGACTAGTCCCTTAAAGAGGGGAAACTCCTTCGCCAAAAATTCTTTCAGAATTAACCGAGAGGACTCGACTAATGTTTAAAGCACCAGAAAAAGAACCCTATTTACTCTAATTGAGGGATTCCCGAATGAAGAATACGATTAGAACGGGTTACCAATTAAGTATTAAATCCCTACTTCCACTAAAAGGGACTTGAGTCCTAAAAACCTTGTTATATGTAACAACACGTGAAGTAGACAAGAGGGCTTTTAAGATCATTACTCAGACTTTTACAGCCAATCAATATCAAATTTTCTGCAAGCATGAGTATTTTCTTTTTGACACTTCTGCATGGAAGTTTTGTACGACTGAAAAGAGACAAATAGACCCCTCTTAGAGGCCCACATGAGCTTTTTCGACTAAGGATTATACTAAAGCTATCAAACTCGAGGCAACTCGTCTAAAAAGGTTTTTGTGGAAAATCTACGATATTTTGACTTACGAATAAAATAAAAGTAGAAAACTGTTCGTAAAAAAGAAACTTGTCTATTATTTCTTGAGAAGGATTGCCGGGAGTTGACCCTTGTTGTTTAGAAATGTAAAGTCGTACCTCGCAGTTCCTTCCTAGGAGCTTCCTTTTTTGAGCTTAAGGGAAAAAAGAAAAATAGCGGGTTTCTCTACTTTACTTTCAGTCTATTTTCCCAGGCTAGAAAGCAAAGGGCTTGATATAGAGTCTGTACTTGGTGTACATTTTGATACATTAAATCGTTGAGGAGATAAAAAGGTGCCACTATATAAGGTATATCCTAAGGACCCCTTTGGTAGCGAGGTTTAGTACAGGCCCCCCGCGGGAAGTACTTTTTTTAATACGGGCACACTCTTGAAGGGAGCGTGTACCTTTTTTGCTAGGGGGTAGTATAGTAAAGTAATTGGTAGAAAGAGATCCTCTGTTTGACCTCTATTTAGATAGAAGACTTCTTTGTTTAATGAATCTTAGAATATGAATTAGAGCCGTGTATTATAACATAATTAACTAAGCCAAGCTAGAATGAGTCAAGAATTAGGACCCCCTCTTTTTGGAAAAAGCTACAGAATTCTTTTTATAACGAACCGCCTTTTCACTTTTAAAATTCTTTAAATAAACAAGATTGCCAGGTTTTTTTATAGAAAAGGTTCTCATAGAGCTTGTAGAAACACATCTGGGACTTAACAGGTGCTTTACTACTATATTTTTGTAATTCGAAGTGAAATAAACGAAATGTAGGAATACCTTTTAACGAGCTAAAGTCGAGTTTCTTCTATTTAAGTGATTTTGATGTTCCCTATTTAGTGTAGCTTACAAGGTAAAATTTTCTCTCCACATAGCAGGAGCCCGCCTCCTCCGGAATATCCTAAGAATTGATGAATAGAAGATACCTAAGTTTTGTTACACTTTAGATCCTATCTCATTTGTAAACCTTATGAAATCCCAAAGCATGTATAGCGGGGATCCGGATGCTAAATATGTTACTTCGGAAGAATTCACCCCCAGCGGGGGTGGGTTCCCCTAGCTATACTTTTTCCTAAAAACTTACTATTGCATAATAGAAATTCTCCCTTTTTTAAGAATCTAATAAAATCCTGTCTACGAGTCTACAAGGATTCACAGGCTAATTTGTAATTGAGGATACCATGCCTGAGAGTTCGCCCATCTATTTATACATAAGGATTCCTGTCCTATCTGGGACGAGTTTCCGAGACACTCTATAACAACAAGGATTGCCTAAAAAAGCTTCGAGCACAGCTAAAGTCTCTCTCGAGCAGGGTTGCAGTAAAACCGGTTTTATATTACATTTGACTTTTAGGATCTGTGTTTCCAAGTAAGATATTATTCTTTATGCGACTCGTCGAGCAAGACTTCCATAAGATTTGTATCTTAAAATGACCCTGTTAGGACTTCCTCAACTTTTTTGAAGTTATAAGCATGGGTCTGTCATTTTCCTCTATTTTTCCCTAGAATCTATACCAAACCGAGTTTTCTTAATACCTCTATGGTCAAAAAAAGAAGTCAAATCTCCTACTCTGTAAAGTGATAATCACCACCTAGGTTTTAAAAGCGAATAGAAAATATCCCGCTTTGTTAAAGGGATTTTTATAAAATAATATTAAAGGGCGGACACCCAAGGTATTCTTCTTCAATAATAAAGAATCTTAGAAAGTATTCACGAGGGCAATGACGTCCTACCTGCTTCGATTAAAAAAGAGCCTGAGTGACTAGATGCTTTTAGGAATAGGTAACAAGCATTTGAAAGGGATCCGCAACCTTTGAGTGCCTGTAAAAAGAGAAAATTTTTGAAAAGTTGAACCAAAAAAGTTGCAATACTGGGTATTATCTTTGTAATATATGTCTACTTTTACCTTTTTTATAACAGGAACCCCCGATAGTCAGGATAAATTTGTATGTCAATGTGTTTACAACGGATACAAAAAAACTTGATTCTAATATTTTGAAGGGAATACCCAAAATTTTTCTTAACTTTATATGCTACATGTTTCAACGCAGGGTTAATCGCAGAGAGAAAGAGTTCCTAAAATTGGATGAAGTAAAAATAAGTTACAGTCCTAAGCTCAAGGGGGATATGTTCTACCACTTTACTCGCCTCAAGGTTTTTTCTAAATTTTAGTTGTTACTAAGCCTTAATACAGACAATGAGCCCGTGTGCAACTTCAATTTTAGATTTTGGATAAGCTATACCCGACTACTCTTAGCTCTCTACATTACATTTCCGAGATTTAGTTTACCTAAGTTTTTCTATTACTTCCGATGTAAATAGGGTTCTTTTTTTACCACCCTTATAAATAAGGGTGCCTGAATAGGAAACCTTGTGATTTAACAGTAGGAGTAACATTTGACCTAACATATAGTTGAGCTCTCTAAAACTTTGACTTCTTACCTCTAATATAAGAGTACTCATATAATGGGCCTTTACAAGAATAACTAGACTTGGAGCCAGGAGTTTACAAACTTAAAAAAAGGACTTTCTACCAATGTACAAGAGCGATATAGAGTAAATCGCCGCTTAGGAGTGTAGCTGTAGAAGTGGGGAATTCCCACGCATCTCGATTAGGGAAACTTGTAGATAAAACTCCTTATACCCTAGCTTAGAGCACAGGAGTTTCTATTCCAAAAATAACAAACCAGATTAATTATTAGTCTCTTACTTTACATTAACTACTGTTATAGATTTCCGACTATTACTAGCCAAGGTTCCGTCGCTAAAACCTTAGAAGTTCTTGTTATATACGAGGTACTTTTCTATATAGTATCTATATCTTGAGAGGTAAATACGTTATGGTAGTAAGAAAAATCTACAAATAGAGCATAACTACAAAAGGTTTTATATAACTAAAATTATAGTAGTTTTTAGCTTTTTTTTGGTTTCCATCGAGGGGCTCGGATCCTTATAAATTTTGCTTGGATTCCTTGTTAGAGTATTTAGGAGAGGAACCTAAGAGGGGGTCTTCGTAGGCGGGCCTGAAATCACTCTTCGTGTTTTATTAGTTATTGGTGAGGGATTCCTAGTTGTGGAAACCCTTAGCTTAGAGTAACAGAAGATATATTGATAAATCTGCAATACTACACAGGAGTAAAGAGTGATTTTGATATTTATACGGAGCATAATCTTAGTTCTTATATAATCTTATATAAGATAATATAAATGTCTTACTTGCACTTAGTAATTCTTTACGCAATAACGGATAGATAAGGTGACATATATGCCAGACTCAATCAAGGTTGGTTCCAGATTTGTGCGCACGGTCCTAAAGAGCTATGGCTTGATTGGGTTATAGGAATCCTAATCCTATAAAGGAGGGTATCAAAAAAGGAATCCGTATTAATTAATGACTAGCCCTACTTTCAGCCTAAAAATTAGGGGTCCTCTAGAGATTTTGAATAATAAGTATATTACGAAGGACTATGAATTCTTACAATTGTTCGAAAGAGGCGGGGTACTTGATATTTGGAATATATAAGGAAGTCTTTGACTTAAAGTAGTAGATATCAAAAGAGTCGGATTCATTTTTTACGGGTAGGTAATAGAGAAAGAAACTTTAAGGGGATCTTAAATCTTTGGTTAGCAGAACGAAATCACTAGGATTAGCCAATTTTTAAAAGGAAACCCTTCGAAGTCTAGAAAAGGACGAGGGTTAAGGGAAAATATTCATGTTCAGGAGTCACGGGGGGTTTAAAGGGTCGTACAAGAATTAACTACAATGTAAGAAATTTATTGGCATATTAATGAATCTTTGATAAGCTAAAGTTTTTTTAGAGAACTCTATGCTATATCCCCGCTGACTTATTCGTACATTAGTACAATAAAGTATTTGACTATCTTTCTTAAATCTTGTTGTCATTTTATGTGTAATGTATAAAGCTATGTTTTGTTTTTTTATACCAGTGCCTTTATGCATTTGTGTTATATGGTATTTATCCGCTGTTCTGCTTCGAAATATAAGAGACGACTTGTTTAACCCATTTAGTTTACTATAATAAGCCTTTCATTTCTGTTTCCCTTTTTGTGTATGATTGCTTTACAGTATTTGTGTTTTTCATGATGTTCACCCAAAAGGTTTTCGTATGGGAGATACTAAACTGCTTTTTACTCTGGTTTACGTTATATTTCTAACTTTTTCCGACCAACTTAACAGGACTTTTCTTTAGAGATAGGCTTTAGTTTCAACGACTTCTTAATAAACGCTTAAATAAAAAAATGAAATCATAGAGTGTACTGGCTCTTAATTAGGCACTCTCTAAGCTTTTGGGGGTTTAACTTCCGCATTCGTCTACAAAAGAACACTATAGTTACCACTTTAGTATGCGGGGTCCTAAAACTCAAATATTAAATAAACTACTCTGAAAGGGCGAACTTAAGCCTTATATCTAACGCGCCGAAAAGGCCCAGAGCCTGCTATCAGACCTTTCTTAAGAGCGATTATAATTATACATACTTGGATTTTCTTTCTCTATCTTCTAAAAGTCTTTATAGCTATACCTTTCACGATACTTATTAATTAAAATAGCTTATATTCTGTAAAATAGTTAAAACTAGGAAAATCCGTGTAATAAAGACCTTATCAACCCCTTATGTTTTACTAAACTTCATATATAATGAATGAAAGATTTCAAAGAAACTGACCATCCTCCTCTTTTTTTATAACTTTAATTTACTTCTTGTAACTTTTTGTAAAAAAAGGAAGAGTCCTACTTTATTTCTTAACTCCAGGTTCCTGCTAATAAATATACTTTACGCATTTCTTAATGTATTTTAGTAGCACAGAATCTGAAATGGAAGAATGAAAATCCCTAGAACCCCTTACTAAAGCAGCCATACTTTTTTTATTCCTCACACCACTGCCTATATTCTGTATCTTCTTATTGCATTGCAGCCTGTTTATAGTGTTACTGTATTCTGAATAAAAGAACTGAAGCTAAAGTAAGGAGTTTCTGGTAAATAAAAGAAGAAAGGTGTTGTCTTACTTATTCTGGTAGCCAGGTCTGTTTCTAGTCAATGAGGATCTATAAAGGGCCCGAACGCTTTCTTGTTTACTTTTATGGGATTACAAACTCGGTGTTCTAGTAAACTCTTTTTGGCCTAAAGAGGCTTTCCAATCCAGTTTTAAAGTAGGAAGGGAAGCACAGGGAATGGTTCAATTTTAAAGGAATTCTTCAGCTCCGGACCTATTTACAAAGTAGTAATAGGAAATTTAAGAAAGGGGGAATCCGCTTTCATCGAGGTATAGACTGTTGCATTAGAGGCTTTCGCGGATCCAGAAAGTTGTAATTAAGTTTTTTAATAATAGAATGAACTAAGCGTAAGTTACTAGGGAGACATGTCCCTAAAAGATTTTGAGGAGAAGTTAGAAATGAAGTATAGGATAGGCTTCGATTAGACCTAACAAGCTTTTTACTTCTTTTTGGGGGCGAGGGCCGGATAAAAAATTATATACATTTAAGGAATAGAGGCTTTGACTTGAGAAATGAATATTTCCTGAGTTATGTTTGTTTTTCATTTTTAAATAACCTTCCTTCATAAGGAATTTTTTCTGTTATATAATAAACTAGCAAACTTTTGTTACTAATGTCAATTTCTCAGCCTCTGGTCTTAAAAAGCCTCTTGAAAGTATATATATATCTGCCTGTAGGTATCGGTTACTTATTCTAAAATTGCACTTTGAGAGGCCGCCGAGCAGTGCGTAACTCTGCTTACTACAACTATGTATGTAAAAAGTACGGGACTTTCAAATTGAGTCAAAACAACCTGGGGAGGGGCCTAAAAAGACCTTAAATGCGAAGTTTACGCCCACTTTGATCTAGTTTTTATAAAAGCCCCAAGCCCCCCTTTAAACCAAAATGAAAAACACCTTTTTAGCCAGTGACTGTTAAGAAAGCTTTCTTGGTTGCACTGAATTGTATATTAGGAAGAAAAGAACTCTAAAGCTAAAGAGGTAGTTTTTCTTCTTGATCCAGTTGACGAAGTCTAAGTTACAACGAACTGAAGTTAAGAATTTCTTGTATTTTAGTAAAGGGGATAGGGTAGCGCTCTAGGGCTAAGGAAGTGCAGGCTGTTATTTTCATTTCTGTTTTTGGGGTTTTTGAAAGGAAAGCTAGATTTCTTAAAGTTACCCTCTTTTATACCTTCGCCTAAAAAGCAGCCTTAAGGGTATATAATAAGGTAATACTAAAAAGAGTCCTACGTATCCGGTTTAAGCTTTGTGTAACTAATCTTAGATAGAATCTTATTAAGGGGAGAACTCCTCCCTTTTTTCTTAATAGGTAAGCGCCCCCTTTTAACATATCTCATGTCTCATGTTTGCTTTTTCGAGTTCAATGAAAGGCTTTAACTTATAGTGATATAAAAAAAGAGTAGAATCTAGAGTCTAACTTACTGCTCCACCTAAAAATACAAATACAAAGTATAATACAAAAGCCGTAGCCGTCGGTTCGAATTCCAATAGCTGTCCTTTTTACAAAGGAATGAGCACGTTATTAAAAAAATGAATCAAGCAGGGCTTCGAAGTTTAGTTTTTTATTTTCTAAAAAGCTTCCATACATATCCTACAAGAAATTTAGGGCACATTCAGTAAAGTTTCTCTTTAAAAGGGACTCTTCCAATTCCTTAGATTTACCCTTTCTTTTTTCTTAAACTTACTACGCGAGGGATTTGATTCTTTTGTCTCTGAATTTTAAGCGGTGAATAGACTTAACTAAAATAACTTTAGTTGCTTTACATGGTTTAAATCGCATTTTTAGGTTTATTGCTGAATTAAGGAGATACTTGTACCGTATGTTATATGAAGTCTCAAGAACTTTCCTTTAAGGAGCTCCTCTGGCCCCGTAAACTTATTGCTTAATAAGACATTTTCTTTTCTTAATAAGTTTTCTCAAAGAATTTTGCATTTCTTATTTGTATTTAGATTTAGCGCTGGGATTACCCCCTTTTACACGTTACAAGGCTGCCAACCCGTTACGGAGTTACGTTGAGTTTTCTTAGATTCTTGGTTGAGAGTTTAGTTTACAATTTAAATAAAGAGGAATCCTTTAGTTAGTAGCAGTAATCAGTAAAGCCGGGCCCCCTTTAGATATAGGTATTCTAAATCCCGGGGCCTTGTAAGTATTTCACAACAAAAAGTTACAAATATTTAAAGTTTACTTCAACAAGGGGCTATTTGTCTAGTTCTAAAATTCTTGGTCATAGGTATTTGTACAGTCAATTAGTGTTATTCTTGCTACAGTTTGTTCTCTACCAACCACTCGAATTGAAAACCTTAGGTAGGATACACAGGTTCCTACCAAACAGAGGATAAAGGACAATTTTTATAAAAAAGACATTAGACCCACTAAAAATTCTGTTAGAACTAAACCCATAGGGAAATCCCCTTATACGAATTCTTGCTTATATGGAAAGTTACGGAGCTTCGGGAACCCCTATCTTTTTATTTCACAGCGCAACCCCTTAACTGCATCTGATACGAAGCATAAGCCTCACAAAGCGGGCCGCAGGGTAGTTTCAAACTATAATTATACTACGGATAAAACCTCAAAATGATACGGAATCCTGTTAAAATAAAATAGCAGAAAAACTACAGCCTTTACTTTACTTACCACTTAGATACCTCAGAAAAGCGGGGCGGCCCCTGTTTTTCCTTAGATATTAAAGCCAGCCCTATAAAGGAAATTAGATTAAATATTAAGCTTTTCCCAAACTTTTTAATAATATAGAAAGATATTTCTTATTTATGGTCAGTTTAGGGTGCTTGTAAGGTTCTTTTTACCCATTTATCATAGATTTTTACTATATAATTTTTGAATTGCTTACTTCAACTATCTAAGAACTGTATAAAGAGTAAAACATATAGCAGAAACTGCTTTCCTAACTAGAATAGGGGATACAGGCAACAAGAGCCGCAGGAATAGATCCTTTACTTATTAGCTAAAGAGTACTAACAAACAAGAGTCAAAGTCAAGAAAGTAAAGAACAAAGAAGCAAGTCAATAATAAGTTGGTGAGTATATTGTAAGAATGTACTATCTATAATTACTACAGGAGCTCCTTCGGGTGCCTTCAGTCGGGAATAGTAGTATATAATCAATCTTATTAAGTTACAATCCTCCCGTGTCAGTAAGACCAAACTAAAAAGAGGAATATACCCTAGACTAAAGTTACTAATACAATACAAACTATCTATGTCTCTTAGTATAGTAACTTATACTAACTACTATACATGTAATACTATAAAATACAATAGGTACAATAACTACAATAAAAGTCAAGTTAGGTCTTGTAAAACAATTAAAATCTTTATACTCCTCCTTAAAAGTCTTGTTAATTCTATCTTTACTGGAAACTAGTTACATTCGCTTTATACTCTCAGGTGTCTATTCTCCCAAAACGCCTTTAACCAGAATACACTAGCTACAAGGATTAAAATCTCGTAAAACTTAACTTTTACCTGTTTTCTCTATCCCCAAAATTTGTCACTCTTGATAGCCTTTTTACTCCTATTGACTTTACTTCCGCTTTCTTATTCAGAATTCTTTCCTATATGTTTCCTATTCTATAGTATCTTGGATACTTTGATAGTTATTGTACTGTCTGACCCCCAACCCTCAAACTATTGTAGGAGTTATTACTTTTATAAGACTAGAAACCTTTCCTTTGAAAACAGGGCCTGCAGGGAATAAAGAATAAATAGAAATACTCGTGCAAAGCTTTTCTTTCATTCTTAGAACCTTTTCTAGGGCCTCTTTTTGAGATAAGAAGTGAGATACATATCAAATACACAAAAGCCGAGCCCCTTTAAGTTTGTGAATCCCCAGAATCGCTTATATAGATAGAAACTTTTCTCAGTAAACTAGCACAAAAGCTCGATTAGATATATAGATATGAAAGAGTAAGTACGCGGAGTAGAGTAGTTGGTAAACAAGTGAGGCTCATGATCTCAAAACACAGGTTCAAATACGGGATACCTATTAAAGTACGAATTTCTTCAGCAGCATATAAGGGTTTCTGGATCAAGATAATAAAAAGATAAAAAGAAAGAATAGAGTCGAAGAGAAAAAAATCTTATTAAAGGATATCTAAAAATTTTCTATCGAAACTGCAATGTTCTCCATCAGGAGTTCCTCGCATTTTAAAGAAGTATTTGCTAGGCTTTTACTAAATAAGGAATCCGGCCTCTTTTTAACTAGATAGAACTAGAGTATAAAATTTCTTTGTAAGTTAAAAGAAGTAGGTTACTTCCACTAAACAAATAAGGTTTTTATAGCACATACAATACAAGGGTTTTATAAGTCACTTGCAAACCCTAGGGATTTCCCCAGCAGAGTCTCTTTAAGAATATTAATCGTTTCTGAAAACCCTATCAAATTTGGTATTATTCAGGAATAGCTCTACAAGTACTTATTACCTCAATGGTAGAGAAAGGGCACTTTCCGTACGAGCCCCTAAATTTCTAAGAAATTACCCCATCATCTAGTTCCCAAACGGAATTTTGGATACTTTTTGGATAACATTGAAGCTTAATAAAACATGGGATTTAATAGCATAAAAGGGAATAACAGATTAGAGCGGAAAAGAGACCCTTAAACTAAAAAAGAATAAAGCAGTAACTATATAAAGGTTGTAAATCGTATTTAGACTTGAAGGTTATGTTTGAATTACAAGTATTTGGGATTATCTGTTGTTAATAATAATAATTGGATGCTCCTTTTATAGAAGAGTAGCTCTTTAATTCTAGACGAGAAGTATATCCTTAGTTATTAGTGAGGGCCCCTTTTCACAGAGTCAAGCTTTGTTCTTAGATCTCATTTTATAAGAAACCCTTTTATTATATGCGGTATAGTTCCTTATGTACACTTGTAAAAGAGCTTTCCTGCTCTGTAAAATTTGGTTGCTCTAGAAATGATGAATCTTTTCACTTTATTTATCACCTTAATGTTGAAGGATTTCTTATATTTTAGTTAGGTTTTCTTTTAGTTCAAATATAAAAACCTTATAAGTTCGCAAGTTATGCTTTATAAAACAGCATGAAAAGCAAAAATGCTTCGTTTATATGCGTAGATAAGAGGTAAGACTTAGCCCATTACAGTAATAAAGAGCCCTTGCCCTCAGGCTTTTATTATATATCTTAACTTAAGAAAGGAGCCCCCCTAAGGGCCCCTCGGATGTAAAAAAACAGATAAAGTACTAGATTTAAATAAACCCCGGGTCCGAGAAGTTTCTGCTAATGAGTGAAAATCAATTACTGATTAATAATGAGGCGTTGTTTGAAGCTTTTCATTATTTAGAGATCTATCCAACTGTTGTATTAAAACTCTAGAGATTTCAAATTAGGGCGGGTCCTAAACCTTTTAAACCAAGCTGACAGGAATTTCTAAGTGTGAACTCGAGAATAAAACTAAATTCCTTTGCTCCTATATACTTTTATTTTAGCCCCTTAAATTGCAGAGTATCCGGATTTCCCTAGCTTGGCTACTAATCAAAGGAAATCCTAAAGCCAAGTATTATTTGGTAACATAGTAAATCCGCGTGAGTTTCTATAAAAGAGGAGATTCGTGCTTATTAATAAGATAAGAATGACCCGAAGTTTTATTTGACAAGCAATTTTACTAAGCTTCAAACGGAAGTGGCAGGTGTTAGCCGCTAAGATTCATCAAAAAGGGAAAGATTTGCTTCTTAAGTGGGGCCCTCCTACAGCTCAATCTCGGAACCCCCGTACTAATTAATAGCCTTAGACTCTCTTGTTATGTGTTTTTCTAAATAAAAAAACTATCCAAAGTTTCTTAGTACAAATCCCGGAGCTTCTTTTGAAACGCAATCAGTCTTTTCTAAAAAGGTTGCTTCTAAACCTAAGATAAGTGGGTGCTTGCCTCCAATAGATAGAGAATATAGGAATCGCTCATCAATTACTTAAGTAAATGAATTAAAAAGTTTGTATAGCTATAGCTTAAATGCAGCCTTAAATGTTAATGCAGCCTTAAATGTTACCGTTATACTCTTATTTTCTTAGTAATGTAATTAAGGAGAGGCCTTGTCTATTTATTCTCTCTCTTGTTTAAGAATGTATTCCCTTGTATGGAAGGCTTTTTGAAATTCAAATTCTTGTTACAGCCGCTGAGTCTTGTCATATTTATATTTATTAAGTGGTTCTTAAAAAAATTCGGAGTCGGAACTCCCGCCTTTACTGGTAAAGTTTAGTATAACTTTGACTTTAGTTTACAGAAATTGAAGTAGTATATCAAGCATAATCCTGGCTGGTAATAAAGCAAAATTCCTCTATCTTGGATTAAGTTTCCCTTAATTTTATGAATGATGCCTGCCCAAGTAACAAGTAATATGCATATTTTCGAAACATGAGGAGTCCCTTTTCGTTCTGTTTTCTTATTTGAGACCTAAATTCCTTTTTACAACCTCATGTTCAATAAAAAGAAATACAGATTCAACTAGAATCTAGGTTTAGCAGTAGCTGCAGTGTAGGAATTACATTGGTTAAATGAAAACCTAATCTTACTCAAAAAGGACTTCACCAGACCCACTAAAAACTAAAACAGAACAGACAGGGTTTTCTTAGTTACAAGCTGTTCCATCGAATTGCCCAATTTACTTGTTATTTGTGTTATGCAACTCCTTATTTTTATTAAGTAAAATGCTAGCTCAAGGTTTCCCGACACCTCAAGAGCTCTTTAAGACAAAAGCAACACTAAAGTGTCTTTACTTGGAAATAAGCTTTTTTTAGGAATGATTCTTAGGTTTTTGGGATTTTATCTCGGGCAGACTCTTGCAAATCCTTTTGATACGTTTGGAAACTTAGAGAAATGGGTAAGGGTTGTAGGTTCTTTAGGAGAGTTCCACCTTGATAGATTCTATTTGAGAGCAAGCCAATAAGAGAGATAGACCCCAGAGTGCAGTTATAGCTGGCAGAAGACTAACAAAGGTATAAAGAACTGAGTAGGTTGCTTTTACGTTCTTCTGTTTCTGGATTCATTTTTTGGGAATGCATAAAGGAGCCTTTTTCTTATTCTTAAACTTCTCTTGCACCGCGAAAAATACAGCTTAGCGTAATAAGGTATAAGCTTTTGCTAGAGCTAATTCTATGCCCTTAAGAAAACTTTTACGGTTTCCTTTTTGCAGGAGTGATTTAATTAAAAAGAGTGTAACTCGTAGACTTTATAGGGTACCTTTTTCTAAGCGGGAGCTCCCGATCTTTGAATTTAGTGCTTATAAATCAGATATTGAGAATAAAGAAGATCTAAGAAAACACAACTAATCTAAAAAGAATCGGAATTTTTAACCACGTAGAGTAACAAACCCTTGGTACGTATTTGAGGAGAAGTTTTAGTAATACGGATTCTTCAAATATGCGCATTGCTTAAAAAAAGGGTTAAAGCGTTTAATTCAGGGCCCTTTTGTAGTTTTAGTACTCTAAAGGAATAAAGGGACACTCTTGCACTAAGTTACTAATGGAGGACTAGAAAAGAGTTCTGAGCTATAAAGAGAAGTGGGAATCCTAATATAAGAAAGAAGATACTCACTTCCATCCACTCAGAAGAAAAGGGTCCTTTCATTCTTTTGTTTTAGTAAGATATAGGGGAGACTTTACTATAAAAAAGATTTTAAGGCTAGCCAAGGATTCTTCGTGCAATAGCTATCTTTCGCAATTGGACTCATAATCGAATAAAGTCTCTCAAGTTGAAGTACGATTCTCCTTATAGAAGTGACCCTTTCTATAAGAGGAAGTCTGCAGAATAAGAGGAAAGTTCTCTGCCAAAAGAGAAGATTATATACAGTTTAGTTGAGAGGAGTTTTAGAATCTTGTTTAATCTCTTGTAAAAAGGTTAACTGACTACGGTTCCTATAAGCTAGAAACCCACTTTACTTGTTTACTCGAAAACAGGAAACTAGAACAAAGAACTAAGACTCAAGATTCAATAGAAAACCAATAGAACAATTACCAAGATAAACTTGGAGTTTTTTTGTAAAACTTTACCTAATTAAGGGATCCCTTTCTGTAGCTTCATTCCTCCTGGGATTTTTGAGCATAAGCAAGGTTCCAACCAAATCCCAACTAAGAAGACTAGAGGTAGAAAAAGCCCCTTTATTATAGTATATACATGCACATAAATTCTTTCGATATAAAAGGAAACTAGCCCAATTCTAAGTCTAGTTTTCTAGTGAACTTTACTCTCTTTTGTACTAACAGACTCAATCAAAGTTACAGTAAAACTCAGTATTAGCTTAACAAAATCAGGAAATCTCTCATTATACGTTACTCATTTAGCTATGAACTACACTTTATTATAAGAAATCGTTAATAAACAAAAGGGGTTAAAAGGTAAGGAAGTACGGAAATATTAAAAATCTTAAAGGAACCCGTTATTTTTATACTTTTTAACCATAGAAAACCTCTTTTCTTTTATAGTAAATACCTAGAAAAAGCACTCCTTATCTAAGAAGAAAGATTTCCGAGTATTGACCTCATATATGACTTTAAGAAAAAGTATTTAAACAAAAAGTTATAGTAACTCCTTATTTAACCTGCTCAACTCAAAAGGAAACTCCTTGCTTTTTAATAGAGGCTTTCCTCTATTAAAGTTCCCAGCTAACACTTAGAAAGAATAGAACGCCGGGATACAAAATAAAAGGGACCCTAAAAGTCTTCATCCTAAAAATTCCCATCTAGACGAGCCAACCCCGTAAAAGCAAAAGTTAGGAATTTGGGCGCTTTTTACATAAAATAAGGAATTCTAAAAACAAGCACAACACGAGGAAACACGTCCTGTAGGACCTTCCCATTTGAATAGACAGGATACCTTCTACTAATCTTCTGAGCCATGTTCTAATCAGTAAACCTTTTCTTGATAGCTATAACTATCCTAGTCTTTATAAAACTCCTCCTAGCTGCCTAAGTTTTGCTGAGAGCTCATTTAGTCTTCCTCTTGTAAGTACTTATTGTACCTACTCCTTTTGTATTACCCAGGAGAGTTGTAATACCCTTAACAGTTAAGTATGTCTCTTGTATTATACTTATCGGTAATATATAAAAGGCCTTCTTGTTTAAGGTGTACTTCATTGCTTTGTTTTTACTGACATGGGAGCTTGGTGCCCTAGTATAGATCTGAGAGGTGGTCCACTCTCCTTGACTGTAACATCGCGAAGGAAGGTAGTGCTTTATAGTTTTTAGAATGTGTATAGATCCTTCATAGACACCGCACCGGCTTACTTTCTTATAATAGCTATACCTGTTTTCTTATAAAGAAAGTTTTAATTAAGAGGAGTCCTTTCCTTAAAAAGTATACTGTGTGACTCGAACCTTTTTTAGTAGCTGGGGTTTTTGCCTAAAAGGACTTCAATTTTAATTTAAGGGAATTCCTCAATTTCAAGGTAAGTAGCTGTTAAACTTAAGGGGTCGCTTTTGTGCTCCTTTCGTTTCTGTTAGTTTAATTAAAGTGATAACACGCTCTAAAGAATTTGGTAGGGTTTCTCAAGGATTTTCCAAAGTAGTTAGTCTTAAAATTTTATAGCTTATGCGATAAAATAGGATCCGTTCTAGTTAATACCTTAATGCATAGTAGAAGCCTTAACTTAAAGAGTAATATACTTTATAGTGAAACTCGTTCTAACCATAAGTTTATGCTTGCTTTTTTAGCTTCATTGCAGAATCAAACTTTTTTGCTAATTTCTTTTACGGCAATTTCCGTGCACTTTAACACAGGTTTTTGCACCTCTGCATAGATTCTTTTTCCCAAAACTCTTTTTTAAACTAAGTTACTGCGAAGATAGAGGACTTCTTAAGGTTCTTTTTCTAGGAAGAATTTAATAGTGGGAACAAGAAGGAATTCTAAACAGTATAAAGTTAAAGGCTAAATCTAGAGTTACATATGTAGTAAAAAGCACCTAGGTAGATTTTCAGTTTATACTCATTAAGTCAAGCTGTGCTCAGTCTTAATTTACCAGGTAAAGTACAAACCCTAAACGGTATAGAGTAATAGGTTCAAGTCGTGAAGGGCTCAAAAAGGATAGCTTATTTGAGTCAGTGAAAGAGTTAAATCCTTCTTCAAATTCAATATTCATGTATAAGTTAAAGAGTCTTTTATTAGATCAGAATATCTATCCGCCAGTTAGAAAATCCTTTATATAAGGAAGGTATAAGGAAATCCCTCTATCAAGGAGATTCTTTATTACGCAAAAGCTAGTAAAATACATAAAATTAGATATCAACTACCTCTCAAGTTGACCTTCCGGTAACGCTCGATTGCAAACATCCTGAATTCAGAGGTTCGAGTGAGCCTGTTCCTCAGAATACCAAAAATCTTTCTCTGTTTTTGGAAAACGATCTATACCAGTTTTATACTTGTTACCTTTAAATAAAATAAAAAAGAAAGTCGCGAGAGTCACTTATCAAGATATCGGGTGCTTAAACAAGCTCTAACCTTTCTTTTAAAGGAATTCTGTTAGGTAGTTTTTTCATAGTAAATTCAATTTTGAGGTCAAGAAGCTTTCAGAGGTTCTACTTTTTTGGGTGCTCTTATTCTTATTATATAGAAATTGCTTTTTTATTGAATCACTAATTAGCTACCTAGAAGTTCTCTTATTATATGCCAGGGTATAGTAAAAGGGTGGATACAGTTCCTTAAAAAAAGCATTTGACTTATTTTCACTAAATACAGGAGGGCTCCCGCAGTTAAAGGTTTCGTTAAGATCTCGAGAACAAGTTCTTTTGATCTCTTTATCTTAGTAACTTTCTAGAAACACAGGACTAAAATTCATAGAGGGTGCCCTGTACTTTCGGTTAAATAAAAAATCGCCTTTTTATTTATTAGCTAAGCCAAACACAGCGCTCCCTTTATATATAGAACCATAGCAAAAGGGCAGCCTTATAATTTAGTATCAGTATTGCCTACGGCTTTATACCACAATCATTCCCAGTAGATCCTTAACGCACTTGTTTTAAAAAGCTGGTACTAGAAGAAGAAGGGCGCTGATACCAGAAAATTGAGTCTAACTTGTTTGATGGGTAACTTGTTTTTCGCGATTCTCTATTATATTATAAAGGATTCGTTGAAAAGCAATTGCAAAGTTTATAGCTTTAGAAAACTTCTCCGTAGTTTACTCTTTCTAAAGGAATTTTCGGACTATAGAATTTGTAAGAGAAGCCCTTTAACGGGACCCTCCCGTGGGTTAGTTTTGAAAACTAATGCCGCTGGTTTAAATAACTACTGCTTTAATGAGGGGATCCCCTACTCAAGTAAAATACAAGAGCTCATTTGCTCCTCAAATCTTATTTATCTTTATAAAAGAAAACCGGATTCTATTTCTTTTTCCGAGTTCAAATCCCCAGCGAGGCTTTTTTTACCCTACGCCTTAAGAGGGCTATGCAACATTTTTAAATAAAGGGGTAATAAGGCTCCGCACAGCACATGGATGAAAAAGAAGAAAAGTCTGACCTAATAAAAGTAAGGAATTGCTTAGTTTGAGAAACAAGTAGTGGACTAACTCAAGAATAACGCTCTGGGAAATTCTTAAGTTAATAAGTAAGGTCACAAAGGAAATATGAGGCAGTTTTAAATACTTATATGAAAAAGTATAAGTCTTTTTAAGGGTATCCGGCATTTTGTAGTCTATTTTACACCTCTCTGAGCTTCACTTAGAGTTTTTAAAAGACTAAACACGGCAACAAATTAAGCGGAAATCGCTGGCTCACCTTTAATTTAAAAAGCTTTCCTTCTATAATTAGGAATCTACCTCTTGGCTAGAGGTTCCCACTTTTGTAACAAAAGGATTTCTAAATACTATACTGAAAATCAATGGAGTAGTAAAAAGGTTATGTAATAGTAGATTCGGACTTTTTTTTATAAAGAATTTTGCAGTATGCTAATACTCGGGGAACCTTAGTCCTTTCATACAAACGAGAACCTGTTAGGCTTATTCCTTCGAAAAGATAGAACCCTCTTTTAGCTTTTAGGGTCTCTCGGCGCGCCCCTTACCTTAATAAGGGAAAATCCCGAGCTATACGCTAAAGTAGCCCTTTTATACTGCAAGAATATAAAAGTAAAGAAACAACAGCAACCCCCTTATTTACAAAAAGTAAATTATTCTACTAGACGTAGCTTTTCTTTATAAAAGGTTTTAAAATCTTGTAACTGTAAAAGCCTTACAAACACTACAACAAATCTAGACTGGGATCCCCTTAACCATGGATATGGCTTAAGTTAGATAATTTAGCAGACGAGTAGTACCTATAACAGTAAAAAGTGACCCAATTAACTATTAAACTTTTGACAGGAACTGCCGTCGAAAAGAAGCTAGTGCCTCCTGAGAATGATGAAGTACTTCGCTATTTGATCACATAATATAAAAAAAATTCTCATTAACATTAAAGCAGGATAGTTAATCTTGTTATCTATTTTTTGTAAGGTATACCTAGTACTTGTAAACTTACTTTGTATTTTTGTTATGAAATCCGGAAAGATTTTTTCATAAACCCAGTGCCCCTTATAATGCTGAACTTGGTCGTAAAAAGACAGGGTTTTTTATATACTTTATGGAGAATCCTCCTAGTTATTAGTTTTTCGATTTGATTAGGTAAGACGCAAAAAAAGAAAATCAAAGATAGAGTACTTGTTACCCGTGTGTTATCCATCTATAATTAATTAGCTAGAAGGTCCTGAATTTGTATTCTTAAATAAAAAGTATGTGCTGAACAAAACAAAGAGTATGAATAAAAAGGGAGAGAACGAAAATTTCCTTTTTTTATACTGCGCGAAAACTTAGATGCATAAACTACTCTCACAAGACTTTAATTCTTGTGGGTCGGGTTTGGCTAATCTAATATAGATTAAAAGTAGAAGTTTACAAGTAAGAACGCGGCTCGGGATTTATTATTAAAAAAGGATTCCCAATAAAAATGAGATACTTCGGGGTTAATTTAAGACAGAAAACCACTTATTAGTAGGGTAATGGGTTGACGCAAGCGGAGTCAGGTATTCCTATGTAAGGCCCTTATATCAGGTGTTAGTAGAATGCTTTAAAGGAGACCCTTATATAATATCATAAATTTAACTGGAAAAATGAAAATACAAATCTTGGATTCATTTCAACAATGCTAATTCTTATACAAATTCTTGACTCCTCATCGTCTAGTTCCTATTTTGCGCACGTTTTCCTTGAAAAAGGATACTAACATTTAGAGTTCTAAAGAATTTTAGTTAGCTATCTGAGACTTCTCTTTTTGTTTTTGTGCAGTGCTTATTCCTATTTACCGGGACGGGCTTCTCTCAAAAAAGAAAAAGGGACTCCGAGCTTTAGTCTTAGATTTAAAAAGCTTCAAAGAAACTTCCTTGTTAGAAACTCCCTTTATATTACTGGAGATTTTAGCCTCGCTTTCCTATAAAACCTTTCGCTGGCACTATAAAAATATAAGAAGAGGGGTTCCTGTGTATTATACAGGTATTTTGTGTGCTCTGTTACTGCATTCCCTGGGATAAGGATTGCTCTAAATGAGCAGAAGGGGTATTTGCCCTACCTTAGAGTGATAGATTTAGTAAAGCAGACACTTTAGGTTTTTAAGTCCTAGAGCCCCTCTCTTTGTAAGGGGTCATTAGAAAAGTTTCAATAAGTTGATGTAAGGTACCTATTTCTGACGCTTAATTAGTCTGTATTTACCAAGTAAAAGTGGACCTTTATTTATCCAAGCAATTTGTTCAAAACCCTTAAATGCCTTAAGCCCTTTTATTACCTTTTGGCCTTTTTGAGGACTTTTTAGTAACTATGTACTTTTTCCAGATTTCAAAGTCCGTTTATGGAAACTTAACTACATCTTGAGTTGTCAAATTTGTATTCATAGCTCTTATTCCTTGGGAGAGACATACTATATATATAAGGTTGTTCCTCATCCATGGATAGCAATCCATTCCCTAGGTAGATTCCAGCAATCCCATATTTACGTACTTTACTCCAGCTTGCGGCTAATGAAAACGAAAAAGGGTATCCTTCGATGTTTCAATTAAAAATCTTTCGGGAACTTAGACCACAGACACTACTAAAACACTAACACTTGCAGATTTGAACTTTCGGTTTGGAGGAATTTTTATTCCGCTTTAACGTGAAAAAGTAGACGACTAATTTCCGTACGAGAGTAACTTACTTTCTTATATTTTTTAGAGTAGTAGGAAAATCATTCTTTTATATATAAATTCTTTTCATTCCTTGTTTCATACTAAGGATAGCTGTATTGATAATCTTTCTTCTGCAGCCTTGTCCTTGTAGTTCCCGGTACTAATTATTTAGTGGTGTTTATTGTATTCCTATAGTCTTACTCTTATCTTTATTGTACCCTATAGAAGTTTTTCACCAACTTTTGACTGTATGTAAAGGTCTTGCTTTGTTAAAATTCTTCACAATGTCTAGCTAAAAGGGTCGTTTACCAATTCACAGACAGTGAGGCACAGTTTTCCGTTAAGTTCGAGTAGAATTGCTAGTATTTCATTTCCATTTTTCATAAATTGCGGATTTTAGTGTTTTTTGTTTAAAATTACCAGATTTGTTCTAGCTTCTTTAAGAATCCTCTTTTTTTACTTGCTTTCTGTATTCTGGTAGAGACGAGAATGAAAAGGTAAGAACTCAGGGTTTATATATATATAAACCTAGGGCTCTCCGCGGGTGGAAATCTGTGCCTTTACTTTTCCGCAGTTTTCATATATAACTTGAAAAGATTGTCGCTAATTTCTTTCTTAAGAGTCTCTAGATTTACACTTTAATACTTCATCAAAAAATCCTTTATAGGCGCAGTTCCCTTATTAGTTAGTCCGTTACCTTGTATCTTTACCTACTCTAATTATTCCCTTGCCCTGCGAAACCCTTTTTCTGAGAGAGAAAAATGTTTAAGTTTACGTCACAAATTGAAGAGAGCCCCCGTATAGTCGGTTAAGTAATAAAGTAGTTATTTCGTGTTTTGAAGTATCCGAAAAAGTTCCCTTAAAAAAAGCCCACTTAAATAAAAGAAAGACTTCTAAAACACCTTTGGACTCTTAAATATTTAAAAAGCCTACGCGCCTTAGATAGAGAATTCCCATTACAAGCCTTCTGAAGGATAGAAAACATGTGGCCCTTTAAATTTATAACTTGGGGTTAGGGATTGGAAAAGATATAAAAGGAGTGATTATCATATCAAAATTTCTTTTTATTTTAAAAGCCTGTACTGTTCTAGTCTAGACACTACCTGCTTTTTAACTACTCTAAAGTTTCCGAGGCAGCAATTAAATTGCCCCGAGAAGGAACGCGGACATGTAGGTTTTTAAGCGTCTAATGAAGTTAAGAATTTCTAAGCTTTTATCTGATCTCTGGACTGGAATTTTAAGGCCCTTACTTCATTATCATTATATTGTGAGTACTTTTTAACAATCTAGAAATTTCTACAAATAAACCGACCTACCCTAGAGGAATTACTCCTGCGCAGAGAAACGAACTTAGAAATAGATAAAGTTTTTGAAATATCCCTCAAATTAGAAAAGAAAGCAATTCGGGTTTCTTGGCTAACACTGTTTCTATTTGGTGAAATTAAAACAAAGTACCATCTCAATAAAAATGTAGTCTCAAGTGGAAGTCCGTTGGTTTACGCTTCTGATCTTTAGTTTTATTATTAGTCTTTTTCCCTGAAAAAAGAAAAAGGGTGACAACCACTTTTTTGAATTAAAGAGGAGAATTTCATTTTGTTAAAGCTCTTTTTCGCACTTCTTATGGAACTCTACGTTAAGGTCTTCCGGTTATACTACAACAAATTTTCTTTTTTCAACCTAATCCATAAAAGTTATATCTTATAGGAGACTTTATTGGATAAAATTCTGGCACAGCTCTCTTCATCTCTCGCTTGTGTAAAGGCAAGGAACAAGTCCAATTTCTTAATGTACAGATGTAGAGACTAGAACGCTTTCGAAATAGTCAAAATCCAGGATAGATAAGAAATTAGCAGGAACTCCCAGGTAAGAAAAGCTAGAATAAAACCGAGGTCTTGTTATGAACCAAACTAAGTAGAAAAGAATAGGAGAAAAGGAGTTCGTATCACGGAGACTAAAGGGACCTCTTGAGCTGCGAGCATTTCCAACAGCGGAAGGAAAAGAAAGAAACAAAACAGAGAAGAACAAAGAACAATAAGGAGATAGAAAGGAATGAAAACAAGTACCTTACCTTTTAGCACGAATCGAACCTATAAAAGAGAATTTCTGAAACGTTCTACCATTGAAAAGAGGTTTTAAACCTGCGTACATAAACTCAATTTAGGAGTGCCGTAACTTTTCTTTGCAATAAGGTCAAGGGGGTCTTTACCAAGTACCCGATTTCACTCACAACATAAATGAGAATGCATAGAGAAAGGGAAGGTCAGATTCCAATTCTTTCTATCTAAGTGATTTGATGCTTGACGTAGTCTTTTTACCTCGTGCACGTACGCGTATAATTATAAGGTAAGGGTAAGAATTCTCTACTCTACAAAAGAAGAAACTTATAGACTACTAAATAGAAGGAAAACAAATTACCAGTGCCTTGCCAAATCCCGTACGTACTCTTTACTACTAAACGGCTTTCACTCTCCTCCGCCAATAGGAACAAATACAATAAGAGTAATTCCCTTAAACAAGAACAAGACTCTCTATGAAACCCTTATTCCATAAATAACTAAAAAATCCGTAATACTTAATAGGAATATACCTTAAGACTTTAAAAGTAATATAATACAAAACTCACTATAAAAAGAAAGAGAGAGAGTAGCTATATTAGCTATTAAGAAAGGTAGTATAAAACAAAGAAAGTAAATCATCAATAGATGGGTGTTCTAAAGTATCTATACGTATTCATTAACTATATAACTATAACCTTCCTACGCTATCGTTCCAGTCGGTAACAGGGACTCTTTCTAACCCGTATTAAGTTTCCATCCTCATTAGCCGTAGGGAACCGGAGGAAGACACCTTAGACATAATACAATTAAAGAACTACTACCACTACCTATATAGGAGGGAAGGAGTCCCCTAACCTCACAATCAATAAAGTAAAAGAAGACTCACTCCTATACCTTACTATTCTATAAATATAACTAATAGTAATACAGAATAAGACATTAGCTACAATTACAATAAAGAAGCTATGAAAGGAAAGGCACTTCCCTCCCCATAAGATCTATATCTATATCCCAGATTAGAAGAATCCTATTTCCCTTAGGAGTACTGCTCCTCCTTCTCTTTTTGCTAATAAAATAAAACTACAGAGTATGAAAGTCAAGTAAGGCAATCAAACCTCATACAAAACAAGAAAGTCATAAAGCAAAGAAGAACCAAGTAAGTGGGTGGGGTTATATAAAGGATCCCTGTACTATCATCATACTATAAGACCTTAACCTTCTTTACTACGTGCCAGTCGGTAAGAGAGACGTACTACTGCTCCTATTAAGTTTATACCCTCCCTAACGATAAAGACATAGAGCAAGATAAATCTTGCCTTAGAACTCCTATACTTACTAATACACTATTTTATACAATCTAAGACTAACCTAATACTATACTATAACTAAGAAACTAATACAAGACGCTATGACAAGAAAGCCCATAGCACAGGGAATCTCAAGACCCGTAAGAGTACAGCGGTTTAGCTCCTCCTAGAAAGACTACTATTAAGAAGAAAGTGACAGATACAGGTCTAGCTTCCAAAGCTTCCAACAAGAAGACATAAGACAGGGAATACAGAGTATGATACAGAATACAAAAGCAAAGAAAGCAAATATCAGATATAAGAAAGAAGTAAAGCAAGTTAGGTCCTATTGGTAGGTATTATAAAATATCTATACATATTCATTTAACTAATACTACGCATTACCTCCCTCCGCAAAGCTGCAGTCGGTAACAAAGACTATATCACTCTACAAGAGGGCCTTATGCTCCGTATCGATAAAGACAAAAGAAAGAGGAACCTTAAAAAGTAGTACAATCCTATACAACTATTACACTCCTATATACATAAGTAACTAATATTATACTAATAACTAAGTCTATAATACAAATACAAGAGCAACTGCCTATAATCAGCACCTATAAGCTATGACTACGACAGGCAAAAAGGCTACAAGAAGACACTAAGACATATAGATACCTTATCCTATGTACCCTAATCCACTACTCTTGCTAATAAACCTAATAAAAATAGAGAATAAAAAAATACAGAGTAACAAGAATACAAGAAGTCAGAACAAAAAAAGAAGTAAAACAAAGTCAATCTGTGGTGGTTATAAAGTCTCTATACATGTTCAAGAAACTACTAATTACATTATCTCGCTATGCTTCAGTCGGTAAGAGTGATTGACTCCTAAACCATCTAAGGCTTCCCATACTGATAAGAACAGAAGACAACGAGGGAATACACCTTAGATTATAACAATTAGAACCCTCTTATACAATATTAAAATGAAACACTATTATCTATATCTATTAAGGTTAATGAACTCATTCCTTACCTGAAACTCCTCATTATAATAAACTATAACTAGTAAAAAAAAGTCTTTACTTTATCTAGAGTCTTATAATTCTTAATTACTCCTATGTAGGGGTAGGAAAGCATACTTAACAATTCGATATACTTTTAAATAAAAGGATGCCTCTTTTGGAAATTCCGGATTTTGGCATTTCATGGCTAGCACTCGAGCTTTAGGGAAGTATGAAGTTGTTAATTTCTTTGTGAACAGAATTTTAAGACTTGTTATAGAGTATCGAAGCAGTCTAGCGTTGATATTCTATTGCTCATAACCAGGATCGAAAACTATAGAGTAAAGGGAGTATACCCGTCCGTGTTAGTTCAGTTCCCGGTTTCCCTTAATTTTATCTAAAAAGAAAGTGGGATACAAGTCAAAGTAATAAGTCAAATTTTTCGTTATAGATTCTTTATGAAAAAAAGGAGTTCCTAACTTGCTTATTATGCAACGATCTATTTCGGGGTAACCCTTCTTTCTAAGTGCCCGAATATTTTAAGATAGATAAGGAGGGTTTCTTATAAGTAAAGCCTCTTGTCCTAAAATAAGCATTGAAAGACTTAAAAATCCTTTTAGAACACATATGCACCCCTATTCGGCACAAGATACGAAAAGGTAGCCAAGAGTGCTCATAAAAACCTCTTCTTAGAAGACAGTCGCTAAAGATTCACGCGAGCAAGTCCTAATTTAAAGTAATATATATATATATAGGCTCAAGAGTTGCCCAGCGGTCCCTTTAGCTAAACGATTAAAAAAGGCACAATACCGTGTACAAGTCTAAAAAGATTTTCAACCTCCGTACTAAGAGATTTTCAGGGCTCCATAACGTTTAGTTATTATTTTCGATTTGTAAAGCTTCCTATATTGTAATTCCATATCTGAATCTGAAAACTTTGAGTAGGAATTCTAAAGAAAATAGAAATAAGGGTTTGTTAGGAGTCTAATTTAAGGGTATGCCTCGTAGAAAGTAGAAAGCTAAGGTATGACGAGGAATTTGACTTTCCATTATTCTTATTCTAGGCGAGCTCCCTTTCTCTTAAATTTTTGAGTAACTTGAGTAAATTATAATAATAATTTGTTAAAAAAAAGAACTTAGAATAATTTTTTAAATGCCAGACAGAGCTAATAGGAATTCTAGTAAACGGTATTGTTAATAAAGCAAATAGGAGAGCCCGTACTTTACATTTTATGTTAATTTAACTTATAAAATTTTAGGAGCGACCTAGCCCCTTTCTACATTCTTTTCCTACTTTTATGTATTTTAAAAAAACAGGTCTCTTTTTTTAAGACTTTTCCATAAGGATTTTCTTTTCTAGATTAAGTAAAAGGGTTAGCTCATATAAAAAAGTTTTGACTAGTTTCCTAATTTTATAACGGAGACTCCCAAGGCTCTTCAGTTTTCACAAATTCTGAGGATACTGTTAAATAAACGAATAGATTTAAACTCTTTTTACGATACCAAGACCAAGAAAAGATATTTTGAACAAGTCTAGGTACTACAACTCATTTTTATCTTATATCGCTTCAAGCAAGCTTAGATACTTTAGATACTTCAGCGAGTCCTCTTAACACTAAATTCTATAAACACACTATCAATATACTATAACACGATTTAAGGACAGAAAGACTTTAGACTACAAGGGGTTATTTTACTCTTTAAAGCCGGGCTTTGCCTAATAATATTAAGTAATTTTAAAAAAGGGAATTCCCTTGCTTCTCTTTTTCTTAGCTTTAGGGTCTCGTTAAAACTCGAGCGAGAACTCTATAATACGGAATTTTCTCTCCTTGTAGGTTGACAGCTAAAGAGTAAAGTAAATAGACGAAGACTTTTTTAATTTATGTATTTAATACTCTGAAGGGGAATTCTAGTTTTTATAGGGACTCCAGTAAAAGCTCTTAGACAAACTAGAAAAATTCTTCAAAAAAGAAAATTCGGCTTCATAAATTTCAAGTAAGGAGCTCCTATCATTTTCAAAGTTCAAGAAAAAAGTAGAGTGAAAATATCTACAAATGAGAAGAAAAATATCTAAAGAAGGCTCTTAAGCTTTAGCTGGAAGTAATTTCAAAAAGGCGCGGGTTTACCTCTGTTAAGATTAAAAAAGGAGTACCTCGAAAAGCGGAAGTCCTTGTTAAGCATTTCCTTTCGAAGGCTACTCGTATATTTATATTAAATAAAATTATTAAAAAGATTTTCTGCTACTTCCCTGTAACAAGTTACAAAAATTATAATGGATACAAAGTAAAAAAAAAAGAACCTTGGATATTCCCGATGGGAGTGTACTTACTCGGCAGAAAAAAACTTTTGAAATCGGATCAGTCTCTTACTATAAATTTTTCAAGGGAATCCCTATATTTAAAGTCTAGCATTTAAGCAATTACAAAAATGTTTGCGAACAGAGGCTAGGTGAAATCTTATATATAACCCTAAATTCTTTAAGTTCAAAATAGGTTTCTGGATCAAGGCCATGGTTCCTTCTACACTAGACTAGAAAGTGAAAGCTCTCCTCAGCGTAATTACCGGGCGTTCCTAATAAGCAGAAGGTCTCTCTATCTGAAAAGGAAAACGCACGAGAAGAAATCCTTTATTCACTACCCCGTTACAAAACTCAAAACTTTTCAATTTAAGACTCTTAGGAAGGAATTCCTACTTGTATACCCTTCTATATACTTTAATTCCTAACTCATAAGCATAAGCTGAAACTAACTAGACCGTCAACGATTTTAATTACATTACCTTTGCTTTGTTAACTAATTACCTTTCAAGCCTTTCTCTTGTAAAACCTACACTAAGTAAGTTCGACTGGAAAACTTCTCTTTGAATTATAGCCTATCGAGTAGTTCTATTCATTCCCATTTAGTAGACTTTTACTTATTAGTTAATTAAGCGCTTTTAGTTAAGCAAGACGCAGATACCACCCCCTAACAGTTATAACTTAGTTTTTCAATTCCTTGTGATCTAAGGAGCTAAAAAGCCTTCGTAAAAAGGAAAGCACAACTCTATAACTACGCTCCGGTTAAGTCTTTCCTATTTATATTCCCTAAGCACCTTTAACCAGAATACAGAAAGTACATTAGCTACGTAGGTTCTAATCCCAAACTTCTAAGACTGAGAAAGCTATCAAGAAAGAGAACCAGAGTTTAGCTCTAAAGACAAGTATAGCTGTTAAGATTACTAAGATTTCACGGAGGAAAGATACGCGGAGTAAGAGTAACAAGTTAAGAAGAAGTTTTATGCGATTAGAACTCTTGTCTTTTCCAAGTTTTCTAGTCTTTTAAGAGGCAGGAAGGGCCCCTTTACCCCTTTAGCTAGATAGGAAATTTCCTAGTAAGTGCTACTATAACTAACTGTAAGAAAAGAAGTGAAAAAGTACACCCGCTCGGAATTCGAATAAGAAGAGTTTCAAAGGCACTCCTTAATAGTATATAGCCAAGTAACTTAGGAGACCCTTTTTAAGTTTTTAATAATTTAATAAGAAGTTTTTGTTTTGTTTATTATTCTTTTATGGGAATACCCGTACCTTGTGTACTCCTGAAATTTAAGCTAAATTAGCTATGAAGGGGAGGACTTCTGTGTTCCTTTGTTTCAATAAGCTAAAACTGTAAAGCCTTCTGTTTTGCCATAGACCCTTTTAGAAAAGTCAGATAAAGGTATATAAAAATGAAAGATCTGTTTTAGCTACACTACAGCCAAGTCAAAAAACAAAGAAACTAATGAAATCAAGGGAACTTCTTAATGGATAGTTTAGGAAAGAGGAGTCTTCCTAAGTGTAGTCTATGCGACTTGAACTCGTGTCTGTATTCTGTAGCTATTTAAGGACAGTAAATCCGGGGTAATAAAGGACTGCTTTCATACTCTATTCTAGTTACAGCGGGAAAAGTCAAGAATAAGTAGAGAAATCGAGTTTCCAATTAGGATTCTAGGGTTTTTACAAGAAGAAGTTCGGGGTTAATGGTCAGGGAAGGCTACTCAACTTTATTTGATTCCTTAAATTTCTTAATCAAGGGTAGATAAAAAAGTAAAGCGTTGCTTTTATGTTCCTCCGAGCTCTGATCTCAAGAGAACCGGAATTATTAAGTAATTGAGTGATGGAATAGGGAAAACCTAAGAAGTATCGGTAAGGAGTGCCTCTATTCTGTACTGTTTAATAAAGATATGCAAATCCTGACTTTTTGTCCTTTATTTCATTTAGGGGTGTAAAACGTAGGAAGTGCTGTATGTTTACTATTCTTGTTCTAGACCGGGCAGTTAAGAAAGCTTTTTATATACCTTTTCGGCGGAAGCTTGCTATAGGTCTTATTCTTTGAAAATCTATACAAAGGGTTATTTGCGTAATCTTGTACAGCGGGTAAAGTGCGGGGTTATTTTTGTATTATGACTCAGCCTCACGATTCTGAACTTCCTATTTCCTAACTTCTTTGCTACGAAGCTTCTCTCTTTTTATTAAAAAGAATAAAAAAGGCTAAATAAATAAAGTCCTAGGTAACGCTTAAATTTTTTGAGGCGAAGGAAATTAATAATAACAGTGAGTATCTTAATTTAAGAGGAATAAAAAGTTTTTAGCTAACAAAAAGTAAACCTAGCGCTTTGTAATGGTAAGGCACGCCTATATATCTCCTCCTAATTTGTAGCACAAGGTTTATTCAGTGAAAAATCTTAATTATCAGTAAAGACTACACGCGAAGGGGGCAAAGTCCTTTTTTTACTTCAAATTAGGGATAGTAACTCTATCAAGGTATTTTCCTTAAAGCTCCATCAAGTAAGAAGCCGGCTAAACCTAAATAAAAGTATACTAGGCTTAGGTTTTTCTAGACTGCCCTGTTAATTTAATTCCCGTTTATATGGTATATTATAAAAAGTAGAAAATTAAAGAAGAATTCCCGTAAAGTCTAGCGGCTAGCTATGGGACTTTTCATACGGAATGACTTAGTAAGTGCTTTTTTGAGTTAAAAAGCATCCGCACCGCCCTCGGGGTTCCCTTTAATATATAAAGAAAAATTCCAGCTTATTCAAAAATTGCAAGACATACACTCCAAATATTAAGTTTCTAGTTGGGTGAGTTTATCTGAGACTTTTTGTGTTAAGTTGGCCTCTTGTTATACTATTTGAACGGGTAGGGCTCATTGGGGTCAGACTTTTATAAAGGTGTGTTTATAAAACGACTCCTTATATCTTTTAATAAGGGTCTCTGGGCCCCCTTGTAGTTTTATTTAAACTTTAAAAAAGTTATATCCATACGATCTTGAATTTTATATAGTGAGCTTTTGTCTGCTTAGTTCAGTATACCTCTATAGTATTATGAAATCTAGGACTAAAATACCAAAACTACTTTTTTTTTATATCCATAACTCTGGCTACTTCATTGTGAATAGTTTTTTTACTCTCTTATTACTCTGTAATAGAGAATAGAGCAGCGAACGTTAACACTTGTTAAGGCCCTATCTATATTGCCCGTACTTTTTTGGTTTCTGGCCTTGTGAAATTTAGGTGTCAAAGTTGTAGTGCTCTAATTGTAGAATTTACTCAATTTGCTTTAATATTTTCAATAAAATTTTTGACTATACTTTACGGGCCCCTATATACTTAATGAGACCCCAACATCGAAGTAAAATATCTCGAACCTTTGGCAAATCTGCTCTTAAGACAAGAAAAGAAATCGAGGCCCATGGATCTAAGGGTTATACTTTTTGGCTAACTAGGTCTTAGAAAGACTCTTAAGTTGCTGTGTAATTACCTATTAGGAGGTACCCACTTAAACCCAGTATTTTTAGAAAAAGCTTGTATAAGTATGGGCAGAACTCCTTTAAGTAGCATGGAGGACTCAAAAAGAGAACACGTCAGTTATCCGATTCTAATTTGCGTTTAATAAAGATATAAAAGTCATTTAGATACAAGGAACTTCTGCAAGAATTTTTATAGAATTACTGTCTTTTCCGAAAGCGGGTACAGGGATTTTTGTAGCTAAGCTAACCGGGGCCACTAGCTTATATTGTAGATTTTTGATATAGAGTGCAATGCCTTAACAGTAAAAGGATTTTTTCTTCTGAGGTTAACTTTATTGAGCATAGAAGATAGTCTACTTATCCTTTACTAGTAAGGGTTGGATAGAATCACTTAGTACAAGGAAAAAAAAGTCTATTAATGCTTAGTATACCGGACACAGGAGGGAAATGGCTGAGTGGATTAAGGCATTGGTTTGCTAAGTATGAATTTCGACTTTATGGTAAGTAAACTAAAAAAGCAATGCAATGGGGGCCTATTAACATTAGAATTTTTAAGTTAAGGACTTTGGATAAAAGATCTTTCTATAATGTCCTTCCTAAGTTAAGCCTGCGCAATTTAACTTCAACTTATTTGGGTATGCTTTATTCTTTTAAAAGACTTCTAACAGCCGCTTTATTAGGAGTCCTTTTACATAGAGTGCCCCATATCCTGTATATATATAAAGGTTAAGTTACTATAACTTCTTTGGAAACTCGCGTGTTTTGCTATAGAGTTTTCTACCAATAAATTAAAAATAAGGTCAGAACTCTAAAGGAAGACAAAATTACATGAGAGTTTTATTGCTAGGATTTCCAGAAAGTTTTCCTAATTAAGGTGGAGTGGCGTAAGTGTAGACTAATTTAGACTAGAATCGAAGCTATGCTTTTGAATTTCTATAGACCTTAAATAATTTACACCTAAGAGTAATTTCGAACCTTTATAAGGATAAGGTTGGAGCCCCCATGTACCGAACCTATTTTCTATTATAGTACACATACTCAGTAAATCCTATAAACCGACACTTAATTGACCCGGGGAATTCCTTAGTTTTTTGTGTATGTATTAACTTTGGATCTTTACGGGGAGATCTCTTTATAAGGATCCCTTTATGATAAGAGTTACACAGCCAGAGCTTATAATATACAATAACTGGGTTTCTCTGTCTTAGAAGCAGGAACCCGCCTTAGAGGGCTCTCTTTTAAGAATAGTATGTTACAAAACCCCTAAAATAAAAAGTTGCCTGTGAAAGAAGGATCATACCCGCAAATACCGAGATTTCACTTTAGTATAGGTAGTGCATAATAAACTCTATAAAAAAACTTCTCTAAAACTATGTTAGAGCATTCGTATCAAAGTAATAGGGTACTAGGGGAAAGTCTCTACTTTATTAATTAGAAAACTTCAGTTCTCTTAAAAGCAAAGGGGATTCCTTGCTTATCCATTTATAAGAAAACAACTCGTTCGAAACTTCATTTTTATTAAACAAGGTTATACTTTTTGTGATCTAAGGGAGCCCCTATAGTATGATAAGGTGAAAATAGATCGTCTATAAGAGTCTCACCCAAGCCTAAAAAACAAAATACAAAGATTTACCCCTTTTTTAAAAGAAATTGCTAAATTATCAAGATAACTCGAGAAAAATCAGTCTTGAAAATCCTACAACATTTACTCACTGCACGAATGGCAAATTTATAGACTTAATTACAGAATCATGGATTAAAAAGCTTTTTAGGGTACCTTATTAGGAAGAAAATCTTTCTTTCAGTATCTTAAAAACTTGTAGTCCAAGATAGCGAAAAGCATAAAATAAAAAGGTAAGTCTCGTTGAATCGGGAACTTAGGAAAGAATAGTCCCTAAATTTGGTGCGGTTACACAAGCAGCGGACTTTAGTGCTTGGTCTAATGAAGCAAAAAAAAAAGGGGGGGGTTACTTTGTTACAAAAGGAATCCATCTTTTTGATTTATAAATAATGGATCCTGGCTGTACTAATTGTATATAAACTATAAAAATTCTGATTTAAGCAAATGCAAGCACTTACTCCTTTTGGATAAAGCTCAGATAGGGAGATATATAGATTAAACTTCCTTTCATTTTAATATGTACAAAGTAAAAGCTTCTATAAACTGACTAAAGAAAACCTAACAGAAAAAGGAGTGACAAGGTTCTACTCCAGTAAGTCAAGTAATCAAAAATTTACAAAATTTATATTACCAAAGACCCTTATTGAGTTTAGATAGGGTTCTACTTTGTCTATGTAAACAAATATTAAGAGCTAACCGGAAGTTCTAGATAATAAGCATGCTTTCACTTAATCTCAGTTTGCTCTTGAGTTATAGATCCTATTAGCAGAGGAATTCATGACATATATAAGGAGTATTCCAACCAAAGTTTGAAGCCGGATCTATTTTTAATATATTTAAAGAGTTAGTAAAATGAAATTCTATGTCTTGTCCATAATGCAAGTAAATCCATAACATAAATTTTCTCTTCGTCCTTAAATCGGGCGCTCCTCTTTATCAACCGTGCATCAGAGGGGTGCTAAGATAAAATCCACTAGTATAGTAAAAAGACAAACGAAGATTACTTCTCAAGACTCTATCCCTTAGAAATAAGGAGAAATACGGAAGCCATATAGGCCCGCAAAAGTATGAAGCTGATTATAGGAAAGTCTGTAAAAAAGAGCGAGTCGAAATTCATCTATATGCTTGAGGAAGCCTAAATAGTATTGGGAACACATGTTCAGAACACTTCGAAAAAGCCAAGCCCTAGCTATAGAGCATAGGAAGGCTGGGTTTATAAAGGAAACAGTGACAATAAATTAGTTGAGGGCTTATTTACGATGCATAGGTTTGGTTTGTAGAAAGGAACCCGGACTTAGAATAGAGTGCTTTTAATAGAGGTTAATCCCAAAACGAGATACTGGGATTTGGACAGATTTTTGGTGTGAACGCAAGTCTAGTGCAGACAAAAAGTCAAAATTTTTCATAAGTTAAGTCTAGTTAAATAGTCAATACTTGAACAAATAATGAAAAGTGCTCTGAATTTGGGTTGTTAATAAAGCTTATACTATTACTATCAGTCGTCCTAGTAAATTCATTCTATGTGGTACATACAGCATGCTCTGTTCCTTCTAATTCATATAATATAGGTCATATAATAATCCTAACGAAACAAAAAAAAGACCTTGGAAATCTAAGGGCTTTATTTCACTTTTCTGGTCAAAGATAGGGCACATTTTTCTTTCTTAATTAATTACATTACCTTTCTTTACTGAAATTCTTATTATCTTATTATATAAGAGCTTTAAAGATTCAACTACGTACTTCATATCTGGGATTCTCCTAGGTTGAAATTAGACTCATACTGAATTGCACGATCGCATAAATTTCTAGATTTCAATTCCTTTTATACATACTTTAGACTAAGTTTCTAAGACTAGCTGGTGAAGCTTTTTTACAATTCTATGAATATTCACTTCCTATCCAACAGTATCAGAAGAGGTTCTTTTAATACAAATTTTAGACTTTATGAAGGCTCCTATCTGAATTAAATACCAAATCTAGAGGGTATTAACTCGCACAGCTGGAGCATCTAGTAAACTTTACAAATCTTCTTTTTTGTCCTTTTCTGTATTAAGGATAAACATTGATTTTCTTAGCTCTGGGCCTATCTTGTCCGGTATGTTTGTAATAATCAAGTTCGAATCCAGGGAAAGTCTAACATAAGAAAGACTTAATATACAAAGAATGCTCTTGAGAAAAGAAACTGTAACGAGCTGGCTAAAAAGATAGAAGGATTCTTTAGACTTTAGGATATGAAACTGAAAAGGGAGCCTTTCCTGTATTCCTTAGCGTTATGGAGATACCCAAAAAAAGTTTGTGATATTGTTTTTAATTAAGCTTCCCTTTTATTTGATAGAATATTGGGTTTTGTGTCATAAAGAATACTCAGGTAAGTCTATAACGTTTTGTACCATCTTTAATAAAGGAGTACTCCCTTTTGGTGCTATCTGGTAAATCTAGGCTATGCTTTTCATATTTTTGTTTCTGGTACAGCTTCAGAGTAGCTTAAATAAATTCAAATTTAAGAGTAAGGAAGGGAGAACTCTAGACAGGCTTGTGTCAGTATAATTTATGGGATACCTTTAGGATTTATAAGCTTTGATAAAAATCAAACTCTCTGTATAAATTTAATAGAAAAAAATAAGGCATAAAATATCTAAAAGTTTGTTCTAAAAACAGGGGTCCGTGAGTGGTAACAGGGAACCCCCTTTGGCTTAAAGAGGTGTCCTGAGACCCGGGTTGATTAAGAAACTTCCCTTTAAACGGATATCCCAAATCCATGACTTTAGTTGGATCTGGATTGACTGACCTCTTATTCATAAATATCTTCTTAATAACTAGAATCTTAACTTTAAATACTATAAAATGCGACTGAACCTATGCCTTTCATCCGGGTTACCTGGATATTTATACTTGCTCAAAACAGTAAACTAAAAAGGGCTCTTAACATACGATTACGCTTACCTATTGGCCCGGTTTTAAGAGATAGATTTAACAAAAATGTCTTTATCTAAGCGATTTCAACTTCAAAGTAAAAATTCTTTAGCCCTTTTTAGGGTCCTCCTTATTACAAACGCAGTTTTGAAAAAGCTACTCGTTGAGTTTTCTCGAGATTTTCTGGAGACTTTTACCTTATCAAAATCGTTACTCCGCGGCTTAGCTTCGTACATAGAAATTCCAGACATATTACTCCTGCTGAAGTTGACCCTACCTTTGAAGTTAAAAGAATCCTTATCCTTTCCACCTTAATTACCCGTATGCGTATGCTTACTATTTACAAGGAAAACTAAAAGCTATAAAGTCTCAGGTTGGGCAGGAATCTTAGGAAAAGCTCAAATACAAGGTTTATTTAGTAGAATTTCGTTGCAAAAAGAGAGGTTAAAAGTAGATTCCTTTAGCTTAGCCTAGTTACTTTACTATATTAGTTTTATTAGATAGTAATAAGTATACATTCTCTTCTTATTCTTATTAAGGGAGATTCCTCTTATTTGTTCTTTCTGTTAGTAGCGGAGAGGGCCAATAGGTTAATAGGTAATGAGTCTCCCCGACCGGAGGAAGGTTAACGTATTAGAGGAGTATACATACACTATAACCCATACGACTTACTTGACCTATTTTTTTCTTATTTCTATTGACTTCTTAGGCTTACCTGTTTCTTAGCTTGTTTATTTTATACTCTTCTTAGCTCTATACTCCTCTTTATCTAGATACCTGCTTAGTCTTTCTAGTCTTATTGCAACCTTGACTTGTATAGAACTATCGATCCTAACTCTTTTTTAGGAAAACTCTCAGAAGTACCTTACCAAATCCTATATCCATTCTTTACTACCCCTTTTACTAGAGTTTAAGACCCCAAAGTAGTTTAGAATTTGGGCTTTGCCTTGACTTCTCCTTTCTCCTTTTGATTGAGAATAACTCGTACAAATGAAAACTACCAAAAGAAAGTAGTACAGCACCGCATTTAGACTTCCCTGTACATTAAGAAAGAGGGTAAGTTTAGCAAGGATGGGATGCCAGGTTAACGGCAAAAATCTTTTAAGTAATAAGAGAGGCAGTAATAGACTCTTCTCATTTAAATAAAAAGAGAAAACCCTTTCTTAGTAGCGTATAAAAGTTCACAAAAAGAAAAACTCTGAATAAGAAAAAGGGTCACCATCCACCACTAGGATTCCTTTGATGCGGCATATAGAAAAACCAAGAAAAAAAGCAGGAAATCTCCACTAAGTTCTGAAAGGAGACTTTTTAAACGTCGCTAGCCAAGAACCACTTTATCCTATTTTTATGAAAGTGAGGCATATTTCCAAAAAGGCTTCTAAATTACCAACGTGCCCATCTCTGTAAGAATGACCCGTCTTTTAGGAATAGTTATGAATAATTTCTAATTTGATAAAAGTATATATTATAATGAATTAAACTTATTACAACAAAGTAAGAACAAGAGGTGCGAAGCCCTGAAAGTTTGCCCGATAAGTTTGACTAAAAGAAAAGGAACAGATTAAGTATATGTCTTGTAATTCTAGTTTTCTACTCGACTTTGTATAAGTATTGGTTACAGGTGTAGGGTTTCTAGTTAGGTAAATAAGACACTTTGTACTAAGGATACATCTTTTTTTGTGTACTTCGAGATTCTAAGAGACGAAAGTTCCTTTCTAATTGTATGTAGGTATGTAGAAGAGAATAAGAGTTGAATGGCACTTACTGAATATCTTTTTGTAGGCTTCTTAGTTAATGAGAGGCCCCTCCTTTTAGCGGGAGTATTAGTTCCCTTATCAATTTTGTCTTACTTCCGTCCCCTCTTCTGTTGTAACAAGTGTATAGATTGTTCCATACGTATTAGTAAGTTTTGGCTTGTTAGGTAGATATTGAGACTGTTCCGTAACAAGTATTACGTGACTCCTTTTTTTATTAGTTTTTAGTAGTCAGGCCAATAGTTAGAAATCTTCAATGTACCAAACCTAAAAGGCAATCCTCTCTTTAAAAAAAGGTTTGTAAAATACAAAAACAACTTATAAAAGCACGGATATAGCCTCCTAATTCTAAAGAATTCCTGTGAAAAATGCTTAATGCAAAGGTAATCTAACAAATTTAAAATAACTCGAGCTCTAGACCTGGTTTTTGATCCGTATAAAAGTTAATTAAAATTTCATGCATAATAGAATTTTCAAAGCGTAAAAAGTAATGAAAAATCTAAAAGGTTAAGCTAGCTATAAAAAATCTCGTTTCTAATAAGGAAAAAGTGTTCCCTGTAGACTTTCAAATAGGTCCTAATAAATTGGACTTTAGGGGTACTTATAAAATGAAGTTTTATATCTCGCGGGCTTTGTCTTATTTAGATTAAGAGAGTTTCTTTAATTAAATACTTAAAGCCCTGCCTTTCTTTTTAGGGCATAGCCACCTTTTTCTGATAGGCTATACAAAGAATTTTGAGGTTTAGAATACTGAGGGAAGATTATACCTTAACCAGTAACTGTGGACCAAACGGGAAAAAGGGCCTTATACTCAGGGACATTCATTGGGGAGGGATATCCTAAATAGAAAATCTAAGAAATTTTTTTAAAGAATCCAGTAGCACATTTATTTTATCAAAGCCCACTTTCGTAGAAACCGAGTATGATAGTAACAAGGAACCCAAGCGAGAGCAACCCTTTAGTTGAACAGCAGATATGTAAACGAGTCTAAATTACCGGAAATTCTTTTTAGAAAAAACAGTCTCTTGTTTTTACTTAGTTGGCCTAGCAGCCTACTAGTCAAGGTCAATTTTTTTTTACTAAAGCTATTAAGGGAAAGCGGGTCACTTTTCATAGGACTCGAAAGAAAAAAGGATGTTATCAAGGATTTCCAGTTAGCCACTATTAGACCCTCTCGGCAGGCAAAGTTTGGAGTGTTATGAAAAAGTTATAGAGCTAAACAGAGTTTTATAGTTAGAAGTTTTTCTCTACGGTAGGCCTTGGTAATTTACTGACAAAGCAATATCTGAACTAGACCCACTTAACAACAAAGTAAACCTACTGAATGAAATAATTACGAGACTCTAAAAAGAAATAAAATATCAATTAGGGGAGACTCCACTTGCTTAACTGCACACCCCAAGACTTTTTGGGATCAAAAAGCCCTCCCGAAAGCTAATGAACGTATACTTAACCCATGCCCTCAATCCCTTTCTAAAGACATTGCCTGGTAAAGCTTGAGTAATTTCATCTAAGAGCCTTGTACTACACTTATTCCAGATAAAAAACCGGGTCTTCTTCCACAATTCTTTTACCGGATACTCGCAGACTCATTAGTTTTCGGTTGTTTTAAATAATATGGGAACTGCTTTCTTAACAGTTAAAAGTTCACTAAAATTTATACAGGTATAAGTTGTATCCGGGATACATAGTTAAAGTAAAATCAGGCTACGAAGAATCCGTTTTTCTAAGTGTAAGGATTACCCTATTCTTTTTTACGTTTCAGGAAAGATGAAAAAGTCTTCCTCTTTTATTTTGTATATTTTTACAACAAAGTCTTGTTCGAGGGCCTTAGGATAACATGATTCGAACCCTCGGATTTTCGGTCTGAGGCGAATGTTCTAATATAAATTTTAGAGTCTTAACTTGATGAGTAGTCTATGGATTTCCTACGCTTTCAAAAGGGATTGAAGGTCATAACGGGAATATTACATATCTTCTCTTCTATTTATATTTAAGTGAATACTCTATTCTAAAATACTCTTTCTTTTTTGCTCTTGATAGTTTAATCCGTTTTGAACCCGCGCAAGTCCTCTCTCTATTTTTTATTTGCCGAGCGCAAACTTGAGTGATTTAGAACACACTACAATCGCTTCCTCATTTACTGGGGATTCTAGGTCTTTAGTCTAAGTGATTTTTATTTCCTTTTTGCAGCATTTTTTTTCTAAGACCTTCTTATACCAAAAATAATGGATAACTATAAGTGGAAGAAAATACCTTTATAAGAGAGGCCCCTTTATCTTAGGCTCATTCTCGACCCCGTTGCTTTTACAAATCTCTACTTAGCTTATAAATGTTGTCCTTACTAAGCCGCTCCTCCATCAAAGCGATGAAAAGTCCTGCGAAAAGGAACTTTATTTTAAGCCTAATATCTAAAGAATATTCCCACTACAACTCTTACTAATTTGTTATCCAATCAAAAATCTTATACAAAATTTTCAATAAATTAGGTTTGACTATTTCGATTGAAGAAGCATCTTCTGTTTCAACAAATTAAGGTGCTACGCTAAAAGGGTATTCTATAGAGGGTCATGCTTAGACTTCTTGCTGCGCGCCAATTCTCAAGAGTCCTTGAAGCCTTTAATAAAGGTATCGAAGATAAGATTGAAGTTTTTGAGTACAAGATTCCTCCTTAGTTATTTAAAGTATAGCTACCAGAATACATATCATCTAAGCTCAGAGTCCCCCTTCGAAAATCCAAGTTGTTAAGACTTGAATCCGCTAATTTTAAGCACTCAAAAGGAATGCTTTATCGAAAAGAATTGAAGGTAAATAGGTTACTTTTAAGGAGATTTTTATACTAAATTACAAGGAAATCCTACTTAGGTGATTCCCTCTTAAGCTTAACTGCTTAGCAGTAGAGTATCCTTTTATCCTTGAAAATACCTGAGTATAGGCCTCTAAAAAAGCTTTCTAAAGGCTTCACAAGATTTATTTAAGGAAGCCCCCATATAAGTAACTTAACTGAGCAAACAACGGAACTTTCCTTTAATATGGACCCTTATAAGCGCAGGCTGCTTTATAGGTTTCTACTTACAGTACTGGATCTCTTCTCTGTTTCTCTTAAGAAATAAAGGCTAAAGTTAATTCCTTTTAAAGCAGCGCCTTTTTGTTTATTTAATCATTCAGAAAAGCAGCAGAAGTCTCAAGTATTTAGCTACCTATAAATTATATTGTCTAGCTTTAGTCCACGCCCGGGTAGACTTTTGTATAAAAGGTAACCCCTGATTCGGATTCCATATTTCCAGTTTCATAGTCTTCTTCAAAGCCCTAGTATTTAGTATCTTACTTGAAGAGTAATTTGTTCCGAGGATTCTACACTAGGTATCTTGACTTATCAAATTCCTGTTTGACCCTAGTAAATACCCTATTTAAGGGAACCCGTCGACGACCGCTTAGACTTACTAGCAGCATTCTACTTCCCTGTTTTAGTGTATATCTAGACTGATTTTTTTGGTAAACAATACAACCAATTGTATCCAGTTAACTAAGTGCACTTTCTACTTCTTTTTCGGGACTTCTCCTTTGTGGCCTGTAATAGAAGCAATCCTAAGGAGTAATAGATATAGTTTAATAGGTTCCCTTTTTATATACAATTATATACAAAAGGTTTAGAATGCCAAAGCCCTAAGTGGTTACTAGAGCCCCTTTGGTTTGCCCGGGATAATCTATAGAATATAATAGGAGCTGCCAGTTAAAGTATAAAGCAATCGGATATAGCGGATTCCCTAGCAAAGCCTTGAAAAACTCTCTTGTATGAACCCTAAAAAAATAACTTTCGAAAATCCTTTAAAAATCAAACTTCTTTTTAAGGAGTATACTTCTCAATTGTTTTTAACTCCTCTTTACCTGCCAAGTTAGAGTTATAGCCTAAAAAGAATTCAATTCTAATTCCCAAAAAAATATGTAACAGGTACTACTTTTATTTAACTTAGTATTGTAAACAAGGCCTTCCTATCATAACTTTAGTATACCTAGAAAAGAATTCGCAATTTCCTTATTAAGTTGTCTGTCTATTGGGGTGGTTTTAACTAGATCCATAGCATATTCACAGGGATCCCTAAAGAACTTTAGTAAGCGTGAGACCGCACATTATCTATATCGGGAGTGGGTTACAAGGAAGTCTTGATTTTTTTAGTACAGTATCTTTATACCCCTGCAAGTTACTCTAAATTCCGTAACTCACTTTTGCTATCCGGAGGTACTTGAATCGGTAAAACCTGTGCTGATAAATCCTTGTTCTAACCAAGCTTCTGTGTAAGTAGAAGGACCCCTGTATATTCTTATAGCTTATAGGGATCCCGCTTGAAATTTCTTTATATCCTTTGGCTGTTTGATATACTTATTTAGCATTTTATGACTCCTTTAGAATTAGAATTGGCCAGTTTCACAAAGCATACTTGCTTAAAAATTTGTCTATTTACTAGAAATTAGAGCTCTTTTTTACATAGTAGGGCCGCCCATTTGCGCATTTTTCATAGAGAGATTTTAGGCGTCTCTTGCACAAGACGATAACTGGAGGTTACTGGATAAGATAGGTAGGGCACAGACTTTAAATGCAGTGTCTCTTTATATAAAAAGTGACCCCTTTACTTGGTTCAAGGTTTTCTCGCCTTAAAAGCATTTACTATGAAATGAAGAGAGAGTCTGGCTCCTTTTGGCACTAAAATCTCTCTTAGAGGTAACACTCAAACACTTATTTAAAAGATTAAGAATTAAGATTACAGAGTGCTGCTAAAGTTCTTCTTACAAACTTTCAGCTAATATAGGACTCGTCTCCTAAGAGTATAAAAGTATAAGCCCCGTCTATAGACCTATAGACTCAGGACATATATTCTAAAGTTATGATATATAGAATATAGAACCGCTAACCTTGTTAAGAATAAGAAAGGGGACCCAAGCCTATTAGTTTATCTTGCACTAGTAAATCCGTTGAGTGAGTAGGATTTCCGAGGGGTTCCCTTATGTGTATTGTGCTCCTAGTGCTTGGCTATATAACCTGTAGCTTTTAGTTAAAAAAATAAGTCCTTGCTAGATTATAAATATGCAATGAAATAAAAATGAATTCAAAAAAGTAGAATTTAGGTTAAAAACCTTTGGATTAAACTTTTGTTTGATGCAAAACAAAAGGGCAGATAATTTCTAAAGGACCCTGTCTTGAGTAAAGATACGAAAAGGAAACTTCTATAGTTACTACAATACAATTTGGAACTCTAAAACCCTCATTCATTTGCTATGTTAACTAGTGTTTATTAAATAAAAAGTATAAACTGATTCACTATAGCATAACTCGGAAGTAATAATTACTAAATACCATAAGCACCCCTCCTCTTCAGGACTCTTACAACAAGGGGTGTTTATAAAGGGGTTTCCTAAGGTTAAACTGAATGCTGCTAATTATAAAATAGAGTTTAGCTTTAGAACCCTGCTCGGAAATCTGAAAAAAAGACCTTTAAAACTTATCTAATGAGTTTTCCTATTAAAAGTTCTTTTTAAGAGAAATTGCGGGGGCCCCGATAATTGGTTGGGACAAAAGCTATATCAGATTCTAGAATTTAATTAGAGAAATTTCATTGTAGATAAATTTTGCTTTATTTAGAGGGACATTCCAGTTTAAGTTAAGGGTTGCTCTTCGCAATTCATTATACAGATGTATTCTTTGGTATAAAGTATTACCAAGGGCCCCTAGAAGAAAAAGGAAGTAAAGGTTATTTATAGATTTTAAAGGGGATAATAAGATTTGTATGAGGTCAAAAAAAACTTTTTCGTTTAATTAATTTAGTGGCATTTCGAGAAGCTTTCAATCAAAAACAGCGTTAATTGCTAGGGAAACCCAAGATTCTGATACATGAGAGAGCGCTTCCTTTTGTATATTGAGATATAACCCTATAATTCTGAACTTACTGCATTTCATTTATGATACTAGGTTTTACCTTTCTTCATCTACTAAACTCCAATATATCAAATAGGATTAACTTACCCTTAAAAATTTTTACGGATAGATTAGCATCCAAAAAGTTTTATATGAGTACAGGCTAATCCATAGTATAAAGTTCAATTTTTAAGTCTTAACTTCAAGGTACAATCCCCATGATATTTTAATCGATAATACAAGTGATAAATAAGGAACTGACCGGAGTGTGCAGTTGCATAGAACCAACAAAGAGAAGAGCTTTTATGTAATATAAGAGTTAGAGTCTTGAAGCCTTTTTGGAGTTGTTACAAGTATACCTAATGAGAAATGTTTTTTTATGCTTTTGTAGTTATAATTAATTCCAATTATTGCAGTAATGATACTAGACTTTAGGGGTCTTGAGAAGAAAGTAAAGTATAGGATAAAAAAGGAATGTTTAGAAGATCCAGGAAGAAAGTAGCTCTATAAGGTCTAATAGAAGTCCTCAAGTTTACCCTAGTAAGTACGATACGACTAGTGTGTACAAAAACCTCTTTATTTATACCTTTTTCTATTTTAGTGAAGTAAGTTTAGATTTGGTCTTTCCAGCCTAGTCCCAAATTAGATATTTACGGAGTGGATTAATAAATAGAACGGGTTTTTAACTTAGAATTCTGATCTTTGAAAGTTCATAGTACGTATATTTACTGGGTATACCTCCCCCTTATTATTTATTAATTTAAGGAGAGACCCTTATGTTCATACTAGTTCTCAGCGCATTTTTCACAAGCACAAGGCAATCTAAGGGGTTGACTTTGTTTCCTTAATTAAGTAATTAACCTTGAAACGGGAACTTTTATAAAGTCTTTATTAATCCCAAAGCAGTCCGGTGTGTTGCATAGATTCGCAAAAGATGTCCAGTATATTCCTTAACTTTGTTGTCTTTTAAAGGAATTTTATTACTAATGCTCCTAAAAATAAGATTAAGATAAGGCAAAACACTTGGGTTGGGTATCGTAATAGAAGCTACTTTGTTAATATACGCCCGACCTTTCATTTTATGCAGGATATTTGAGTGCCCCCTCAGTTATCCTTAAACTAGTATATCACTTTAGGGTTGGCTTAAGGAAATTTTCGTTTAAGTCAGCTGTAGAATTCCAAAGAGTAAGGCCAGGGGATTTTAAAACGGGATAAAGGCTTCTTTTAATACAGAATATTATGCATTACTAGTAAACAATTAGCCTAGGAAAACTTTAAGCAGCAGCCATGTACTAAATATTCCTAAATATTGTTTATTAACCAGGGCACCTGGGTTTATGGGTACGGGAGGGATATACAGGTACAAAGAAGTAGCCCACTAAGAAACTAAGCAGCTATTTCCGACGAGGCTTCGATTTCTTTTCTAGAGTCAAAAGGTCCTTGCTTTTTCGAAGAATCTTTCATTTTCTTATCCGTAACCCAAACTCTAGCAGTGTAAAAAACCCCCGTGGTTCCTTTTTTTTGGCGCCCTCTTTAGGAATGTTAGCTTTTTCTAAATTTTGTGTCAGCGTAATTAATTTCTTGGTTTTTAATATAAAGCCTCTTCTCTTGTGTCTTGTGGAATACACAAACAAGTACTCTTGAGAAAACGATTGTATAGTCTGAGTATAGCACCTGTATCTCCAAAATCTTTTTTGGGATAAGACTTTTAGAGATATAACGGATAAGAGGATAAGAGCATTTACTTTTGACGTAGGCAAGGTTCTCTAGTTATAAGAATTGATAGAATCGTCAAGAGGGTGTAGAAGTTGGGTCTCATACTTTTTATTTTGAATAAGTCTTTTTGTAGTATTACTCAACAGGATACTCTTAAAGCTTTGTCTCAGAGTCCATATTTGGTCTCTTCCTAGTTTACTAGAATAGCAGGGCTCTTTAAAAACTTAGTATGAAATTTCAATTTCTTGTTAAGATAGAACGGAACTCCCAGAAGAAGAGCCCCTAAAAAGCAAGGATCCTGGTAAATGTTAAATCAAGTTTAAGTTTTTTATCGATAAAGTCTATAAATTTTGACTTTGTTGATAAAAAAGAGGAATTCTCATAAGTAAACGTTCATGAATTTAGAGTCTAGTAATAAACTTAAAGATTTTACTAGGAGGAGCCTAAAGAAGTCTCATAGGCAAAAACGTTTAGTTATTGTAATTATACTAACCTGAGGTAAGGTATACCCTTAAAAAGAAAAACCTAATTTTGATTCATATTATATAGAGCTTCTCGGATTTTTATATGAGGGTTCGTACTAAAGCTCGAGAAATAACTAGCAAAGGAAATGTTTAAGAACTTCCACAAAGGGTTGAACCCTCAAACTTGTAAGGGCTCCTTTATGTAATAACCGCGTACAAAAGTTGAACTGCTTTATATATAGGTACACACTTTTTAAGATATACAAAAATGCTTTTGCCTACCCCAAATAAGATAAGAGTTCCTTTTTGTATTTATATCTTTAGCAAGGTTTCCCGGAAGATATAACGTATAAGGTTGCTTATAGAAATTCCTCGGTTAAATCTCAATAAAATACTATGAAGCCTTAAGATTGCTTACCCACCAAAAAGCCTTCCAAACAAGGGTTTATAAACTTTTTATAACTTACGCGGAATCCTTTAATAAATACAGAATAAAGATAAAGTCAAAACTCTCCTAGTTCAACCTAATTTTAATCTACTATACAAGGAAGACTCACTTTTTAAATTACTATTCCCATAAAAGCACTAAATCACAAAAAAGGTAAAGTTTCCTGTTGCAAGACTTACTAATACTAATAATAATAATCGAATTTTCTTGCTGGAAACACGGGTGTAAATAACTGAAATTAGCCCAGAGTAAGCGTAATTTAAAGTAAGTACAATCCCAGTCGGGTAAACATCTTTTGTATTTCTTTTTTAGAAAAGTACTCCTTTATATTTATTATTTCAATAAAAACTCGGTAAAAAGAGTAAGTACGATAAAAGAACGAATAATTCAGTCACGACGTTAGCTAGAGGCGCAATTTCAAGCCCGGGTACTTATAAATCAACCTCACCTAATAGCATAAAAGCATTACAGGGTATTAAAATTTGAAAGTACAGTAGCGCTTATACATTTTGTTTTGTGCTTGAATTAGACTTTATGATAGGAAGAGGGCCGTATGTCTGTAATAAAATCTCTAAAAGTTATAAGACACTCGTAAGAAAAAGAAAGGGGCTTTTGAACTATTCCTACTTCTAAACAAAGCCTTCAAAAGCTTCTAAGGCAGTACAATTCCTTTCTCAATTTAATATCTTAGAATCTATCAAAAGCAAAAGTCAAGTCTTCCCCGGTAGCACGGTAAAGAGTCTAGGATGTCCCCTTATTGTAAGAAGTACCCCTTTGAATTCATTTTTGCCAATCGGGTGTAGGTAGATAATAACTAAGAGTCACTCGACAGAATTTACGGAAGTTAGAAGCTATGGGCTCAGCAGTCAAAACTAAGAGAGATCTTCTTAAAGACTTTAGAGGAATCGAGCTTCAATAAGTAGTCGCTTCTCCTATTTGGTTGGCCGGCTTTTCCCGCTAGTTAGAATTAGTTACTCTTAAATGGATCTTGAAGGGAGTAGAAATCCGAGGCTGCAGTATACTCCTTTTGGTAAGAGTAGCTTTGCTTCAGCGTTGGAAGTAGTATTTTGTTAATTTCCAAGTGAAAAAATAGGGAAGTGCATATAGTTGTTAAGATTACTACACTAAAAATCTCGTGAGTATTTAGATATTTTTAAGTAGAGTACTTAAGAAATTTCTTGAGAAGGACCTCTTATTCAAGACTTCGCGTCCTTTAGTTTTGACCTACTCGGGTTTTAGATCTAATATAGAATCTTTTAAACAAATGCTAATGTTGTCTACCTGTAACTAGTCTTTTTTAAGATTTTGGGTACTAAGGAAGGAGCCCTTTGATGCAATAAGACACAGAGAAAAAGCATTAACCGTATAACTTTATTTGATTAAATTATGAAATTAAAGAGACCTCTTTTGGATGGAATTCATGCAACATGACTTTGTTTTTAGAATTGGGTATTCCTTTTCTGAAGCATTTCCGATATAATACCATGGCCCCCTTAAAAAGTAGTAACTTATTCTAAAATTTTCTACCTAACTATACTATATAGCTTGTCGTTATCTTTTTGAAAAAAGTCCTCCTTAAAAATGAACTAGCTGTACTTGAGAACTTAAGTTTAGTAATAAAAACCTTTCAGCTTGAAAAGTGAAAGAAAGATCTGGAGATTCCTCTTTTCTACAAGGATTTCATGAATTTTTATTAATAACTTATAAAAAGTAATTTGAAATTAGTTCCTACATCTACATTTACATTTTTATACTTATACTATGTATTCTCTAAGCTTTTTTTAGGCAGAGAGTGAAATCCGGGCTTTTGGCAGGCGCCCTTGTCTTACAATCTAGTTATCTTCTTTCTTTGGTAAAACACGAGTGCTCCTGGTCATATGACGCAGGTTCGAATCCCTTTTAGAGAGTCTTTCTGATTCAATCTAGTAAGAAATGGATTTCCAGTTTATAGGTTTCTATAATAGATAGTAAAAGTCACTTATTAGCAGCATAATTACATTACCTCGGTTTCTTCCTATTCTTGCATTTGCTGAGTTTTCTCTTTCTTTTTTTTATAGGAAGTGGTCAATACTATCATTCTACTATCTTAGTATTAGTCTATTATTCTAGCTGTTGTAGTCACTATCTTACTTAGACGGAGTTTCTATATATCCTAAAAAATCCTTTAGTAATAGGTAAAGGGATAGATATATTTTATTAGAAAGTATTAGAGAGTACCGGTTCATAAGGTGTATTCCTACGTTACCTCTGTTTTTTCGCTAAGGAAGGGAGCGTAGTAGTAAAGTGTAAAAGTGTCTGTTCCCGACTGACACGCAGGAGGTTTACTTACTTTAGTTTAATGAGTATACATACACTACGATACCCCTCAACTGACTTATATGTTTTATTTGCTACTTGACTTAGATTGATACTTGTTTTAGGAGAAGCAGCAAGAGCAGCAGGAAGGAGATGGAGCTTTACCCTGTTGCGTTACTTCGAAGTAGAAGCGGTAAGGAGAAAAGGAGCTAGAGATATACTTGTACTTATGGGTTTATGGGTTACTATATTATTGTTTTAATTTAGTTAATGTAGCTAGTTAGTATAGTCGTTTAGTATTACCTTATATTGGTCTAAGGGGTATTCCTTTTTTGATTCTTACTTGCTTGTTAGGAGTTCCTATCTTACTTAACTTATAGGAATTCCTTATTTCTAAGCCTTTTTTTGAAAGTATTTACTGTAATGTAATACAAAGTACCCTTATTCCTGAAATTTTTAGTTAAAGCAACTCTTTACTTTAATAAATAGCTGCTCTTGTTTCTTGAGTTGGAGATAAGTTGAGCGAAGAAGTAGAGTTTCAATAGATATTTACAAGCTAAAGCTTGCCTTACCCGAGTTTTAGCTATTATAACTCTGGTCTTGCTTACTTTACTTAATTCTAGTACCCCCTACTAATCTGGAATTTCAGAATAAGAGGAATAATTATAAAATAGGAAAATCTTCCTTCCTAATCTTGTGTTCTCCGAAATTGGAAGAAATGCAGTCTAAAAAAACCTGTTTCCTAACCTCTAAGCAAAGGGATCCCTAAAAGAAACAGGGTCCCGCGGTAAATTCGTATAAGTTTTACTGGGGAGTCACTCTTTCTTTTATAGGAGCAAGTTAAGGCAAAAGGAAAAAACCCTTATTATAAGGGAATGAATATAAAAAATAGCACGTAAAAGGAGTCAGATACAGCTTTAAGAGACCCTCCTCACTTGTGTTTTAAGCTATTCTAGGGACAAAAAGAGTTTATTCCTGAAATTTAAGTTTAAGTGTTGTTAAATTAAAGTAGCTGTAAACTAAGGGTTGCTTGTTACTGTGTTTCTTTGTTTACAGGGTTTTTACAATTGCCGAAAGGCATTGGGGAGTATACTAAAGCTAATAAATTTTAGTAAATTTAGTTAGGTAGGATTTTAGTACTAGTCTTGGTTGGATATTAAAGTTTTTTTGTATCCTTAGCGGCGAAAGGGGTCCTTTGGGCCCACACAGCAATTGGACAAATTCCCTTTACTTTTTTAACCCATAAATAAAGAGCTTGAATCCGCAGTATCTCTATGAATTATGAATAAAGGGATATTAGAGACAAAAGTTTCACCAACATCCTAAGCCAAGAATCGTACTTTACTCCGCGGATTAGTTCTTATGAGGACAGCTTTGCGGGATACTCGTATCTTAACACCTGCTTCGATTTATAAAAATTTAGTGGATCCTTTAACGGATTCCTTTTTTTAATCCCTTGATCTACAGTTTTGGATACGAAGCTTAACTTTCTCTTACTTAAGTTACTTGAAAAGGAAACCTGTTTATTCCGAAACTTTTCTGGGGTGGCAATTTACTAGAGCCTTAGACGCTCCAGAACACACGGAGTTATTTATGCTGAGTCATTTCATTATGAGAGTGTTATAAATACGAAGATCTAGCCGAGAACCCTTTAAAAAGGTATTGCTAAAGAAGGAGGGATGCCAAAAAAATAAGGGAGAAGTACAAGAAATTCTTAATTTTAAAAAGGGAGCCCTTATTTGTAACATACGAAGCCGGTTTCTTTTGAAGGGGCTTTGAAACGTAAAGTACTTAAAAGGATTCTCAACAAGTTTGGGGCACTTTTTATACTAGCTAGGTTTTATTCCTACCGCAATAATGTTAAGCAAAAAATCCTGGGTAACCAAACTTCGGAACAGTTATTTATTAAATTATGATTCAGAAGATGAAGACTTAATAAAATAAAAAGCTATTTTTCTAAGTACGGGGTTCCAATATGCGAAGTCCTTGAAAAAGAAAGATTTATAGGAATAGCTCCTTTTTCTTCTCAAGAATCTGAAGTTTATATGTCTAATTATGTACTAGCTAAAGCTGCACTCCCAATTTTTGTTTCCTAAACGCGGTACTGTTTAAGTAAGTCATTTTGCATTAGAGGTTTTTAAAGCTATAAAGTCAAATTTGGGGTCAAGTGCAGCCTTCGTAAGTTCCCAGCCATTCAATTTGTGTCACGGGTAGAAGACAAAGTAAGACAGGGTTCTTTTATTTACGGCACAAAAATCTAGCCGCTAAGTCGGGGTTAAGTTTTAAGATCCCATCTAACTTAAATATTAGGGGCTTCCCGTCACCCACTATTTTCCCTTTTAGGCGTAACCTTTGCCTTTTCTTAAACAAAGATTAAAAGCGGGATCGCATGGCTCTTAACTTCAAAGCGTAGGAGATAACTTTTTAAAAGAATTTAGAGTTTAGCTAAGCGCCTTCCGAAACTGGGTTTAGTAACGGAGCTCACTAGGAATTAACGAAGATAAGTGTTAAGACCTAGATTTGATAGCATTCAATAAACTGCCAGAGCCCTCTTACTGCTTTATTAAGTGGGTTCTCGAAAGGAGCTCTCTACTTGTTTTTTCCTTTAACTTCACGGGCAGTTTGCTACATCTGCACTCCTTAGTTCTCGAAAATTTTCCTGCTTCAAGAGTAAAACATTTACCCTTTTTCATACAATAGAAAAGTTAACTGACTCTAACTGGTAAAAAGTGCCCTTAAAAGAACATAGCCCCGAATTCCTGCCTTAGCAAATTTTCAGCCTCCTTTGCTTAGGAATGCCCCCTTCAAGGGGCTCCCTCTAAAAACTGGAAAGTGATAAAACTCGCTAAGTAATAGAGCATACTTTATGCATAAAATCTATACCCCGTTTTTACCAATTTAGTTCAAGTAATCCTTTTAAAGAGGGACGGAAGAATCCTAATACACTAATAAAAGGAACTCCGCAGTCCTAACTCTAAGTTAAAACTAAGTATTCTAAGAGCTTCTCAAGATACGAAAGTCCAGCCGTCTTACGGAATCCCTTGATCTCAGCCCTTCAAAAAAGTAAGACTAAGATAAACTTCCTGTAAAAAAGTTACGATATTCTAAATCGAGAAGGCAAAACGCTTAAGTAACAGATAATCTCGTACGCCAAGCCAAGTAAACTCAAGACTTAAAACCCTAAATTAGATTCGACTCAAGCTTTACCTAATATAGACACTGGGTATTCGCCTAAAGAGACCCTTAAAAGCTTCTTCAGTCTATTAATTAAACTAAAAAAAGCTAGGACCTCCTTAGCTCATAAATACCTGGTGACAGAGGATCCAGTTTTCTTTTTACGGTGGCAGCCTTCTCCTGCAGAAAACATTTTTATATTTGTTTTCATTCGCTATATTGAGAGTTTAGAGGCTTTTTAAAGTCAAAAAGGTAACAGATAGTACTTTACTATTTTCTTGCATTTTCAATGTATGTGGATACATTATTTAAAGGGTCAAAACTGAAATGCACTTTAGGTAAATTCCGTACAAAGTTATTTAGATAGAAGGTGACAAACAGTAGATAAAATACCGCCCCGCTTGGGGAGCACCCCTAGAACTTAATTTGTTATATCCCGAGCTTCTATTTTCCCGTAAGATATTTTTCAATGAGGAAGCTACTCCTAATGTTGAATAGCCTAAAAAAAGAAAAAGTACTTCCAGATACAGTAAGGAGACTTTTTATAGAGTAAGTTTTGCTATGAAAATTCTAAAAGGATGAAGCTAGGCTTTGTAGGGAGCCCTAAAATTCCATTAACTTCGTTACCTATTCTTTCTCCTATAACTATAACAAGCAATACTAAGACTATCACCTTAAAGCCAGAAGGAAATAAATATCCTGAATAGTAATAGTTAGGGGTCACTCTCTTTTCAGAGCTCTGTATCTAACGGGGATCCCTTCATTTTTTGTCTTTAAGAATGCCATTATGTAATTGAAAGACCTCAAGGTTTGCGGGCCAAAATGAAACCTTGACACAAAAGTTATAAATCAAGAATAATTCAAATTTTATTAGATTTTTTTCAGTCTAGAGGGGAATTCTCTAATACAAAGGAGTCCCAACAATCCACTTGCGGGTAATAGAATATTTATTTAATTCATTATAAGAAAATAATCAAAAAATACTTAATTTAGTTTTAGCAAGTTAATAAAAGAACAGGGTTCCTAACCTCTATATACTGGGATTTTCAAAGTTATAGTTCAGTTTTAATAGATCTGTGCTATTATTCGGTGACTTTTTTTTAGAGACATTATATAAGTATCCTCTAGCCAGGACCCAAGTGTTTCGAAATTTTTATTCCTAGCTATATACAGTTCCAGAAAATGAGACTTACAGATATTACAGAAAAGTGTGTGGCTGAGAAAAGTAAAAGGATCCTTTTGCAATGCTTCTAGTCTAGTGCTCTATAAAAGAACCTTAAAGTCCAACTTTTCAAATTTTAAACAAAGGCTTCCTTGTATATTGAGGGGCCCGCAAAGGTAGAAAAAGATAGACTTCAGTATATTAGCTAATGCTTGCTGGTTCAAATTTGACATATATGAACAAAAAGTCAATGAAAATATCCATGTTACGCTCAAAATCTAGATTAATCAAAATATTCTTATAGTAGGAAGCTCGGCTTATGCCTTTAAATACCCAAAACATAGAGATTATATAAAAGTACTTCTGTTGTAGTTGTGTAAACGAGCAGGTCTTAATTCTACATACATAAATTATCACTCAAATTTTTTTTACTTACATGACAAACATTAATTTTTTAGAGTCCTGACAAGATCTAATAACCTTAACTGTTGCAGTCCTTTGAGAAGAAATAGGGAAGGAAAACCCTTATTGAACCTAAGCTAGGCCTAGGAATACATAATAAAGCGCCTCTTGTGTGCCTAGTTTTGAAAGGGGAATTAAGACTTCTTCCTAGTCAGTAAACTAAGTCTGAGTTTAAAGCAAAAAATTAGGTATCTTTTTAATAAAACGCTCCCTGTATGAGTTTCCTTCTCTTCGAGTGGATACTCTCTAGTTTAGCTTAGAGTTCTAGTTTCTGTATAAATTATAAGTTAGACTTTATAAAGAAAGAGGTAAATTACTCTCCTTATGGTTATGGCCACGAGTCCAAGGTGTCCTATAAAAGGTAAATCCTTTTCTAATATTACTATCCATAGATTAATCTGAGTGTTAAAAATTCTAAGTCATATACTTTTACTTAAAGTGCATCTAGAGGAGAAGAACTCTAGAAAAAGCTAAATAGTTGAGTTTAACTTATTTGGAAAAGATTGAAGGAGATTAAATATAGCAGCGAATTTTCTTATATTAAACTATAGGTAAAGATTCAACTTACTAAGGATAGAAAGCAAGTATATATTAAGAGATTACTCCTAAACAAAAAAGGGGGGAACCCTGAACTGCATCTACTTTACGAGTAGCCAACAATTTCTGCAGAGTTTTTGAGGTAACATTGTATTGGTAAGCCTTTTACAGGGTTCTAAAAGCCTAATGTCCCGAGGCTCCTTTTTCTTTTTAATACAAAGGCTAAGAAATACTAAACAGAGTAAGCAAGTACAACTTAGATAAGGCTTTTGGCATAGTAATAGATAAAGATTGTAGCTTTCGTTTTGAACTAAAAACTGTGTTATGAACTCTAGTAATTTTCTACAGACTATACCTGGCTCTGGTTATAAAAACCTTTATTCTAAAACAGAGAAAGGAGGCAGGCTGCCCTGATGTTACCTTTGTACACACGAGTCCCTTATACCTATATCTAAAAGGGGGCATTGCATTTAAGCACAGATCGAATCTTTTCACTCAAAAGAGGCACACACGCTGAGCTTAAATCCTTGTGACACCCCCCAGAGAATTCTTAAGAAATTTTTCGTACTTTTCCGTTTGGTTAAGACCCGTTTATTGGTGGGAAATAGCCTTCCTTTTTTACTTATTTCTTTCGCAAATCCTAGCAGCATATTCAGAACACTTGTTTCAATTTTCAGGAGAGAAAGTCCCGTGTGAGCGGTAAGTGGTATAATATCGGAATATTCATTAATTTATATACATTAGGAGTCTTTTTAAAAGTAAGCAGTAGAGCACCCCTTGAATTTCTTTTTAATAATTTTTTACAATGTCAACTTAAGAAATTCTTGTAGACTAATAGAAAGGGATAAAGACGCTTTCGAAAACGGCTAGGGAATTTACGTTTTATCCATTCGGATTTTCCACAATGCAGGACAGCTAGTAAAAGAAATATTATACGTTTCATAGCGATTAGTAACTGGGGTTATAATTAACAAAAGCCCTTAATTAGCGGTGTGATATTTTTTTAGTTTGTTAAGCTTCCAAGCCCTTTTTTGTAAAAAGAATCCGACTTTCCACGCATTCTTTTGTAATTCTCAATTAATGACTAGCGATAAGAAGTTTCATGACTAGTGTATAAGAACCCTGTAGTAACCCTTCTTTAAAATGAAAAGCGACAGGGCTTACTTTGTTGGTTCAGATAAATTCTATCTTTCTTGCTTAGCGAGCAGAAAAAGGCAAAGACCCCTCTTCTTTATACAAAAGCTTTATCTTTATCTAAACAGGGTTTCTCCCTAAAAAAAGCTTTTCTACCCAAGTTAGCGCTTTGCGGGGTCCCGGGATAGCGCTTATCACTTTCTGTAAAAGACTTTCCAGTTTTTATTCTTTACTTTCAGGGGATTTTTGGAATTGCTGCCATTAAATTTGAGTTAACAATTGAGGGATAATATAGAATCGCCAGGCTTAAACAAGGAACACAAAACTATAAGATTTAAAAGGAGTGTAACAGGTTTCCAGCCACAAAGATCCACTAAGAGAGGCAGGATACATGAATAAGTAATTTACACAAGCTATTACGGAGGTTATCCTTTTCTTTATAGTATAGTGTCATAAAAAATATTCTGTACTTTGTTAAGTGTAGCTGAGGTCTAAGACTTTTGCCCAACCCGTTTTTTACTATATAAAAAGAATATCATGATATTGGGGTTATGATCTGTCTGACCCCTACTACGCTTATGCCAGTAGAATAGCCCCTTAAAAACTTATTTTCAATTTCCAGAGTTGTCAAGCAGCAATATACATTGCCTTAACTCCAACTCCCGCAAACTGACATTAAACAAGACAAAATATTTAGACATTAACCCGGGGAACTTTGCATAATATATATATTACCGGGTTAAACTAATCTGGATTTGTTATAAGTGAAAAGTTTCAAGGATTGAAAAAGTACAGGGAATTTTATCCCGGGTTCTATTTATAACTGGGAGTTAATCTAGAACGTCAAAGCTTTAAAAAACAAAAGAGTAATCAAGTTTTTATATTGGTATTGGAAACTGAACTTAACTATAAATTCAATTTTCGGTGTTATATTGTCCTACCTAGGGGCTAAATAAATAGGATTTTGTAACAAAAAGGAGTATCCAAACTAGTAACTAACCGCGAAGGCCTACCCTTATAAACTTCCTTGGGGTTCTGGCTTACTCTCGTCTATTTAGATTACCCATACTCTTTTTTTGTTCAAGTTTGGCTTGAGTTAATTAGTTTAAAGGGGTTAACAGGCTTCTTCGGTTTAGTACAAAGTTATTTTACTTGCTAGTTGCTAGACTTCAGTTCTATACAAACAACGTAAGGAATAGAAACTTCGAATTCTTGCTTTTTTGCTTCGAAATTATCACAACTTAAACTCAAGTAGAATTAATCACCTGACACAAGGCGAATAGCCTTGCATAGTAAGCCGAGATATGCAGGACTTAATCAAAAAATGGATTCTCTTTTAAATATACTCTTCTTAAAAAGGAGCTTTAGATTAATCACCTAAGGGCTATAAAGTACGTACATAAGCAGAAATCTGCCCCTCATAAAGCAATTCAAGGGAATTTGAATTTATAGATAGAGAACTTAAAAAGGCTATTAAAAAGCTAGTGCTCGGACTTACTTTTTTATGACTTGTTTAAAGGTATAATGGGATACCCTCTCGATATAAAGGATTAACTCATATAAAAAAAGGAGCGCTGTTTAAAATCAAGAGTAGCTGCCCGAGGAAATTTAGTAAAGGGGGCCCGAATCTGCTTATTTTATTCCGAGGTAATCTCTAACTCTACTAGAGCTAATGAGACTTTCCCGGACCCTCCGCTTATATTATAACAACCTCTCTCTAATTCTGTAACTCTTATAACTATAAAATAGAACTCTTCTCTTCCAAGTAAATGAGTTAGTGAGTGCTTTTACTCTCAGTTTTAAAGAAGCGTTATAAATCTTTTCCATCTATATAGGACTCTTACTATTGACTATTGAATCTTTCTTTTTGTATTACCTATTTGTTAAGAACTTTTAATTATTAACATGTGTAAAGGACTCCCCTAAAACTCTTTTATTAGTCAGTCAATATCTATGAGATTAAGTTAACAAGACTTAGTTAGCAAAAAAAGAACTTATTCTACTCTATTTTATACTATATTTATATAAATTGACTTAAGGAAATAGGTTAAAAAAACCCAGAGCTTCTCTATATATTTATAGGTATACTTTTCTAGTAAATATTAATTAAATTACTCATTTGTAAAAGAACAAACAACACTTAAACCCTTTTTTATTTTAATCAGAATCTCCCTTTAAAAGGAATTCCAAGAATCTCAATTAGAAAGTTTTAATTCGAAAAGGAACCCTAGGAATTCCCTCTTTTATCCCCCACAAGTCTTAGTAATAAGTATCCATATAGGATACTAGGAATTTAAGATAGAAAATCCCCCAAGTTTCTATAGGTTTCGTATCTTAGACTATATACTAAATAAGAAATAGGAAAAGCGAGAGTAACCCTAAAGCACTTTTTTTTAGAAATTCTACTTCATTAGTTTTCCAGCTACTCTTTAAAGTTTACAGTATAAGGACAGAAATCCGGGTAAGTATCTTATAAACAAGAGGAAAAAATTTTTATAAAACCCAAAAAAGGTTTAGGCTGGATAAATATGTACAGAATTTCTTAAATCATTTAACTCGTAACTCGAGCTTCAACGTAACACAAGGGAGGACCCCTTCGAAATAACCTTTCCTGAGAGATGCCTCTTTTACAACATGATTTTACATAAAGAAAAGCTTTCTTCCCCTTTTTTACAAGAAACTCAAATTGACAAAGTTATTAGTCCCTTACATAAGCCCCTGGAATTTCAGAGTCAAGTACAAGATCGTAAATTCCTATACTATTTTAGAAAAGCAACAGCAAACTATTAAGGAAATGATTTACACTTGCTTTTAAAAAAAGGAAACTCTTGGGAAAGCAGTTAGGTAACTATTATTTACTATTATATATGCTACAGAGAATACATTTTTTTTTCAATATGCTAGAACCCGATTTGTGGAATACAAAAAAGCACCTGGTTGTTTTCACTAAATAGATATTCCATCAAGTCCTTTTAGTATACGACAAATACAGAATTCCATCTTTTACACTTAGCAATTATCCTAGCTTCGATCTAAAGATCGCCTTCATTATATAAATTACTTAAAAAGAAAGGCCCCTGATTAAGAAAGCAGTCCTCAGCCCTATACTTTATCGTCGGGTCTATGCAACGAATGTCTCATGTGTCTAGCTCTACTTTCATACAAGGAAGTCTTACTATATAAAGACTCACAACCCCTTAAAGTATTAGTATTCGTATAGATCTTTAGGCTTGTCCAAGAATGCCTTTGAGTTGTTATACATATCTAAATATGTAGTACGGATGAAGTTTTAAGTTAAGGTGTTCCTGTAAAACATTTCTAAGTTAAAGCCATCAGTAAATCCAATAAAGGATCTTAAACTTCCTTGCTTAGAAAAGTTCTGCTTAGTTAAACTAAAAGAGAATACACAACAAGGGGAAATGAAACGCCTTCTCTTTACTGCAAATCCCTGTAAAAGCAAAAACTGTAAGAAATTTGAATCCTTTCTACGTAAAAAACTAGCTTACAGAACAAGCCCCTAAAAAAACTTTTCTTATTCCTTTATAATTAATATAAGTAAAGACTTTAAACTTGTGCCTTTTCTATGTAATTTCTTTTACCCTGTTACCGAAGTTAATAAAGACATATGCAGAAGCAAAAACCTACCTTTAATTACAAGTATCCACTAAAAACAGATACCCTACAGCCACAGGACCTAAGGGATTTTTCAAGTAGAAACAGAATTTAGGTATTTCTTTTCTATATTGTATTTACCGGAAAAAGTTAGACTTTAGCTTCGGTCCGGTCGTTTCGATTCTTTTTCTACCTGAGAAGGCACGGGCAAACGGGAATATCTTAATATTTACCCTTATAATCTTCTTTTATATGGAAAGGGCCCGTCGTAAGTCCATAAAGACAATAGGATTAGTAAAAAGTTCTTTGAAACAATATTAATAAAATAGATAGAGGAATTACTTCTTTAAATTTAATTAAATTTAAATAGAGGTGTACTTTTTAATCTGTCTTTACCTTTCGTTTTTTTGCTTTCATTGTCTTTGTTTTCTGTAAGTGCTTAAAGAGTTGGCTTTCATTTCAAAATAGAAAGAAGACTAATAATAAGAATAACTTTTAGAACAAGCAAGGATAATAAAACCTTGGTCAAAAAAAATCTAAGATTAAGGGGTTTATTCCCTGACTAGGATAGGATTTCCTTTTCAATTAAGAAAATAAGAAACTGGATAGCTTTAATAATTATCTATACTTTGCTTTCTTTTTCTTATGGAGTATGGTATAAACTATAGAAGTAGTGGTTAAGAAATCCAGAAAGGTTTTTGGGAATATTCCGTAGTCAAGCCTAGGAAATGCTATAATATAAGTGAAGACTTATGTTTAATCTATATAAAATGTGGAACCTCTTTACTAGTAAAAAAATGAGTTACAACTAAAGAGGGGCTCTACTCATAAATTATTCGGCAATTTTGGTATACTAATAGAATCTTCAAACTTATATTAAATAGTAAAGGCTCTAAAAAGATAAGATCTACCTAAGTGGTCTTATGTTAATCCTCGAAAGAATTTCCCAAAATCTCCACTCCATCACTGCCTTAGTGATTTTTCGCTAGCATCATCAACAACTAAGATTTAAACCCCTAGTTACGGGCTTATCTCAAGCTCACTCTTTATTACTCTATTGAAACTCTCCTCAAGTACGATTCGAACTCTTATAAATAGATCGGCATATTAAAAGAGCCCTACCCCAGCTGAACTTAAGTTAGGAAATCCAACACTACTTTTTACGTTGAATGCAAACAAGTAAACTTAACACTTATCAATGCACATGACAAGGGTTCAAAAACTGAGTAGGTTCTGTCCATATACCCATCTAGACTAGATTAGTAATTGTTTATCAAATATATTTAATAAATAACTAGTAGAATTCATGGTTTCGACCTGAATGAATAATATTATTAAAAGAAACTCGTTTATTATTAGTCTGGATGATGAATGTTAAGGTATTGATATTTGTTAAATCAAGAGTCGAAGTGGGTCGTAAGTCCTTCTTTAGTTTAGAAGGGTTTACAAATAGGAGATTTTCAGATATTTTTATAAGAAGATAGGAGAAAAGTTTTAGGTAATGTTTTAGAATTCGTGAATTCCCTTTTGAGTCTCTGTCTGAAGACAAAATTCTTGTCATTTCTATTATCTGGATCCGATGTCTAATATGGGCTTTTGTAATTTCCTATACTTATTACTAGATAATTAAGAACCCAGATTCCTAGACAAGTGAGCCTTGTGCTTTAAAACTACGTTTATTTACACACAGTCATATAAGGAACCTTAGTGAAAAAGCCTCTTAATAAAGTCAATTTTTTCAGGATTAATTCTTTAGAATTAAAGAATTTTCCTATCTTAAAGAATTAGTAATTATATTTAGTGCTTTAGCAAAGAACAAAAGAAAGCTTAAGAGAGGATTTTGGGTATGTAACTATTTATTAAACTTAAAGAAACAAGCTAACTGAAACAAATAAGAAGGTCACTAAATCTGTATTTTTGAAATATTTGTTTTTACCGATAAATGATAACTTTTATTTATTCTATTTTATTCTATATTCTCTTGCATTTTCTTACTTTTACAAATTAGACGACTAGTCAAATATAAAAAAAGTATATTCCTTTTTATAACTAAGCCCTTTCTTTTTAGTGTAGCTGCTAAAGTACTAATACTAATTAGAAGAATGAAATCTTAGAAATACCTATTTCTAAGAATCTTTCTCAATAACTCAGAGTATGGGTTTCTTTAAAAATAGAGGGACTTCTTCTAAGCTATGGCTTATTAAAAAGTTCAAGGGTGTCTAACAAGGGCGCTCTGTTATAAATTATGCGGAAATTTTTAGTTAAAGGCAAAGGCGGAAGTCGAGTTACTATCCATCCAGAAAAAATCAAGTATCTTTTATTTTAGTTTTGAATAGGAAGCCTTGGGGGTAATAAATATCTGTAACCGAATGGTTGTCTATTCTTTTGTATCCTTGTAGATTCCAGTATTAATTAACCACAAACTTTTTAGGGAAATCCCCTTTTTGTAAAGTATGCGCTTTTATGCCTTTCCCAGAAACTAAGTAAAGAAAACTCATTAACAAATTTAATTAACTCTAGATACAAAAGTAAATCCTAAAATAAAGCCAGAGGAAAAGCTTAGCTTATAGTACGCCCTAACAATATAGAACTCGGGGATTCTCGTACAAAAGTATTAAGAAATAGATACTAAATACAAGCATTATTAAGTAAGAACTCCCAATGGGTTTTTTAGAAATAAGTGCATTTACTTAAGAAGTCTAATAGAGCGCCGAAGAGTAATTATTCAAGTTAAAGATTTTAGAATTCAATCCTTTTTTGTAAGAGAAGTGCCCTGCCCAGTTCAACCTATAAATCGGGCGTAACTGAGAGGTCAAATCTGGAACCACTGGCTGTTAAGCAAATCTTAGTTTAATTTGGAAGTATCTAATTCCTGGAGTATCCAAAGAAAGCCAGGAGTCGCAGGTAGTTGTAAATAGACCTTTAATCTGAAGAATAAGAAGTGCTCTTAATTTAATTCCTCTGAAGTTAGTTCTCTCTTCCTTTAATACAGAAATTCCAATATAATGTAGCGATCTTTTCATTAGCGGGGTTCCTAAGCTTCTCACAAAGGATAAAACAAGTCTACGAAATGAAACTTGGAAGAAGAATTACAAGCTTCTAATAAAAAGAAATAGAGAAATTTGCCTATTTAGCTTGCTTTGGGGTTTGGGCCTATAAGTTTTATATCTGAATCTGAAAAGCTCAAAGTTAAAGGGCCGTGCTTTTGTAAGGGAAGCGGCAATTTTTCTATCAAAAATCTTTATTGTAAAACGTACTCTTCAGCATAGGCTATGGTTTTTATTCTTAGGGGAGGCTTTCTTTTGTTAAATTAAAAAAGCAAAGGGGTTTCTCTGGAATCTTCAACTAGAAGTTAGTCATATAAGTATGAGTTTTCTTCCTTTTTTGGCAAAGCGTAACCCCTTAAATAACACTTTCCTGCTTAGATTAGAAATAAGTAAGAGTAAGGATATGCTCTGCTATTCCTATAGAAGTTTGGGACTTCCTGTCTAGTATAGACGTGTATGAAACATAAAGGGAGAGTCCGCGGTTTGAAACCTTTAATATGGACTAAAAAATTTTATAACTTGTCTTGTATAGAACTCCTGGGCTTACCCAAGATCGAAAGGAAGTTTTTAGTAATTTGAGTTCTGCAATTTTGGTTGGGTTTTTAGGGGCGCCCTCTGAATTTGTGATACAATAAATAATTCTAGTTTTGAGAAGGTATGCTTGCCCAAGCCAAGGCTGGATCCTTTTGATTAAGCGAGGTACGCTTTCTTTATATAGTTAAAGAATAAAAGTACTCTACATTATAACGAAACCCTAGTTTCTGACAATAGGTAACTTCTTGACACGCTCCAGAACAGGATAACCCTTTTTATTTATGTTAGGGCTTTTCCAGAAAAAAGTCTAATTCTAATCTTTATAGAGAAAAAGTCCTGTTGCTAATTATACTAAATGTCAATTTGTTCCTTATAAGTGATTTCATCTAATAAAAACAAGACGTAAAAAACTCTTTTGGATTTTTAAGCAAGGAATCTGCTATTCTTTTTCCCAGCCTTATTGAAAGTATTTACGGAAAAAGGGTATTATGAGTATCCTTCGATTTCTGAGGTGGAAGCAACTATTAAAGTAAGGGTTGCTCTTTATATTTATGTTACTTTGTTTACAATCCCTAAAAGTCATAAGAAAGCCAAAGTAATGAATTTACGCTAAAAGGACAGTAGAAAGAGTATTAGAAAGCTTTTTTACTCTATTTATGAGCCTAAAGTAGAGTGAGTAAGTCACAAGGAAATAGAAAATAGGCGTCTAAGTTCGTATTTAGTTAGAGGTTTTTATTTAGGACGTTCTAGAAATAATCAGGGATAGTTACAAGTCAATTCTGAACCCCTTGAGTTATTAGCTATTCCCAACACTCTAAGTTATACATTAAAAGTAAATACCTAAAGAAAATTTTTTAGGGTTTAGGCAAATACTATAAACTATCCAGAATAGCGTTTAGACTGAGTCTTAAGTTTTTTCCTATTTATTTCTTCTTTGTAAAAACCCCAGCTATTCTAATTAATTCTAGCTAAGATATAGAGTTCCCCTTTTTTGGTCTATAATTAAAGGAAATAGCAAAGCCTAGAAAGCTAAGAAATACGAAAACCACAAAATTTTAGGCAAACAAGTATAGCTTAAAAGAGGGTCGGAGCCCCGTGTAATTAGTATTGAATTAGGTTTCCTTGTATTTCTTTATAGGGTGCTTTTCAAATTACAAATACCAAGGCTCTTGCTGTTGTTGTCTCGTTTACTCAAGTTTTGTAATAGTATACAAACAAAAGGGCCTTAAAAGTCCACGACGTACATTTGCCCAAAAAGTAATAGAACTCCTGATATAGGAAAGAATTTCTTATATAAGAGTTGCCTGTTTACCGGCCCACTTAGCTCTTGAGAATTCCAACTAGTAGGGGGCTTATTATAAAATATTCAAGAAGTCTAGTCAGCAGCTGGAGGGAAATCCGGGAATTCTTTTGCATGAAAATATAGACTCGGCGCTTCCTTTTATGGGGCCCCTCTCTATTAAAGGCAGTTTAGAACTTTTTTTGGGCCTCCCCCTTTTTTTCTAGGTTCCGGGTTTACTAGTTGCTTAAAAGTTAAGTAAAGATTTTTTGGAATAAAAGAATGATTTAGAACTTTAGCCGAGGTAAGATGTTTCCGGTTTTACAGTAGTAAATAAGTAGAAGTCTTACTTTGTTTTTGTTGATAAGATTCCTAGTTTAGAAACATAAAATAAATATCTCTCTATCTAGTCTTTAAACTCTAAACTAAAATAGAAACAGGATTCTCTAACAAGCAAATTTAAATGATCGTGAGATGAGTACATATTTCTTTATAAATAAAATGAAAGTAAGATCCCTAGTATATATAACCAAAAATCCAGAAACAATTTTAAAGTATTCTACATTTAATATAGCTGCGTTACCTTAGTTAGGGGGTTCGAGTAGCATTGTACTTTGCATAAACTAAAATTCTCTAATCAGAAGTAATTGAATTGTTTCCTATGAAGTAATTCCCAGCCTTACTCGAGGCAGCGATGTGTAGATAATAATTTTGATATAGTTTCAAGAAAATTAGCATCCGTTACCCTTTTTAATTCTTGGATAAATAAGATACTGTAGTAAGTTTTTAGGTAATTAATTAGTTATTTTATGCTCCTTTCACAGGGAAAGAGTGGCCCGTAACAAGTAAACCTATGCCCTTTACAGTGTCCCATATTCAAAAGGAATGCGAGATTCCAAAGTCTGCAGAAGCCAAGTCAAAGCAGCGGTCTTTAAACAAGGATCAAAAAAGCATACTACTCTTCCGATGTCATTCTTGTTCAAATTCGATTCTAAGGATTCCCTCTATTTTGACGTGTAAGCATGCCACGAAGTTAAAGACTGGCAGCTAACAGGTATCTCTTTTCGAGGACCTTCTTGGTGTAATAAATTAATATACAGGAATCTCCCTATAAAATTGTAATTATAAAGCAGGACCGAGATACAGAAAAGAAGTGAAGTTATTCAAATTTTAGGGTTTTTCTCTTTATCAAGGACTTTAGACATATTAAAGCTAAAACTTCTAAATTTTACAAACGTCGAAGAGGGCTCACGAGTCTTTGTACAAGGATACTGGAATCCAATTAAAATTTCCATATCACCAGAAAGCCCGCATATACTTACGCGGCCTGTAGCAGTAGATATAAGGTTGTAATTATATCCACAAAAAGGCCTCATTCCCCTAAAGGATTATCCCATTTTGGTAATATTGATTTAGTTCAAACTGCATTTTAAAATTATCCCGATTAAATAGAGCTCATTACCCCCCCTTTTTTTTTAAGAGGCAAGGACTTCTATAGCTTAATAAAAAGTACTGAAGAATCCTATATCACAAGACAAAAAAACGTGGTTATAACTTTTAGTTAAAACAAAAAAGAAAGGCGAGAATGACAACTCGTTTATTATGTGAAACAGACGAGTCACAAGGAAGTCTAATTTTGCTGCGTCGTTTTGAATATGTTGTCATGTTAGTTGAGTCTTACCTTTATAGGACTAAGCAAGGAGTTCCTTATTAGGGAGACTTTGAAACGAGTCCCTGCAGTGAAGAGTTTGACTTACTCCTTGCTATTGATAGTTAAAACGAGCTGGGGTAAAAAAAGAGCAAGCTTTAGGGTTCCTCCCTACAAAAGAAAATGAATGCCTCTTTGTGTCAATTATATTACTGCCATAATTATGAGAACCTAGAATCCTATAAAGAGTAGTTTTCTATAAGAGACTAGATGGGGATTTATAATATAATAAAGAAACTAATACTAAAAGCGGACCGGATTAAGGAATAGAAAGAAACTCAGATCAGGCTTAAACTTACAAGCTGCAACCCTGTCTCTAAGTCATTTTAGTAGTATTTTGACCAAGTAGTGCTGAAAACTCAATAACATAAGGAACAAATAAAAGGGATAAAAAGCCCGGGGTGAGTATCTCCTAAGCGCCTAGCTTTATTTTCCCCGTTGCCATAAGACTTACTCGTTTAAGTCCAAAAGGATTCCTATAAGTTCTTGTATTCAATGCTTAGGGCAACAGGACCTTGAAACTCCTAGTCAAATTCAACCTTTATTTACGGATCCCAATAAAACTAAATTAAAGCAAGCCCCTAACTTTAGAGAAGCTGTTGAATAGATACCTGGCAAACCCTCCTAAATTCTTTTTTTACAAAACGGAGAGTCGTAAACCTCTAAAATTTTTAAATTAAGTGCTCTTTTAGTTTAGCCCATTCTCCAAAAATGTTTTAGCAAAAGCTATCCTGGATTCCCTTATAAAAGACGGGGCAATATAAAAATACATTACTTTGATGGGGTGTAGAGTCTTAGCTTGCATCAATACCTTATGACATATAAAAGACCTTGCACTGTGTTGAGCTACTAACTATCCTTATCAGACTGCGGAATCCCTCATAGGGGCCCGTGCTAGCACACCCCTGCCGCTTTTAACTTTCCGATTATGCTTTTCTACTGCTGCGTATTTCCGAGGACCAGATTTTTGTTCGCAAGACGTAGACAAGGATAACCCGTGCGGACTTAGCCTTTACTACTATAGGTTTCGTTCAAATCTTTAATTAGGGTTTATAAGAATTCTTATAAAGAATCGGCTAAACAGGATGGATATACTCTTTAGTTAGAGATACCCTGTATTGTAGTCTAATTTATTTCCCCAGCGCTCCCTTCCACAGTATCCACAAAAAAAAGGATTGTCGTATTTTATTAAAAAGAAACTACCTTTACATTAGATATAGAGTTTTTAATCAAGGAGAGAATAGGGTCTCTTTTTTAATGTTGGAAAATGTCCTTATTAACACTTATCTTTCTCGTAACTCAAAGGGAGTATTATAACTATAAAAAGAGAAGTTTTCTACCCTTTGTAGGTGGTCAAGTAGTACTAACTAGTCACAAATTAAAAGTCTTTTAGTTTGAGAAACTAAAGCTTCTTTTCTGAAAGAGAGACGGAGTTGTAAAGTTATTTACTTTTTCATAAGGAATATCTTTTTTAAGAGTTGCGGGTCAATTAAGCAGGCTTAGTTTTAAGAAAGATAAAGGACTTTAGGGGTGCTTGTCAATAACACAATATAGAAGCTCTCTTACACATAATACAAAGGATTTCCCAGCCTTTAGCGAGAATTAATGGAGGGTTCCTTTTTAGTCAATTTTTTCGTTCAGGACTTATGAGACTTTAAATTCACCACTTCTGCCTTGACAGGGCTCTGCTTTAGCTGATTGAACCGCGATCCCAAAATTAGGAGCCAAAAACTTACCTTGTCCACAATACAAGTACTTTCCAAAGGGAATCCTTTATATTATATAAAATATTGCAAGGGGTATACTCCTTTTCATCATAAAATAGCTTTTGCAATATGGAAACTATAAAACCCGATACTGTCGTAACATAAGCCCTTTCTATAGGTTACCCCGTTAAGAGGTTCCTTAGAGACCTTTCTCCCGTAAGGATTTATACTCTCGTCTCTAAGTCAATTGGGAACTCCTTGTTCTCCTTATTAAATTAAAAAACTTTTACTACAAGAGATTTTCTTGTGTTACTAAAATTCTACCTAAGCCCAGTTAAGGAGTTTGCTAAAAACTTCAATTTTTTATTTTATTTCACTAAACAAAAAGATATTTTTATTTTGTATAGGGTTCTTCTGGATTCTGTGCCAGTTTAGTGTCAACTCATTACAAGAACGCTCGAAATAAAGTAATAGGGTGAGGAAAAGTGCTAACTCTAACTTCCTACAGCTCAGGGGTTGCTGGTGAGAGTAATAAGCAAACAAAAGAGATATTTAAAAGAAAGATGGAGAACTCTTATACTAAAAACAAAAGCAAGGAATCCATTTGGAATACGTTCCTATGGTGCGGAACGCCATTACCTTATTTAGTAGGCTTTTCCTTTGTAATTCTTTTACAATAACTTCGTAGAAAGAATCAAGGGAACATTTATAAAGTAAGTTTATTCTATTGCATTTTCTTCTAAAGGTTCAAATTTGACCAGATTCAAACATATTTAATAGTAAGAAAAGTGAGGTCTATTTAAATAAATTAGATAATCAAAGATGAGTTCTTTACGACTGCCTATACCTACTCATTTAATACGTGGCTCTTTAGTTAACTACGTTACTCTGTTCATGAGGCGCTCATATATCGCAGAATACCTTTTGAACCAAAGTCAATAAGTTGACGAAGTGCTGTACCACTTGGATTCAAAACTAAATAGTAATGAGTCTATTGATTCTATATAATAATAATATAATAAAAAACTATTAAGATTACAAAAAAAATACGTACATACGGAAGGAATTCAGAACAACCCGTCCTTTTTGGTGAGGAATCGTAGCTGCGACCCTTATTTTGACATTACAGGAAAACATAAAACGTAGTGAGATAAAGCAAACTAGAATATCAAAAAAGGATAGCTATAAAGTAAGGCTTTTACTAGGATACTCATTAATTTACCTCAGCTACCGTAGGAATAGTAAGAAATATCTGGTGTAAGGCACGCCTCCTCTAATGAATTTAATATTCTAATCTCAGGATTCTCTATACGACAGAATTCCAGAGCTCTGCTCTGTCTGGTTAACAGGGTTCGTTTCAAATGAGTTAACAGAAAATCTCTTAATCGAGAATTTTTTTATTCTATTAACAACTACTTTATATAGCATTTGAGAAGGAAATCCGATTTGTGAGCTTAGTAAAAGGCTCCTTCTTATCATGCCCCTTTTTTGCGTCAGTGTTATGGTTTATGAAAAAATCAATCTCTGGAGGTACTTGCTTTGACACTAACTAAACTATAAGGTTTCTCCAACTAACTTAAGCAACTAATATTCCATAAATAAAAAGGGGTTCATACTAATTATTAGATACCCGTGAATTTAACAGAATAACTAGTTTAGTTAGCAAAAGATAGACGTACTGGTTTTTTAAGATCCTTTTTCTTATTTAAATAGAAAGGGATCCCCTTTCGAATGTTGTGCTATTCCGTCGATCTAGGGGTTGTAATGATGAAACAAGTAGCATACATAACAAAGTAAAAGCGACTAGTGGAGTCTAATTTTAGAGGATATAGGGCTTCCGCCTGATCTAGTAGTAATTTCAATTTTATTGGATTTTATTCAAAGTCTTAGAGGAGGATACGCGCATTGTAATATACCTTACAATATTCTATTCTTACAATTTGCTTCGTAACTCTAGCTAATTAAAAAGAAAAAAACTAGATAACTCCTTATTTACTTAAGGAACACTTCTTTCTTACACGGAAACGAACTAAAAAAGTAGTTTTAATATGCAATTAATATATTTACTTTTTATTCGCTCGTACGCTTTTTCTGAACTAGTAGCTACAGATCAGGATTCACAAAGAATAAGAGTAGGTAAAACCTTTAAAACCCATTCACCTAATGTTATAGCGCATGGAAAAGTAAAATAAATAAAATGCTTTTTTGATCGATTATGTAACCCTAGTCCGTATCTCAAAATTATACCAATCGACGAGAGGGTCCTCAATTATCTTAGGAAATCTATAACTAAACCCAACGGTAAGGATAGCATAAAAAAACCACGAAGTGAAAGGAATTGGGCTATGTCTGTTTCTAAATATTCTATAGATATAGTAGGAATTCTAAGGGATTTCTAGTTGTATGGGATACGACTACTTAAGGTACATAGTGAGTTAAAGATTCCTACTTATATAGGAAATAGAATAGGTCTTACATTTCTTTTTATGGAAATTGGCATAAAATCTTGTGCTATTAATTGGTAGGCAAGGTACAAGAATTCTACTAGATCTTACGTGACCCCTCGCCTGCTTTAATGTTCAAATGAAGAGCCGAGTAAAGTGGGCAAATCACGAAAAGCAATCTGATTCTTAAGATTATTCTGGGTTGCAAACTTGACAGTAGTATATGCCTCTGTTCTCCCTACATATATGTCTAAGTTCAGGAAATACATGGTTGGAAGTTAACTCTTGCTCAAGATAGCGACACTTTCTACCATTCCTGTGAGTTTCTTTCTTATTACATCTAAAAAGGTTTTATTAAGGTAATTAGAAGAAGTATACAACGCACACAAGCCTTAATAATTGTGTACAAGCGCCTGTATTTGCTGTAAAGCGGAAGCTAAGCAAAAGAAATCGGCTAGAAAGCCTCCCTTACTTCCTAAAAAGAGCTAAAGGACAAATTTTGACTATAAGAACTTTCCTTTACTTATAATAAAATCTCTTGTGAAGTAGATCGAGATAAAAAAATCCTCGTAATTTACTGATATAACATAATACCAATAAAGCTATAGAAAAGGAGCTCCCCTTATATACCTAGCTCTTGATTTTAACCTAAAAAATTTGCTAAAAGGCCTCGTAAACAAACTAAGAAATAACAAACGCTTAATTTCTCTCAAATTCTTCTCGTACCACACTACGACTTTTGTTACTTTTTTCCTAGGGCCCTTTTCTCTTCCCTTTGAGGGCTCTCACCCTTCTCCTTTTACATAAAAAAACTTTTTACGGATATCCAACACATCCGAATATGTATATAGGGACTGCCTCGAGTATATACTTTCAATTCTATTTCTTCTTTACTAGAAACACATTTTAAGTTTAACCCCTTATTCCTTCACTTTAGGAATCAAAAACTAGAAACAAAGGAATGATAAAGTAACTCCTTATTAAAAAGACTTTTCAAAAGAGCTAAAAGGAATAGAAATGAACTTGTGTGAAATCTCTAGAATAGCAAATTATTATTGCCTGCTTTATTAGTTATACCCCTCTTTACAAAAAGAACCCTATATTGTAGCTATAACTTTCTTATGCCTACTACTTACTATACCTTGATACCTAACTTGATAGCTATACCTATAATTGTAGCTTTAGTCTTAGTAGGATTCTCAAGGGGAACTCTCTTCTTATAACCTGGACTACTCGCTTAGTGTAGCTACTCTATTTCCCATATAAATTGAATTTTCTTGTAAGACTTAAGGAGCTAAAAACACCAGAGAGCAGGCTCTTCTTTACTTTTTTACTACACTAAAAACTTCCTGAAGTAAATTCCACCCCTTTAATAAAAGCTGAAAGCGCGGAACTATAACCTATAGTCTCTTTTGAGCGTCCCTTCAATAACAAGAGTTCCTTATCTTAACTTTGGCTTTTAAGGAGAGGAGTTTCTTCCCGATTGTTAAGACTTTCTTTTCCATTACTACCGACTTTAACTAATAGGAGGAGATTTCCTTGTTTTAGATTCTTTAGGAAATCCTTGTTTATTAACAGGATCCTGGAAGAAAACTTTTAGTTCCACATATTAAGAACAGGGACTTCGCTTACACTTGATCAGACAGGATACAAACAGGATACAAACAAATGACTTGAGTTAGAGCCTTATAATCCGACTGGAAACCTTTCCTTGAATGAAATAAAAGATGAATTACCTTAAACTGAAAAACATAAATTAGATATTATACACTTTAATATTTAATAAAGACTTTCCAAAAAGACTAAAGATAACACGAAAAGAGTCAAAACCCTTGTTAATAGAACCCTCTTACTGATACCAATTAGGTTTTTAGGCACCGCCCCTTGTTAACTTGGCAGATACAGCACAACTTTACTCTTAGCTACACTCTTATGAGCTATACCTAATATACCCGTCTTATTAATTCTACTTTCAAATTCCTGTCTTTATCAATAACAATGAAGGAAACCCTTTTTACAACTCTTACTATGATTAGAGAAACCCTTCCTTTGTTATTGACTAAAAACTAAAGACTATCTATTACTGTTACTCCAATACTGTACTAAGAACTACTAAGACAAGAGGAAGTTTACTTGACTATAACAACCAAAAAGACGATAGAACTAAAAAGAGTATACTATACCTATCCAAAAATATCTACCTTAGAAGTACTCAAAATATTCCACCAACTTCATCATACCTTGTTTGTTACTCTTGCTAACTGGAAAACTGGGCAACAATAGACCCCTCCGCTCTATTATATGTTTACTTACTGGATACTGCTTACTTGCTCTCCTATTCTTATTCATAGCGAGACTTTGCTTCTTCTGTATCTTGATAGCTTTTCGAAGGGGCTATACTTCTTATAAACTGTCTTAGGCTTTTACTTTACTTTGAAGGAGTGTACGAGAATTCCACGCTATTCTATTTTATTCTTGAGCTTTATAATTTTTACAATTTCTTAAAAACTTTGAAAGGTAAGAAGAGCTCCTAGGATGTTATACTTGGGTTTTCTTTGGAGAGGTTTCGGCGCCCCGGAATAAGAATAAGTAAGATAGAATCCCTCCGCGGTTTCCGATTAAAATGAAAAGGGATCCCGGCATCACTTATCTGTAATGTAATTATGTATAAAAGACTTTTCGATGGGTTAACAACTTAAGTTAAGTTCACTTTCGGAATTCTGGTCTAAAACAGGTTGACCTAGTTCGCTTTTTGATGAGGTACTCCTTATATAAATTAACTGCTTAGGATGGATCTCTCTGTTATGAAATAATTAAGACTTAGTATTGAAAGTATTCAAAATTCAATTTCTTTTTATCTTTTTCCGGTTATTTCTCGGCATTACAGTAAAGTTGGCCTTAGTTAGGAATGAAATATTAAGAGATATGCCGTATTAGCTTGGGTCCTCTTTTGTTTGTATACTTGCGGGTGTGCCTTTAGTACTGTACCTCGAGGAGTATTCTGGTATTCTAAATATTTAAGCAATTGCGTAATACTTGTTCCCGATAACAGAGGAATCGCTAGGATACTCTTAAGATAGTAATAAGTTTGACCAAAGATTGATAAAGCGCCTTTTTCGTATTTATGGATCCGGAATCTTGTAACACAACTAGTCTAAGAACAAGGAACTTCCTTAATTAAAAGCTAGGAGAAGACCCCCTTTTATTTTATTAAAAAGTCTACTTTTGTCTAAGCCGATACGTTAATAGCTTCTCGTCTCCCTAACCAATACATAATAGAAATTTTTAATAGATCCGCACTCGTTGTCTAATATATAATAAATATCGAGAATGTTTGGGCTTCCTACTGAACTTAGTAAAACTTATTAAGTAAAGTTTTCGTGCCAGAGATTACTTTCTAATAGAAAGATAGAAAAGTACCGGATACTCGTAGATAAGATTTGGTAACTAACAGAGAATGAGGAAAGCCCCCAAAAAGAGTATAACAAGATATCAAGAAGTTTACAGGGTTGAACACTAAATCTAGTTTTGTATCCCAGTTTTCTTTACTATATAGTTAAAACCTTTGTTTTATATTCTGTATATAGCTCACGACTGCGTCCTAAAGACAGAGAATCTACTTTTAGCAAAGGATCCTTAATAGTTATTGTGAAACAAAAGGACCCTTGTAAAAAACTATATATTCTTACTTGAGCAAGCTCCCTACTACACTAGAAATGCCCGAATTCCTTTTTTTTACACGGAATTCCCAAGCCCTAGAACTCATATTCAATAAGACTCGTTTTGAAAGCCAAGGCATTACAGCAAGTAAAATAGATTTGAAAAGGCTATCCTACAATATATTTGAAAAAGTCTGCACTGTTTAAATTTTCCTAATAAGGCTTCTGTTTACTAAAGCAATTATTCCCTAAGCATCTTTAACCAGAATAGAATACAGTAACAGAGTATAGAATACAAAGAATACATGAGTTCAAGTCGCACAACACTAAATAAGGCTGAGAAATTTGTATCTCCTTAGTAAGAAATTTCCTTAGAACTCTTGGGAAATGAAACTAACTGAGGAAAATCTTTCTTTATTATAGGGAATTCCGGACCTTACTTGTGGGTGCGCCCGGTCTCTGCTTTAAACCCGGTAAGAAATAAAGTAAGACTCGCATAAATAAGACCCCTTTTTTAGTATAACCAAACTTGACTACTGTTGCTTTACCCCTCTCTTATTACTCTATTTACCCGCTTCTAAATTCGAGAACCTATAATCCTAGAAAAGACTCATAACTTGGATTATCCCTCACTTAAAAAGGGATTTCCTATAATAAAAAATAAGAGCCCGGTTTATTAAAGCTAAGCGGGAATACTCCTTTTAGTGAGAGCTGGGGAAAAGTAATGCTCTTTCCCAAGCTTCCGGCATTACCCGTAAGTTATAAAAAATACGAGATAAGGCGGGTTTAGATCTCTTTTTTTGAACCAAAAAACTTGAGTAACTTGGGATACGGAATGCCCTCAATATTAGAAATTATCCAGGGCAATGACCTTTAAGTGTTTAAAGAGTTGACCTGTTACTTTGAAAGGAGTGTCTATGCTATAAATTCTAATACCTTAGGTTGGGATATTGAACAAATGAAAGCTAAATTTTTCTAAACCTAATAAGTTGCAAAATAAAGGTTTTCCTTTACCTATTATTAAAATATAAAAGAAAGGGAGATTCTGAGCCTGATTAAGTATAGGTTCTTTACAGATCTTGAATTCCGGGGATATTTTGAACACAGGAACGGGGGTTCAAATTCAAATTATTTCCATAGCACAAAGCTTTGTTCTATGGGTTCCTGCAGCAGCATACCAACCAAGAAACTTTAACTCTGTTTAATCCACCTTACGATACTAGAAAAGCTAGTTAAATGTAAAGTTACGCCATTCGGTATTTACGCAAGCTATAATTTGTAAAATACAAAAAGATTATAAAAGAGCTGTAGCAGGAATTTAGACTTTTTTGGTGCATCGCCTAAGTAAACTAGACAACTTAGGTTACAGCGGGGTTAAATGCACTTTTACAATACTCGAATAGAGCTCCGAATGAAATCGCTTAAGTAGAAATAGGCACTAAATATTTTAGGGAAGGCATCCTTTTTTGATATAGGCATGCGAGGTTTTAAATCCCTTTAGTTTCAGTTCGTTAGCATAGGGCAGATCCCGTAGTATAGACTCTTAATCGCAATTCTAACTTAGGAATAAAAAAGAGCTAGCATTCACACAAAAAAGAGAATCCTTTTCTAATCTCTTAAAAAAGTGTGGGGTAATGGCACGCAAAGAAAGGGACTCCCAAGCAAAGTGTTATACTACCTAATATGAATATTTTATAGGACCTTTGTACCGGCATGCTCTCAGTCTAAGAGATTCCTATTTTTGGATCCTTAATCCTGGGGAGCTCTTTTTTTATTCTATTTATCATACTTTATTTGGCTTAGTATTCCAGTAAAACTCAACTTCTTAACAAAAGTTCCTGTTAGACTTAAAACTAGCTTAGATTCTTTATCTTTTGTATCGAAAGAGTTCCTTAATCAAAGAATTTCTATCTAAAAAAATTTAGAGGAGTAAGAAGTGCTGCAGGGGTATAATTACAGGTAGTACGACTATAAGTGTGGACAACCCTCCCTTTGCCTTTGGAAACCTATTAAGGTGATTGTTGTATGCCCAGCTAATTAATTATATCCCTGCTTTCTTTTTTCTTTAAATAACAGGAGTCTTGTACCTTATAAGGGGTGAAGCTGAACGGGCTGTCTATCTTAACTTAACCGACTAAAAGTCCTTCTTGCTGTATTCTTGGGAGATCTCTGTCAGTAACAAAGTTATTTTACAACTTTTTAAGTAAAACCTCGAATTCCATACATTAGATCAGTTCATTTTTTTACTAGGGTCTATAAAAAGACTTCAAACACACAAGTTGCAAAAGCTGTTGTATATTTTTTTAATTACTTAATTTCTTAATTTTAATTAAGGGAAGCGCTTCCTAAGTGTAAAGCTAACGAAGTTTATCTTATTACTATTTACTATACTCTCAAGAATAAAATTGGGTTCGGTTTATAGTACAGCGAGTTCTCTTGGGCAAAGCCAGTTTGATGGTGAGTAAAAACCTGTCTATTAAATAAAGTCTTATAAATATATTAAACATAACCCACTTTAACTCATACGTAGTTTGAAATACATACTTACTTAACCTTAACCGGAAAGCTTTGATTATTTCTATAAGGACACCTAGGGGTTAACTGGTATTTAATAAGAAATTGCCGCCCCTAAAATACTATAAATTACTACTTTTAGAATATTGAGAGATTCTATATATTTATAAAAAGTTTTTTTAAAGGACGCGGATAGTATTATCTTGAATAACATATTTATTTAGATTCTATTTTATAGTAGATAATATATAAGCAAGCACGGGTCTTTTTTGTCATTAATGTACCAAGATTTCTCCGAGAATTAACCCATCTCATCAGACAGAGTTTTTAGGTCTATTTGATAAGGGGTTTTTGGCTAGGATAGTAAAAGACTAAGTATAATAGCTGCGGGAACAGGGGACTTATAAGACAGGGAATACTAATGTAGCTACAAAAAGTGCAGGTATGAAGACAAAGAAAGCTACCAAGTTACAGAAGACTATAAAGACTAAGGAAAGTCTAGCTCTAAAGAAAACAAGAAGGTTAATCTAAGGAAAAAGAAGAATAAGCAGTGTGCCTATAACGTAGTCAGTTTATCTATAACTACTACCTGCAAAAGCCTTCCTCGCGGACGCTTCCGTTGGTAAGGATAAGAGAATGTCTAAATGACTTTTTGGGTTCACTCCTCCTATAGTAAACTAAAGAGAGATAAAAATAGAACTTATACTAATAGAGCTCTCTAGAACCTTTTTATACAATCTAGAACAATATATCTATTATATACTAATCTACTATACTATAAGGTTATAAGGAATACACTTACTATACTTACTTCTATAGGTCCTTCTTTACTAAACTGTATAATTAAAAAGGGAATTAGATACATTAATAGTTAGTACAGGCAAGAGCAGGGGCAACCTGGTAAGTCTAGCTTCAAAGACTAACAAAAAAGCTCTTAGGACTCCCTACAAGGACTGCTAAACGAGGTATATAAAATTCCTTCCTAAGGCTTAGAATATCCTGAAGAAAGCAAATACAAAAAGAAGAATTTAAGCAAAAAAGAAGCCGTTAGAGTTAGATATTAGAAAGAAAAGAAGTTGTTAGTGTCCCTTTAGCGTATCTATGTTTATCAATAAATACTAGTAGCACTAATTTCCTTACGGATGCCCCAGTTGGTAAGAGTGACTATCTCCTAACCTTATTAAGGTTTCTTTCCTCTGTTAGCCATAAAACGAATACAATATACATCTCTCTAAGTTATTAACTTTACTATACAATCTATAACTATCTCTCTCTATCTATACAAAGAATACAATAATACTATAGACTATAGATACTATAGAATAAGACATATAGAAGAATAATACAAATACAATAGGCTACAGTAATACAATTAGAACTATAATGTTTAGGTTGATGAACTCCTAATACCCCTTCATTACAGTTAATAAACTAACTATAACTAATAAATAAATCTTATACACCAATATTATACCCCTATTATCTATTTTTATAATACATTTACATTACTATATTTACATTTACTATAGCTACACTAGCTAGAACAGGGAATCTTAACAAACAATAAGAATAAGGAATACAGTAACTACAATAGGTAAGCCTCCCAGAAAAACTAAGACACTAGCTATATTAGCCAAGGATCGTGAGAAGTGCCTTACCTATTCTACTTTAGTCCTGAAATAGCCGGAAAGAGGATTCCTAGCTTTAGAAAAGTTGTTAAGCAATTAGGATTTCTTCCTATTTGGGCTTACTCTACCTGTTCTTGACTTTAGGAGTTCGGTACGAGTTGGTTAGGCAATACTCTGAAGCTACTTTACAGACCTAGAAAACAAGGTATATTTATATAAATGAGGTTTTCCTAAGAGGTTTTCTGTATTACTAACTTCGCGAATGAAAGGGAAATAGAACTCCAAGGAACACACCTTAAGTGACTTTTAAAGTAATAGGATTTCGATTAACTATGATTATATCATTTCAAAGACGGACACAAAAGGTTTATTCCTTACTCTAGTTTGTTTGTAAAGGAAGAAAGATTCATTTTATATTGTAGTAACAAAGCACTTTAGTATTATTTTGTGTAATCCGTGCTGAAAGAAGCTACTTAAAGTATAGGTCATGAAATATACAAACTTCCTTTTCTTTTTAACTTTCTGAAATACTTTAAACGAGAGAATTTAATACTTGAACCCTTGCACGTCGGGTGTAGGCTTTTTTTTTGCCCCTTTTTAGCGGAAAAGCGCTCTTTTGACGAAAATTCATAGGTTCAAAGTCGCTCGAAGCCTCGTAAAAAGGACCCTTTTGCTTGTTTTCAACGCAACCCCGGCTCGGGGTGTAATAGTACTTTTCAAAAACCTTGTAGGAGTTTATGCATTTTTTGTTTCATTTGATATAAGAAAGCATGATATAGCTCCTAAAATCTTCCTCGTGATGGAATATTTATTTAAAGGACAATGACATTTATTTTAATTCTACTGAACCGACCTCGTATTTACTAGACTAAAAGGGTTTCCTGACGATAACTGATTCCTACTTTTATTCGTAAGTGCTATGCTCTCTATAACCCGTTTGATGAAGTAAATTCTTTTTCTAGGTTTGGAGTTACAAGTATCCAAAATGCTTAATGCTTAATAAAGTAAGAAGCCTCCATTAAGATAAGAGGAATCCGGTGCAGCTAAATCTGTTAAAAAACAAGGAAAGTCCCTGCCTAGTTTTTTTGCAAGCAACGACTCTTGTAATTTTGTCAAAGTTCCCGTTAGATCTATGTATAAGTTGTTTAATAACTGTAATATAGTCTTTTGCTCAAGGAGAACCTTTGTGTTTTAGTGGATAACTTTCAAGAAAGTGGAATTTACTATAGGGGTATCCCGCCAAAAGGAGTTTTCTTAAGGAAACCCAATGCTCCTTTGCTTACTTTTAGTTTTGTGAAGCTATATCGCTGTTGAAGTACTGACAACAAAAGTCGAGAAAAAGGCTAAGTAACTTCAATTAAGCCTAATGAGATATTCTTTATTCGTATCATAAAAAGCCAAACCTTTTTTTTTAAGGTTTCCTTGTTAGTTAAGTATTGCTTTGTCCTTTTTTAACTAGCATTACCTGAGCCCCTTTATGAAGAGATTAGTCTTGTGTTTGCTTTTAAAAATTTGTTAGTGCTAATTCACTCCCGTTTCGGTAATTGCTTACATAGTAGCTTATTGATAATGTCACAAGGGCTTGGTCAAAAGGATACCCCACAGATAGAAAGAGGAAGTTTACTAATCAGTGATACCCTTAATAGGAATGGTACCGTAACAGCGATAGGGGTTATTATAGATCACTTAGATAGAAAGAATTTTATAATTAAATGCATACTAGCCAGTATTTTTCTGGATGAATGGCACTGACAAGCGGTAGAGTGAAGTAATTTAATAGGAAATGCCACAGGTTTAACCACTTATTAGCAAAAAATTTTAAGATAATAAGAGACTTAGAAAGGAAATCCGAGGGAAGCAATTGCACTTATTTCGGAAAACTTCTCGTGCAGAATCCTACGAGAATACGGAAGAAGCTAACTAAGAACTAGCAGCTGTTATATTATAAATAACTAAAAGTTTTTTATAAGTTAAGAATTCTTCTTGGATGCCTTCTTAAATGATTTTGTGTTTTTGAATTATAAGTAAATAGGACTTTTTTAGTTATGAAGATATCGTGGAATTTTTGGTTATATAGTACAGGGTTCTTGATAATACTCTGGTTATTAATCTGGGACCCTTGATTTAAGTAGAGTTTTATTTAAGAGGGAAGAGCTGTAGTTTCAGTATTAAATGCATAAAGAATCTCTTGGTTTTTGTTAATACACAAGGAATACCTTGTTAGTTTGATACGTAGATATGAAAACTTTTTAAGAGTCCCCGTTTTGTTTAACCAAGAAGCAAACAGATAGGACACTCTTGTAAATACTCGACAGGAGCGGTAACCCCAATAAATATATAAATAGAACAGGAATAAAAGACACACTAAACTAAAGGGGCCTTACTCTGTTCTGGTAATGGTCCGCTTAAAAGAAAGTCCTTAAGTCTAGAATTAATCGCAAATCCCTTAAGCACTTAATGTGAATGTGAAACCAGAAGTATATGAGAGCTCTACACAAATATCTTTTCTATCCTCCTCGTTTGAATAAGCCCCTTTTTAATAGATAGTTTTGTCTGATACTAAAAGCTTTAGAGACACATATTGGATAACTACTCAAGAATAGATTCAGGATTCTTTTCAATTAAAACGTAGGACTTCTTATGAATTATGAATTAGGAGGCATTCATTATTTTATTATATATTACACCAAAATTCTATTCAATTTAATACTATTATTCCGCTCAAATCCAGGACCAGAATCCTTTTTCAAACTATCCCCGCTCCTTATCTCTGGATATTGTATTAGCAAAATTTTGTATATAGGACGCTCTAGTAATTACATTACCTCTATTAGCCTTGCTTTAGATTTCCGGAATGTTTACTCCGCCATTACTCTTTTAGTTTTAGAATTCCCTAACCGGAAAATCCCTGTGAGAGGCGTGTTAGCTATTATTTTCTGGCAGTATGGGCTGCTTTATAAACCTCTTTTTTTCGTACTGTAAAGACTAAAATATTCTCCCTCAAGATTAAAAAAGAACTCCACCAGGCAATATAAGGAGGTTCTTTTTCCAAAATTTGAAGATCTCTATTTCCTTATAAAGTTTTAAGTGATTGAAGGTATACCATAAAGAAATTGAAATCTAGAAAAACACAAGAAGACTTACTTATATGGCAGTAGCCTTAGCAGGATGCGGAATATCCTAAGGGAGCCTCTAATTACAGACGAGGGTTTCAACTGAATTAATAAAATACAAAATAAGGATACAACTAAGGGCACTTTATAATTTTCTTTGAAAGCTCGGTTGTAGGCAATACGCAAAGCAAGTACAGTATTTCCTCAGGAACAAATCTCTTTTAAAAGTGGAGTTGGAATCTGTGGATTTCCTTGCCAGTAGTCCTTGTGAAAGTGTTTTATAAAGCTTGAGAAAAAAGGTATCCTACAAGGTATGCCACCTATAAAAAGAAATGGGTATCGTTATCATATTCTTGCCTATCTAGCTCTATCTGTTCTTATTTTCTGAACTCCTGTATTCCTATGATAGACTTCGTTCTAGAGCATTCTATAATATTAAAAATGTGTTTGCAATTGGAGGACTTTTTCAACAACTAATACTTGGATAATCACAAAATAAAGTCAATCTTATATTAGCAGTTTATATGGACTCCTTTTTTGAGAGATTCCTACACAACATAAATAATAAAGCTACCCAAAATGAATCTTATTACTGGATCTTAAAATTACATGTGAATTCAACCTTAACTTAAAGGAGGGTCGAGTTGCAAAAAATTTAGAATATCTTCCCAATGGAGTATAGCACAAAAGTTAAGCTATCCTTTAATTAATAAGGGTCCTAATTTCGGAAAAAATTTTTTTATAGGAGCTCTCTTTTTTTCAGTATTTAATAGGTCAAGTACTCCAAATTTAGAGAGGCCTAAGCCGCACTTTTTCGACGGGGTTTACTAGAATATAATAAGCGGGCCCCCGTTGTAGCAAAAATTTCTGTACTTCAGTTCATACTGCTATAGAAATAAACTGGAAATTGCTTCTTTATTCTACGTACAAACCTAATTGAATAATCTTTAACAAAAACTGGATGTAGAGAGTAATTTGTGGATTTTAAAACTTATTATTAACCTCCAGAAGGTAAGGAAATCCACCTATGAACTTACGACTTTCCGGTACAATGTCTGGATATGACTTATAAAAAAGGGTACATAATACTTTTTTTTGAATTAACCTCAGTAAAGAGGACCTATTTGCCATTGACCTAAATTTTATTACAGACGCTGTATAAAGCTTAATAGGTCAATGTTTTGAACCCATGGAAAAGAAGTCTGACTAAGTGCCCGCGCTAATGTTATATCACAGCTTGCACCACTAGGGTTCCTGCCGCTACCTAGCTGCTGGGTTAAAAAGTAGAATCCTAGTAGGACAAAAGTAAGAATAGGTAAATAGAGTTTGGGTACTCGAGGAGAATTCCCTTTTTAATGGATTTTAATGTACCACCCCCCTTTTTTTAGTATTACAGAAGCTAAACCCTCTGGCTAGAACTAGAAGCAATATCGTGATGCTAGGATATTTGCTTGTTTTCTTATTTTTGACTGAGTAATCCACAAGTATCCCTTTTGTAAGGACTCCTCCGCTGTTGGAATAGTTTAGTTTTATATAAGGAATCCCTGAAAAAATCGTTAAGGACTCGCGTAACTCTAGTTTTTATTAGCTTCCAATATCATACGGAAAAAGGTCAAGCTTAAAAAAACATTTCATATGCACGAGTAAATCTGCTCTTACCGAAAAAACTCGTTTAGATTAGAGTAAAACCTACATTTTCCGTATTAACCTTGTGGGTGTACCTCTTTGTGAGTAATAGAAACCAAAAAAGGAAAGAGTTTGCAACCAAGTTAGATTGAAGCTCCTGCTATTTGTTTTTAGTAGTTATAAGGAATCGCCCTGTCATACTGTCATATATAAAGAATATATAAAGAGTCAAACTTCTTTTTAAAAGGGAATTCTTTAGATAAAAAGGATCTAAGGAGTACTTGCTTTCTATTGCCAATTAATTATAGGCGTAGACTAGTCCAAGTTTTTAACAAAACCCTTCTTTAAGTATAAGAGCCTCTTTTATATTAAAAGTATATCTTTTTTTGTCGAAATTTGCGAGGAAATGATTCTAACAAATAGAATTATATAGAGAGCTTCCGCGAGTAGTATCTTTCTAACAATAGGGATCTAAATCAAAAGAGCTGTAATTCTCGTACTACTCGATTAGATGCTCCCCCGCTTTACAGTTTAAAAGCTTTTGATGGACAAACTTCAACTAAGTCTTTTTTAAGCACAAGGTTTCCTAAATTAAAGGCTTAGTCGGGTACGGATACTATATAATGCAAATTGCCCTCTCCTTGTGTGAAACCTTAAAACTCGAAGTGTGTCAAAAACTTTTTTTACTAGAATCTTCTGTCTACAGCAGTATATTTTCTTTTTAAGCTACTCTCTTAAAACTTCAAATTATCCTGGCATTTTATGTAAGTCCCAAATCTATATGAGGCTTTTAATACTCCTAAAGTTTTTTGGATTCCTACGGCTAAATTATATCTTTCTCAGTTTCAGTTAAGGATATACTTGTAAAATAAGGGAGCTCAAGATGAAATAGAAAGTCAAACTACAACTTCGGCAAAACCCTTACTTGAAAAGCATAATTATCCACTAGGTTTAGTAGTATATAGTATTCTTGTGACAAGTTCTAGAATACTCCTTTATTCTAAGCTGCGAATAAAGCATAAAACTATAAAAATGAGAATCCTCGCTAACTAAAAAGGCACCTACCAACTGAGAGAGTACTCGTCAAAATGAGGGGCTGATTTACAGTCTTTTTATCTAAGTGATTCCAATTCACTCCAGATCTTTCTTTCACTTTTCAAGCGGCATTCAAGAAGAAAAGAAACAAATAGGAGAGAGAAAAGAAAGAAGAATAGAAAGAGAATGAAGAAGTCACCAAGAAAACAAAGAGAACAAATGAGCGGGAGCAGGACTCGAACCGACGACCAAACCACGGTAATCCGCCATTTTTACGAAAGTTGTACATAATGTTTGTTTAACGCCCCCGATACTAATTCGGGAAAGTACTCATGCCTCGAGATTGATAGGCTCCGAGGTGGAAGGATATAAATGAAAATGAAATAGTAGCGCCCCCTTATAAAACTAAGTATGCATAGAATAAGTCAAATATAATAATATAGGGTCCAGTGAATTCCAAATTGTAATAAAGGAAATACCTAGGTATATACACTCGGTTAACAAACTCCCTTAGTAAGGTAGTACAAAGTCTTTTGAAATAACGAGTAAAAAACTTTTCAATTGAAACGCAAGTGAAGGGTTCGTTTTTTAGGGAAGGAAAAGTTCCATCTATAATTCAAGATAAAAAGGCATATTGCACCTTGGCAGGAACTTTTTAACTTGTTCTTAACTTAATAGGAGTTTCCTCAGCTATCCAGTTTTCGCTTTCTCACAAAAAGTCACTGTAGGTCCCCAATTTCGTACAAGCAATAATCTAAGGATCGCAAACCTTTTAAAGCAAGCTACAAGAATTCAATTAAATCTTTAAAACCCTTTCAACTTCTTCTTCTTCTCGGCATTGTAGCTCGTAATTACGAAATGACCTCCTCCTCTATTCTATAAGGTAGCCCCCTTTATATTAATCTTTATAAAAAGGAGCAGCTTCACCTCAAGAATTCAAAAGTGTGCGTTTTATGTTAACGGATATCCCTAACGCATTGCCCATGTTAAGTAGGAGAGTTTTATAGACACTTGCATATTTTCTATCCCAAGGCCCCTTTTGTTTTGTACGGTAAGCAAAATTCGATAAAATACATTAAATTCTTTTTTTAGTAAACCGAAATTTTAAACCCCATTATATACTTATAACTTTCCTCGCCTATAAGGGACTCTTTGAACCTAAAGGGCTACAGCTAAGTAGTACTAGAGGATTAGTATACGACTATTTATGGGATTCCTTTTTGTTTTCTATAAGTTCCCAGGACCCAGTAAAAGCACGTATTTCCTTGAATAATGAACAAAGACCCTAAATCCCAAGAGTAAGCCCGCTTCGACAAAGTCCTAATATGAATAAAGGGATTCCGCCCGAGTTTATAAGAATATTTTGTCTTCTTAATTGTACCAAGGCAGTTCTCAGGCTTTCTATATACTGAAATTTCCATATTTATCTTGTAAACTTGTGTCACTTTCGGAAATACTGGATTTTAGCGTATACTTTAAAGCCTTTCTTACTTTAGGGTACGCGTCCTTATTTTTTATAAATTAACTCTTCGAATAGGAAGTGAGTTTCTTTATTCTTACTTAAATCAAGTAGACTTGGATTCCCTTAAGAAAGAGTCTCAATAACAAGGAGTTGAACTACTCCCAGGGATGCTTGCTAAGAAAGACCCGGTATTTTTTTTAAGTATCAAAATTTCTTTCAATACGTAAAGTATCCAAGAAGACCTTAATCCAATCTAAGCTTGTACCCACTTTGAAAAGAAAAAAGCTTGATTTTACAACTTAAAGATTGCGCTGGAACCTCCCCTGACAAGGTAAAAACATAGGCAGGAAGTCGGCGAGTAAAGCCCCCTCAATAAAGTTGGGTTCCACAACAGTAGAATGAAAATTCTCTTTTAAGGGGTTGTAAAAACTCGCGTTCATTGGCAAGTCAAAGCGTAAAGCCAAACCCCTTTTGGAAGATAGTAGTATGTCGATGTCATTTCTAAGTTCTCCTGAACAGCACGCGTAGTTTTTCATAAAGTTCTTTTTTGGTATTTAAATTCAGTATCAGATTTTAGAGAATAGCAATAATATGCTTTTTCTTAGTTACAAGGGCCTTCCTTAATAGAAAGAAATTTGGTGTTAATGAAGTCTCTCAGGATCCGAATCTCCTAAAACCAAGCTATAGTTTTTGTTTTTCTGAATTTCTTCTTCGAGCTCTAGAAACTCTATAGGATAAAAGGACTGAACTTCTCAATTTCCGGCATAAGATTACCCTACTTTTTTATATGACCTATAAAGATCCTTAAAGCATATTAGATAGAGCGAGTATGCTGCTAAATTCTAATTTATTTACTTTTTTTAGCTTTGGGGTAACAAATAAGTAACTCTTCCTTTCCTACTTAGTGTGTTCCAACATTAAAGGTACAAAATTTTTATTTCCTAGCTTTAGTGCATTCTAGTAGGCTTGTCCTCTTTAACCGCTAACCTAGGCAAAATCTAGTCTAGAGAGTGTTGTGCAAGGAGCTTTTGCAGTAAGGGAATATGGAACTAAATACAAGATCAAGAAGAAAAGTTTCCTAAAAAGTTTCTAGGACAACCCGATTACTTATACAATCTCTTTAGTACTAAATTAATTGAAAGGAGCTACCTCTTTTTTTATAGTGACATAACCCCAAAGGGGGGCTTTTTACCAGACACTAGATTTTCTAATTTCGCGTAAGGAAGCTTCTAATTTACGGTTGTTTACCTTGTTATAAATACAAAATACTCCATAAGTTATTAGAGTTTGCAACTTCCCTATTTAAAGAGAAAGATTATAAGTATAAGTTAATAAAAGAATCGTGCAGCTAACTCGACAGCAAAAAAGCCCCCGTAAGTAGACTACTATAAGGACACTCTGTGAAACAAGCCCCAGAATACCAAGTACGTATTTTTACAACTTTATTATTCAGATATTTCTTTTCAGACAAAGTGAAATAAAAGAGGCTTGGATCAATCCAATAGAGCTTGAACAAAAGATGCTCATTACTTAATTCGTTTTGGTAGTGAATCTGGATTAGGATAAAATAGATAAGAGAAACCCGTGTCCTTTGCAGTTTCACTAAAATTTATATTTATGGATTAGCACTGGTAACGGGGGTCCGTGATCTAAGCCGCTAAGTTGTAATATCAAGTCTATGTCAAGTGATCCCTTTTAAGATTTCGAAGTAAGAGGGGTACTCTATTTCTTTTCCTTAAAAAGACTAGGAAGTGTGGTTAAATAAAAGATAGAAGGGCTTTGCTTTTAGCTTTAGGTAAAGTTTGATCGCAATTAGACTTTCTACCCGGCAGCCACGGAGGGGGTTTAGACAACTCCAGTATATAAGATATAAGTTTAGCAAAGGATTTCTTTTACAACTACTACAACCCGATTCACTTTCTTTTTCAACATAAAGGAAACTCCAAGTTTACTTCGCGGGCGACCTAAAAAGAATTGCCCAAGGGTTTAATTTAGACTATGTAAAACTTGTAAAAGTTAAGTAATTTCCCACAGATTTAAAGGTAACCTAAAAAAGCTTGGGATATCTCGCAAAAAGGAGTGCGTTAGTCTACCTCAGATTATAAGGATTTTAAGACAACTAGATTCCTATATCAATACATAAAGGGGTTTTAATAAACTAAGAAAAAACAGGTACGGACATAAAATATATATTTGAGTTCCTTATAACTTAACTTTTTTAGAAATTGATTTAAGCTTGAGAGATTCTTTTTCAGGTAAGAATTCCTTATACTTTTCTGTATTCTGGTACACTTATCTGAAATATAGAAACGAAGATCTGACTATTGGTTCGGCCAAAGCCCTTATAAAAGTCCCATGTCCAGGGTAGCGGTCTCTCTAAAATCTGTTGGCTATATCTTAACAAGCTTTCTCACTTAAAAGTAGAGGGAGCATAAGTTATATAAGAAAGATTTTTTGTTTAATTAAGTCGAAAGTATATCTAAGAAGTACATCCTTTTTCGGTTCTGGTTTCCAAAAGAGTCTCGGGTTTTACAGTACAAGAATTCGCTGCATCTTGCCCTATCATAAGGAAGTGAAGTCTGGGATAAACCCTACGCAATTTGGTATCCCCTGGTTAAGAAGTTTCTGCCCACAACGCTTTCGCCTAAATGGCTGCCTTTTATTATAAGTAAATCCTAATTAAGTCAAGTCTCAATTTAGTCTCGGGATGACCAAGGACTTGAAAAATCGAAATAACGAAATTCTTGGGTCATTTCAATCGCCTCAGAAACCACGGGCTTCTCCGGATCATCATAACGTACTTCCACCCACTCAAAGGGAAGTCCTTGCGCAAAGGATAACCCTCAAAACCATAATCCGTCAATATACGACGTAAGTCCGGATGATTGATAAAAGAAAGACCAAGCATATCCCAGATTTCTCGCTCCAACCAGCCCGCTGAGGGGAAGAGACTGACTACTGAGGGGACTCTTCTAACTTCGTCTGCACAGATTTGTACACGAAAACGTGAACTATAGCGAGTACTCAATTATAGACATCAAATCTGAGCTTTCTAGGGTTTGTATCCATTTGGGTAGGATCTTAAAACTGTCATTTTGCATGGACAATTTCTAAATAGGAGAAGATTCAATAAAGAAGTCCTATTAATGAGATAATTAGACGTACGAAATTGAACCTACGCTCGGTGGATCTCGCGGCTTATGTTGTACCGACTTGCATCGAGCACCTCAAAAATTTTTTTATATTTTATATAATGTTCAGATTAGGTATATTGAGTTTTTCTATCCAAATTATTTTATAGTAACCGCTTTTCCTTACTTTGTACACTTACTTGTTGCCGGGTACTGGTTCTATCAACTTTAAAAGCATTATTACATTTCCTATTACTATGTACTCAAAGTAAATTCAGAAAGAGTAGAAGTTCAATTCCTCAAGATTAAAGAAATTCTGTAATTAAGAATTAGTAAATAGTTAAGGAAGTTGGCTAAACCTAGTAAGAGTAACCAATATCAT
>JAYMTL010000011.1:0-231442 GCA_036897445.1 Pelargonium tetragonum
AAAGATGCCTATTGAGTCTTATCTTCTTTTTTCAAATTTCTAATAATTTAGTCTCTTTGCTGTTCTACTGATTGCGTTTCAAAAGAGGTATTGTAAATACTCAAAAGAGGTATTGTAAATAATGCTATATCTAGAGGGATTTGAACCCATGAAACTTCGGTACAATTTCTCAAAACTCTACCAAGAAAGGATTAAGCAGGATTCTAGTAAAAGGGCACCCATTCAACTTATAGAAAATAGAAAAGGAAGACCTTAGAGTTTCTCTTAGATTTAGATTGCCCCACTATCCTATTCCCTGTTACTTTCTTGCTTGGATAAGACATAAGAAAAAGAATCTCGGTCAGGCTACACCTTACCTCTCAACATACAACATATAACACTCTTATAGTAACTAATACATTAGAGTTCTCTTTCCGTAGTACACCTTCATTCTTATACTAACCAATACTAACAAGAAGAAGACTAAGACACTAACTGCCAGCTGCAACTACAAAAGGAAGAGTAAGGCAGTAGTTACAAGAGGTATCTCCCAAAATAAAGAAGAAGAGTAAATGCGGGCTTATAAGAGAGGTATCATCATGAAGTAGAAGAGTAATCTCATAGCTCCAGCAAGCAACCCGGTTAAGACAAAGAAGAAGCAAGAGTTCAGCCTGTTAGGTCTGGGTCAACAAAATGAAGGGTACAAAACAACTAGCTCAAATAAGCAAAACAAGTCTAGGAATGAAAAAGTATAAGCATTTGCTGTAGCGTCTTAATGTTCCCTATCTACTAAACAACTAACAATATATACTTCCTAAACTGGAAGGTTGACTCGGTAGGAGACTTCTTATTCGTCTTATGAACTCTCTTCTCAATCAATAAGCTCCACAAGACAGCGAAGAGTATAACCTAAAACAAGAAAACAAGACTATAATTTAATACGCTAGCTACAACTCCTATTGTAGTTGCCTGGTTAGGCTTACTTGCTGGTAAACTATCTCCCTCTGCCTATGCGCTGTCCCCTTTGCTCTCCCTTCTTTGTAGTAATAAAGAGTAAGACCGTAGTAAGTAAATGTAAAGTCCCCTTTATATATTATATATCAAGATAAAGTATCTAACTAAAAACCTATACCCAAGTTTTAGCCTTGGATTAGGGAAGGTCTTTCAAAAGGACTTAACTTCAAATTGCACGGATTAAATCTACCAAAGAGTTTTTCAAGGGAATGCCGCACAAAAGACTTTTTAAAAAGGAAGATTTCTTATTAGACCCTGCAAATTCTTTAATAGGGACCACTAGGCCTCTTCTATATATTCACCAAAAAAGACCAAGGAGAACTCTCACCCCTAAATAACAGAGAACCCTTCGCACGGAAACCCTGAGGGGCATGCGCTTGAGAAAACAGATATGTTGATAGAAGCAAAATTGGAATCCTTCTAAAAAAGCCTACCTGAGGTTATTTCACTTTACTGGGTTCCTACAAGGTTTCCCACGTACTAGAAAAATTCTTTATACTCATTTCGACTGCGCTTTTTATTCTGTAAATTTCTTAAAAATCCCTGACTTTAGATAGATTCCACCAAAAGGATTAGCACTGCTAACGAAGGTGAAGCACACAGAGAAAAGTACACTGCTTTTATGGGATTTTTTTTTTTACTTTTGTTTGTTCCGGGTAAAAGGCTTCTCCTTTTTGAATTAACGGGCTATAATTTAATAAGTTTCCGTGAGCTGAAGCAAAAGCAACTCTTAAAAAGGATTGACTTTTCTATCGGATTAGTATAAAGAAAGGGTCCTTTCACCCTTCTTATAGGAACAGTTTAGATGGAGCTTTTTTTGCAGAAAAAAAGGTTTGAGACTTTCTTTTATTTAATCTATTTGTTTGCCGGAGTTCTTAACTATTAAGGGATCCGGGCTAGCTGGAGGGAGTCTTACAACACAAAAGTAAAGACCTCTTAGTAAATTTTTTGGATTCTCTATTGGGAACCTCCTTTTCAATTGTAGTTTTTGCTTTTGGGGTTTTACACCTAAAAAATAGGGACCTCACAAAGTATTCTCAATTTCATAAGCATAAGAGACCGCGCCCATCTTTTAGTTTTCCTTCTTTACTTATTACTAATTTCTTCCTTATATATATATCTTTCTTTTCTTATTTTAGCAGGACCAGTAAGAAAACCTTTAACAGAAATAGAATATAAAACTTTGACTCTAAAGTACCCGTTTTTGAATAGCGCGGGAGACTTATAGGCTCGTTTTTATTACATATTTTAGTCCATTATTTTTAGTTTCTTTTTCCCCAGGATCATACTAAATTTTCTTTCTTCTACACGACTTCCATTTACAAAAAGAGATTCCTAACAAAAGAAGGCTTTGGCTTAATTATGAGATTTCTAGCACTACCCCTATCTTCTTACAAAATCTTTTGCTAGAGGAGTTCTCGCTAAAAAGAAAAAAGGGATCCTACTTATAATAAGTCATAAGAAATAAAAAATTCTTGCAGGAGAGGAATAGCGGACAGGTTTTTTTTCTATGTTTTATACTAAGATAAGGTTATTCGGCGTTGCTCTATTAATGAAAGGATTCCTTTTATAGACTTCTCCGCTAAAACGGGATCTACTAGAAATTCATAATTATAGCGTTTTTGGCTGAGCGTTTAGCTTAGTAAAGAGTTCTTACTTTTAGGGATCCGCGTTTCTTATTTAATAGATTTTAATAGATAATCGAACAGTGTTCAGTAAAAGTCTTTATAATCTATTATACCTATAACTCACTCAATAGGAGCAAAAAGCCGCTAAACATAAACACTGGATTACTCTGCTTGGATAATTCTTTTTTTTCGGAATTCTAAACCTTAAGAGAATCCCTTTTTCCAAATGGACGACTACTACTCTAGGTTACCCTTATACTCTTTTTATATTATAAATAGTAAAAAAATCCAGTAGCTAGGGCTTTTTTGGCCCCTAAGCTGAACTTCCTAGCCTCGGCCTTTACTTACGGATTTGCATTCTTACTCTATAAATAAAGAGGGGGCTTTTAGTATATATTTACTCCATTGATAGGGAGTCCTTTCAAAGTCTTGTACTTAAGAGGACTCATCTAGGAATTCCTGCTCTCTAAAGTTAAGTTTCTTGCTGTATAGATAAAAGGTTAATAAATATAAGTGTAGCAGCTTTTTTCCAAAGAGTTTGGCTCAGAACCCTTTTTGATGACTTTATCCTGAGTTCGCTTATGATTTATATATTGTTTTGTAATTTTAGATTATAGTTAGTTCTTTTTCTACCTAAAGTTCCCTTTAGTTCTCCAAGGTTTTCCAGGCAATAAGGACTTCCTTTTATATAGTTTAACTGGCATTTCTTTCTCTTTACACTTTTTTTAACCTTTAAAGAGCGCAAGACTTTAATATAAATAGATGAAAAAGCTAGTAAGATCCAATTGTTACAGAGTTATGAGGCATATAAAAAGCTTAAGAAGCGGAGAAGCAAACTCTTAATCCCGGATCTGGTTCCTGAAAAACTTGTAAACTAACTGAATGTATAGCTGAGGCTCCTCTTTTCTTTATTTTACTTAAGAGTTCTGTAAAAACTTACCGCTCCAGAGGGTTTAATCCTGTATCTTTGATAACACAAGAGAATTAGCAGTGACTTTTGAGTCTTTTTCTATTAGTATAACTGGAAAGAAAAAAACTTATAGATTTTGCACTAACACTAAAAGGGTTACTGGTGCTATATATAATAGAAGAGTCCTTTAAGAATAAAGGTAAAATGAAGTGAATTGTACTAACTGCAGTTGACACCTATCCTAAAAAGACTTGTGTCGGGCAATACTCCAGATTATTCAGGACTAGATTTTTGGTTTTCCTATTTAAGGTAAGGTTGCTCTACTGTTTCCAAGATTTTGGATTGGCGCAATACTCTCATTCTTAGTACCTAGTATTTTGAATAACATAGATCAAAAAAAGACCCAGTGTACCCTTTTTCTTTCAACTAGCCTTTAATCCTTTAACTCACCTGGAATTACCCCGGTTTCAAAGGGGAAAGATTAAAAGGATCCGCTAAAAAAAGATTGACATTGTAATAAAAAACAAAAGGTAATCCAGACGCGTTACTTTTTCATTTTTATATAAGCACTGTATTAATGGACTCGATTTTGAACCCTAAGAACTTCCCTTTGAGAAATCTGAGTTTCCTTTTCAATTTACTTTACACTTCATTTGCGAACCTTTATCCCAACCAGAGCTTTGGCGGGGCCTTTTGGATCTCCTTTTAGTTGTTTTCTTTATTATAATCAACTCTATTGTCAAAAGAAGTCTTGAATTTCTTCCTAAATGTTTATGGAATCCCGGATACTAACTTAGTCTTAAAAAGTGCTAGACTCAACTTCCTAAACGCGGGTTAAAGCTCACGAAAAAGACCGTAGAAAGTTTTTATCTAGAAGCGGCTCTCAGGATTCGCCTTCTTTTTTGAGAAAATCTTTCTGTAGTGGTATAAGATTTCTAACTAACTCCTGTAAAGAAAGATAAAGCGAGCTCTTTGTTGCTATAGTGAGCCCGAATACAAAAAAGTGTAACACTTTTGCAGCTTGTCTAAATACAATTACTCAGCAATCAGATATAAATATTAAAGAGCTGGGAACCCCTAGTATAGGACCCCTTATTTTAGGAGACCTTAAAACCCTTTTAAGTACTAGTATACTAAACCACCTTTGATCTTGATGCAGGACTAAGAATTATGACTTGTTCAAGAAAACGAAATTACTATGAAATCGGAGCTAATATTATTACTATAGATATAAGAGTACTAGCCACAGTAGCTAACCTTAGCCTCTTAAGCGCTTAAATTTACCGGAACGATATCAAGGGGATTCTATCGACTCCTTACCTACTAAGTTAAAAAGTCTTATTAAACAAGCGCATTCCCCTTGTTATATAATGTCCCATATAATATAAAATAAAGAGCGTGAGTTCGACTTTTAGTTATCCTGTGAAGGCCTCTTTTAAATGAAAAACCCTTTTTAGTTTAGAGGCGGCTTTTTTCTTTGGCAGAACCTGGTTAAAATCTATACTTTTAGAAATGCACCCCTGCATTCGCCCTCCATTTTACTATTAATAGGAGTACCTGTAATATAAAGATATGGCAGTAAAGAAATTTGGATTAAGGAACTCCTAGATCATTTTTGAAAAGAAAATCAAAAGAAAGGTAATGCAATTAATTACCTTTCTGCTTCGGATTTCTCATTACAAAAAACCTTAGTTTTGACTTTCTTTCGAAGAAGAAAAAGCTCCTTTTGAATCTTGATATCGCTTATTAAAGATTGCTGGGTGTAACCTAACCCTTAGTATTAAGTAAGGAAAAACCTGGCAATTACCTCTCTTTCCAAAGGACTGCGATACTCATTTTTTCATATACTCTTAATTTTGTATACTGGCCTGACCTTTTTCTTGGTAAAAGAAGCTAATTAAAGGATAACTATTGCTTGCTTTAAATTGGAAGCTTTCGAGTTTGGTTTAATTTTACTGGTACGCTGCTTCGGCAATCCTTAATTACATTACCTTGTAACTCGGTCCTTATCATTTATAAATAAGCTGAGAATCGTTAATACTTTACTTAGATATTACTTACTATCTATAAAGGGTTTTGGGACTTCCTAAGAGCTAAGAGTCCTCCTTTCACTTCAACCTCCTTACCAAACCCCACTCAAGGCAATAAAAAACTCCTTTAGGCTCTACATGTCTTACTCTAGAAAACTTATTCGTCGGAAACTCCTTCAAAAGAAAGGAATACTAAAAGACAGTAACCCTAAAGCTACGGAATAAAGAATACACCGGCTGTGCGGGAAAGGGTTCAAGTCCCATACCCATCGGATCCACTTCTTATTGACTTGCTGCAACTTCTTCTGTATCATAACTTTTTACTTCATACTCTTATATTGTTGTCACCCGTACACTCTTACCCAGCTTTTTTGTTACTCTTATTCATAGCGAGACTCCTATAATCTTGCTATTCTTTTGCAAGCCTTCTCCAGTCATAGCTCTTCTTTCCTCACTACTATAATCAACCATTTCCCTTTAGTAGGCTTCCTTACTTAGAATTATAAGTAGAAACTTCATACTATTGAAAAAGAGTCCTCTAACTCTTCATATTCCCTTCTGGAGCTAGTGTTTTATTCTCTATCTTATTAGAAGTTATCCCGGTATCCCTTAAGTTGGCCTATTCTAGTTTTTTTAGTAATGGAGGAAGAAACAGAAGTCTAGATCACCCTATACTGGGACCTTCAGCAAAAGCATACTTTCACTTCTGTTATTTAGACTTTGACTTGCTGTCTTTATAACTGGAACCCTCCTGAGGAAAGCTTAACTCTTTGTACCTGCAATACCTAGACCCTAGTAAGCCTGCCCCAGTATGTCAGAACCCTTGTCTTCTCTACTTGTCTTGCCTATCGGGATTCTATTCTATAGCTCTGTCGTAGCCACTATACAATTAAGAATTTAGGAGGGTAATATAACACAAAAAAGCAAGCAATTGAAAAGTCTAAATCTGACCCAATCTTGAGAAAGTTTGGACTCTTAACTAGACCCGTGTGGGGACTCCCCTTTTGTCTTGCTCTTAGCCAAGTATATCTCCTCAGAATAGAATAAAAAGAAGTTTTTCTAGTTGGTAGCACAGGCTCTCAGTAAATATGAATGTAAAAGAAAATTGAGTAATGAAAATTCCAAACCATAAAAAAATAAGAAGCTTTAGAATTCTGAGAAAAAACCAGGGGTTTGGGTCCCTTGTTTGGCACTGTCGTACACTTATTATCTATTGAAGATTGAAAGGAATCTCATAAAGCATCCAGAGAATAATAGGGAACTTAAAGTAAGAACTTCTCCTAAGCAAGGTTTTTTAAGTTAAAATAACTCCACCGCGCACGTTCAATTTCCGGTTCATATCATATATCCGGGGCTTCTCTTGAGTCTTGTTATTAGGCTTGCAATTAAAGCATAGATAACAAACATCAGGCAGGTGAAAAGGCCCCTAAACGAGTTGCCAAGTTTAGACTTTTAGCATATCGTAAAAATTTCATAGAGTGTTTATAGATTCTAAGTGCAGGATACTGTCTTTCGCTTTTACGGAAAGTTTAGTTACCTCTATTATTTATATTAATATTAAGAATTCCCATTCTTTAGATTAAAAAGAAAAAGGGATGCCGTAAACATTTCTTTTTTATTAGTTCGCTCATATTTCCCAGTTGCATTCCTTAAAATTGTAGACTCCTGAAAGATTGAAGCAAAGTGTCTGCAGGTTCTAGAAAGAGGGTAGAGTCAAATAACTCGAAATTTCACGTATCTAATAAAAAGCTGCTACCTACTGGGGGGCTCTCTTAAACTAAAAAAAGGACCAGGTTCACAGCTATTTCCTAATAAAGAAATTTCAATACAGAATTTATTATACCGCTCTGATAGAATTTTGCCAATCCCCAGGTATATAAAATACCTTAAAAATGTATTTTTGGAATTTTTCATAAAAAGAAAAGATTTAGTTAAGAGGGTAGGACCTAGTCAGCATTCTATTGACAGTGGGCAGTTTAGGGCTTATAGGTTTGAATCCTCTTTCTCGTATAAAAGCCTTTGTCCTATTCCCGCCTTGAATTATCTATTTGAAAGTCCGATCTTAGCCTTAAATAATGTTCTATTTCTGAGTCCTCGGTCTAAAAGAGGAACCTTTCCAGGAAATTGAATTGAAAGAAGACAACGAAGCTCAGACATTTTCAAAGTCAGTGTCTCTGGTTCCCAATAATACTAAAGGCTTGACTTAATACTTGCACTAATAAAGTGATTAGGTGGCAAAACCCTTTTTAGCCGCTCTTAAGGGCTAAGAGCCCGCTTCCCGATAGAGGACTCCAGGGGATTAAACTTATTTGCACCTTCATTTTTTTATCGGGAACTTTTACTAATACTAAGAACTATTCTAACTAAAATAGACTCTTAAGAGCTCCTCTATACTAAAGGCAACTACAACATAAGAAAAGTGACATCTGTATCTGTTATCATAACGTATAAAAAACTACTATAAGTTATACCTTTACTCTTAACAAGGAGTGAAAAGTCTCTACCCTAGCTCTTACCTCTCCTCAACCTTCTCCCTCTTCTTTTAGCCCATACCTTGCCGAGCTTACTTCTTCAGATCTAGACCTATCCGCGATTTCATTTACTTTAGTTGCATAACCTAGACTTTTGATCCCTGAATTCTTAAGAATACCCAATCTTATTGCAGTTCTTATCTTGCGTGGACCTGCTTACTTTAGAATGAGAACTAATTTAACGGAATCTAAAAAGACAGTAACTCCAAAAGGTTCTAATCCCCAAAAGCGGAGGCAACCCCCTACTCTAATACTTGACTTCCTCTTGTCAAAGCGAATAAAACAGGAATGCAGATTCAATACATAGAATAGTACCAAAGTTTATATCTATAATCTAAATCTTTCTAATTTTGGTACCGATTCACCGGGTTATGTGACCTTTTTAGCACCTGATTTGACTATATCTTTCTTAAATTGCTTTGCTAAACTTGCTTCTTTATAGGCTTTTTGCTTGTATTTTTGGGAAATTATAGCCTCAATAAAAGGAAAGAAAAATCCCTTGCTTCGAAACTTATTATCCTGTAATATAGCTTAAATTAGGGACAGATTGGGTTTATAACCAGACGGGCAGGTTCTTGTCTACTTATAAAAACTAAAAAGTATAAAAACGCATTAAAAATGAAAAAAGAAAGCAGCCCGGCCGAGTTTAGGTTTACCTAAAGGGAAATCCTTGCTTTTCCTTCGGATATATATACAAATCCGGATTTCTTTAAAAAGATATTCTTTTGGGTTCTGAATATCAGTCACAAAAGTTGTCCAAATTCGACTTAAAGGGTTACTTTTGAATAAGCCGGGTTAATACTGAAAATTATCATATAATACAAGTTTTCATTAGGATCCCCTGAAGTAGTTTTATGTTACAAGGGTCTAAAGGCGGGTTAAGTCTTACCTACACTTGCGCTTTGCTTTTTTCTATCTAAAAATGAAATTGATAAGGAAATTCTTAGTTTTCTATTAGTTCGTTTCCAAATGAATTTTTTTTTTGTAAAGCTCTTTTAGGCAAAAAGACTCCCCAAAATCCAAATATAGCCGGAAGTTTTGGCTATAAATAAATGGGGATCCCTATAAGTTGTAAAAAGTGTTCCTTTTCCCTATAATCTATAATAGTATAGGAATAGGAGGGACGCGCTCTAGCTAGACAGAATAATCATAAGTCTAATTTTTTGCTCTTTTTTGAAGTTCTAGAATAACCGACTTTGTTTTACTTTATATTTTTGCAAAATTATAGAAAGCTTTTTTGACTGCTAAATAGGAAGACAGCTAGCCCTACAGTTGAATAACCTTCTCAGGATCCAGATATATTCAGACGGAAAGGGGGTCCTTAACTCTCTCCCTAGACCGGGGCTCCCATACCTGTAGCTTTACCCTTTTTTTGCTGTCTTTTATAGTTTTTGTTTTCAGATAAATACTCCAGGGAAGTGCTAATTAAAAACATTGGATTTCCCTAACTTTCGCAAGTGTTAGGTTTATCCCTTTAACTAAAAAAAGACTCCGGATTTTCTTAATTAAGTAAGCTTCACAGCAATAATGAGCTTTTTAGCTATAAGATAGTCTAAACCAGGCTCATGGAATGAAGTATATCTTAGACTTCGACTAGCAAGGAATTTAACAGAATACCTTTTTTAACACCACTTACTTGAGTGCCAACTAAAAAAGAAATTCAAGAATTTCGAGTCTTTTTTGTTATCCCCGCTTTAACTCTTTCTTATATTTTTCTTTAGTTCATTTCGGGGAATAAAAAGCTTCTCTTTCTATTTCATTCTTAGTCAAAATCCTGAACTAAACCCTAATAATAAGAAACTAACTCTTTGCCTCGTAGCGTATCTCTCTTAAAGAGAGTCCCCCTTTTTTCAAGTCTAATATTTAGATCCCAGTTAAGGAGAGGAGAGTTCCCTAATTGGCTATACTTCCAGCTCTTACATATTAAAACCTTATTAAGGGGGTCCCGTGTTTTCAGGCAAGAGAGTCGCTTATATATAATATATAGGAAATCGGCTGATTAGTCTAAGTTCTTAATAAGGTTCTCTTAAATTAATAAAAGCATAAAAATCCCTATCCTTTGTACAAATCAAACAAAACCTAAAGGGAATTCCTTGGTTCAAAAGGTACCACAGCTCTCTAGGGTTTAATCTAGATCACTTCGAAAGCCGTGTCGATAAAAGAGGACTAACTCAGTCAGACCAACCTCTATAGAAGTTACTTAGCACCTTAGGGTTACATTAAGTAAGTTCGTTAGGATAAAGAATCCCTTTTTTTAATTTAAGAGCTCTCACACTAATAAAGGGTATAGGCGGGATAGGGGTTTTGGTGAATAAAAGGGATTTTTTGTATCTGTTACTAAATTTAGGGTGCCTTTATGCAAAGGATCGTGTTCTTGTTAACAAAAAGAAAAGGGGCCTAAAATCTTAAGTCTCTATTATTCTTTCGAGAGTTCCCTTTATCTGAAAGAGTGGGAATTCAAATAAAAACCCTATATCCAGATTACACTGCAGTTGAGTAAAGTCATAGCTTCAGTCCGCTTAATATAACACAAGAGTTCCTTTTTATTAGAGTCCACACTTAAGATAAGAAGGAGTCGTCAACGCTGAATTTTTTTAAGATATCCGTATATGAGACACGAGTACACTGAAAGTTCAAACATACATAGAGTGTCGTATAAGATTGGACCCGAGTCTATAAGAGAGGTTTTGACTTTCAGATGCAAGAATCAGAGTAGCAAATTCAGGGGTTCTAGTACGCCTTAGACGATATAAGTATAGAGTTTCCAAAAGGGTACCAGTAGGTATTTCCAGATGTGTCTTCAACCCCTGACCTATTTAGTAGTTCTAATTCAAAACTTCTGACTAGACCTAGAAACTTCTCAAAGATTTAGAACTCTCGGGCGGGTTGGACAAAAGTTATCTCATTCAGGATTCTACTTTTATTGATTCTAGAGCAGGCTCCTTAGTTATAGTATTTACGCCTTTAATTAATAAGACGATTACTTCAATAAAAATAGAGTTTCAAACTTCGCTTACTTACGTTTTTGAATTTATGTCCCTCATAACCCTTCAACTTCAAGTTAGAAAATCAATCCTAAAAAATTAGGGTTGAATTGAATTTAGATTGGACTAAGGGTTCTTCTAGGTTACGAGGACTCTTGTACTGGATAGCGCACAAAAACCTTTTGAATAAGTACTTAATCTTGTAAGAATACAAGACCCTCTGACTGAGCTTTGAGCAGTCTAAGACTCCCGAGAATTGATTAATGCCTTTTGGAATAGCTGGATTCCTTTTCAGTTTGTGACCCTAGTTTAGGTTAGAGACAAGCTTTTTCTTAATATCCCGGAAGACTCCTATAGCTGTAGCTTCGGAATATTTGTCTATATAGAGATCCTCAGAATTTTTCAAGACTTTACGTAAGGAGCTCAACTAAGAATTGGAAGAGCGCTTCCTAGAAGGACCCGTGTACAAGGAACCCTTTTCTTAAACTCAGTAATAGGAAGAGAATGAAACTGAGCGAGAAAGTGAATTTGAAACTTGTTCGCGTTTTCCACTAAAAGGCTGACCAGACCTTAAAATAGAAATTCAGTAAAAGCTCTAGTAGAATAGAAATTCCTATACAAGACTATAAAAGAAGACAAGAATAGGAATCGAGGAAGAGAATAACACCAGTCGGAGAAGGTAGCCCTCTCTTTCTGGAAGACTAAAGAAGGCCAATCTTTCTTCCTCGAACCTGTGCAATCGAACTGCTCATGACGCAGAGAAAGACTAAAGAAGGATTCGAACCCATAGACACTACTTCCATTTTAGAGTGCTCTACTTGGAAGAAAGGGAGGTTTTCCGCTTAAAAAGAAGAGTCCAAGGTTCCTCGTGGGTTAAAAATATCATTCTCTCAAGCCTCAGTAACGAGCAAGTAAGTAAATGAAGTACCAGCCACCTAGACTCTAAAAACCCTTGTTACGTCGTGAGTCGAATGCACCTAGATACACGGGTTCCAGTTCAAATCGAGTCGAAGTTAGAATCTCTTTTTGAACTTCCAAAAAAACTGAAACTAAAAACTTGGTATAGGGTTTCTTAGCCAAGTCAGGATTTTGGATCTATAAATGTTAAAGTCTTTAGAATTTATAAAAAATAGAGTACAAAAACCTTTACAAGATTATACTTATCTCTTTGGTTGGGTCTAAGCCGGTTATCACTTCCAGCCACTTGAATTGACAAGGCATAGAACATATAAAGCTTAAAGCATCCCCTTTTTTAGGACCGGACAGTTGGCAAGAAGAAGCTGACACTCGAGTAGAAACTCCAGTAAGTAAGAAAGCAGGGTTCTGAACAAAAAGCGAATGGAACTTTTTCGAAGTCGGTGTTAAAATTCTCCAGGGTACTCTCAGTTTAATAAGTTCCTTGTGTTTTATCTTGAGAGGGGCTCTGCTACTAAATTCTTGTAGGAATAAAGGGGAAGATCTTGTAGAGTAAGTCAAATGCAGACGAACGCGGTCTTGTGATATGAGATAAAAAGCAGGCTCTAGGTAAGATTTTTCGGGAATTAAGGATAAAACTTCAATTTTAAAGTGTTCAAATAAGACTAAGACAGAATAGAATAGGGCGGGCCCTTATTTAAATAAAAGGATTAACTTACGAGGATTTTTCCGGATGCCCCAAATTTGGAATTTGCTATTGCTATGTAATGTTATCTTATACTTATTTATATATATATATAGGGTTCCTTGTGCAAAGAGTAAGAGTTTCTATTACTTATATTATCTATCTACCGAAAAATTTTATGTATATGCTTCCAGAAGCGATTCCTCCGCACGGGGACCCCTTTTTGACTTCTATTTATCCGGAATATCTTTAGTAGTAAAAGGCCTTATCCACTATTGTATGTACTGGTTCCACACACACTCTACTAGAAACCTCACCTACTTTATCTTTATATTATACTAAAACCTAACGGGGTTTTATCTCATTTTTATATGGGGTTTAAATCAAGAGTCACACTATGTCCACGGAAAACCTTTATCCAAACAAGTTTTTTTGGCTTTTCGTTATGTGCAGAGATCCGAGTGTAGGGGGAATAGAAGATGAGCGGAAGTTTGATCCTTTATTTGGGATTGTTGAGACAAAAGACAGGCGTAATCCTAATGAGGCGGACTGTCACTCTATTTAATTAAAGTAAAGGACGACTCCCAAGGGTACTGTAATACCTATCCTGAATGGCAAATCGAAACAAAACCTCTTTTAGAATAGAGAAATTCTATCTCAATTCCAGCTTTAATAAGCCTACTTTTCTTTTAGTCTTGCAATATTTTATAAAAAGGCTCAAGTTAGACTCCTTTGTTGTTACTTAAAAATTTTCATCAGTATAAGTTCAAATCCCATGGACCTAAGAGGAGCCTTGTTCAAAATATATCATTACCTTTTGTTTCCTAGATTCGGTATACGTACATAGAGCATACTGAACCCTTAAACCACGTTGAATTTTTTTTAGAGTTACCAAAAGGAGAATGATTGAGGGATCCTTTTCACCTTATTCCGTAGGTTTTCCACTCACTAGCGAACTACCCCCAGGTATAATTATGTGTGATCTAGAAAGAGGGGTTTTCTACCAGCAAGCGGAGCACCAAGATTCCTAGACTTTCCGTATTTACAAATTTCTTTGGCAGTGCTCCTCTTATTAAGAATTTTTATCGTGTTTACTCCGACAATACAAACAAGGTTTTCTTTTATTTGTACTTTAGATTATACCGTTATCTGCTTATCCCTACGGGAACTTATAAATCATACAAAGAGCCAAGTCTCTTAACAGTAGACATCCTTTTCAATTTATGTTCGGACAATCCGGTTTGTTGCCTAACACTTTTCATATCTTGTATTTGTAATCCATATTTCTTTCACAAAAACGAAATTCTAGTTTTGATCGGTGGAATTTGGATTAGGAAGTCTCATCCTTTTTAGAACCAGCAGGAGTAAAGAGATAGAAGCGCCCAGTTGACTCGGCCCTTGATAAATAGAATAAAAAAGAATATTAGACTAGGTTAGGAGACTACTCATTTATCTCATTTTTGATCCTATATTAAGAGTAAAGTAAAGACGTACGCCCGGAAATAGAACCATAAGAATACTGGTTTAAGATACCCTAAAAGCAAAAGAACTCAAAGGGCCTCCTTGTAATTTTAAGACTTTTTAAAGAAAATGAGTCATCCCCTATAAAAATTTTTTTATTAGAAGCTGTTTTTTATCGCAAGTAAAGGTCAAGAAAGGTTCCTAATAGACTCCCCTGTTTTCACTAAAAAATATTAGACTCTGTTCAGTTCAAAAAGGACTCGCATGGTCGAAGCTCTCATAAAAAGTCATTTTTTTTATCTCCTATTTGAAGAAAACCAGGTTCTCAAATATAGGCTAGGGGAATTATATATATCTTTTAAAAAACTCGCGCGAAGAACTCACGGGTTTTACAGGTAATAAGACTTCAGTTCAGTAGTGGTAGCAAACAGCAAGAAAATATGGATTGATTTTGAGGGGAAGAGAATAAAAATAACGCACCATAAGGTATAGAATCTTATAAAGCAGGGGAAGGCATAACAAAGCCTTAGACTGGTTAATAATACCTAACTTTGACTGAATGGGGATCTTTATATTCTAAGTTTCTGGTCAGTAAGGAGATGAATTACATACTTAGTAAATGGAAGAACTTTGAACCCAAAAGTTTTCTAATTAGTAGGGCGCATATACATGGTAAACTCCTAAAATTCCTCTAAAATGGACACTTTGTCACCCCTTATTATTGGGAAGTACCTGGGTTTCCTTTATTTAAAAAAAGGGGGCTCCGGGGTAAGCTGGGACTGATGCAGTCAAATCATTAAGAAGATCTATCTATTTACCTCATTTTGCTTTGGAATGAGAACCCGTTACTTTGTGAATATGTCAAGTTTTCCGTTTGTAGTTATAGGTCAGAGGTCAGACTTTCTAGAATGAATTGCTATTTATTTATAAGTCAGCCTCCTTTGTTGAATAGACAGAATATGAGTTTCAGTAGTAGGAGATTGATAGGGTTGGGTAAAGCAGAAAGGGGGTCCTTTTATACTAAATAGGAACTGATAAACTTAGGGATTCGATAAGAAGGAGTCTCCGCCTTGATAAAAGGGTAGGGAAGAAATTCTTCTTTATATAAATGAAAGAAACTGAAACTAAGAAGGTTTTAGATAGACAGTTCAATAAATCTAACTAGAGAGTCTTTTCAACGGCTCAATTCCTAATTCTAAAAGGTCTGTTTTTCTGTATTACCTTTTTCAGTTCACTGGGTTTTCCAAGATATTCGTAAAGTAGGTTCTGCTTCGTATTCGTAAATTGAGCTTAGGTTTGCTTCCTTGATTTATTGGACTCTGTGCTTTTTAGGGATTTGACTAGTATATAGAGAGTCTCTTAGGTACTTCCCAATAGAGACTGAGGAGATTCATAGATAGATAAAGAATTTCAGATTATATAGGAGTTTCGGGTAGAGAGAGCTTTAGCCCGACTCTTTTTCTCTTAGAAGTTCAACCCTGGATCAATTCTTTCCTTTGGATAGCGCGAATGGGATGTATAAAACAAGGAGGGAATCTCTAATATAGCAAGCAACCCGAGAATGATATAATAAAATTTGATGCTAAAGAATAACTTAGTATCGAAACGCACGATAAATGGGATTCTAGGTATAAAGAAAGCTTAGGCTTGTTTGAATTTTGAATGAATCCGTATTCTTATTTCCGAGCTTTGACTTCAAAGTAGATTTATTCCTATTCTTTCGGAGATTCAGTTTTAGCTTTGAGATAGAAAGACCCCTTTAAGAAAGGCGTGAGGTTTGCAATTCTGGATAATGAAAAGTTTTGGATTGGAGTAGAGTATAGTATAGTATAAAGAATAAGGAACCCCAAGGTTCTTTTGTTAAAGTAGAGAAGCGAGCTTTCTTTGCTATTTGCTATAGTGAGTTTAAGGTAGTTTTCCAGGACTTCTAAGTTATAAGTTAAGAGAGTTGAGTCGTTTGGGATAGGCAGGGAGAAGATTTTAAGAAAGGCAAAGCTCGTAAAAGAGTATGACAAAGTAGCCTATCAAACTTGTTTAAGAAAAGGGTCTGAATTGTTGGGATAAGAAAGCTCGTACCAAAAATGATTAGGGAATTGAAGTAGAAACCCCTGAGAAAGTCCTATAGCTCAATACTCAAGAAACGGGTAGCTCTATTAAAAGCTGTCTAGTATCTGGTACTTAGGAATTTTGACTATACAGAGGATATAGAAATGAACTCTTATCTATAAAGTAGTAATATCCCAATCCCAAGCCGGGGCCTTTTAATAACTTATACGTACAGAAAGGAGTCTTAATATTTACTATTGACTAAAAGGCACCAAGTCTAACTTGACTTAAAAAGAAAAAGGAAACCTTTCCGGTAAGAAAAATTTTGACTTAATTCCTCACAATAGGACAAAGCGCAAGTTAGCCAAAAGAGCACCCCTTTTCGAATTATAACACTTGCATAAAGCTGCTTACACCTAAACAGGGTATCAAATTCTTGTATACTCATTAATTACATTACCTAGTCTTTTTTTATTTCATAACGGGTACTTAAATAGAAAGTCTAGTATAATTAGTACAAACCTAAAAAACATAAGAACTAACGAAACTAAAATGATACTACAAATCAGAAACAACAAGTCTAAACCTTCTGTTTACTACTCTTCCTGTCTTAAGAACTTGACTTATCTAGGCTCTCTGCTTTGCCCATGGGCCCAAAACTCTCTTTTACAGAAAACAAAGAACTTCTTTTCTTACCTCCCCCTTCTTTGAATAACCTTCCTCATACCCATACCTTGTTGAGCTTGCTTCTTCAGATCTAGACTTCTTGTATCCTCTGTGCCACTTAACAAAGAGCACAAAACCCCGGATTACCTCCTAGCTACAAGAGGGATCTTGCCTCGATTTTGTTACTTTTAACACCTAGTAAGCAGAACCCGGTTCAGTAATTTCTATACGAAAGACCATTTAAGCTTTCTTCCATAAACCCTGAAGTCTATCCAACCAGGAAACCTCTATATCTACTAGTCCCCTAAAAAAGACAGAGCCTACAGACTTCCTATTCGCTGTAAATCCTTGTAAAAGCAAAAAAATGTTATGATAAGAACCCTTTTGCCTGGGAAATAAGCAAGTCTCGAACTGAAGCTCCTTCTTCACTTTCGCGGAAACCTACTCCTATATCCTTCTTGAATTCCCTATCTACTTTACTTGCTTTACTCATTTTTCTCGTTTCTTACCGACTTCCTTTCTTTAGAGCTCGACTCTCTACCACTAGGACTACTTTTAAGTAACACTTTCCTTGAATAACTCAAACTTTAGACTTTCATACTCGGAAACCCCGAAACCCAGAAAATCAATAGGAACTCAAGACACTAGCTAGATCAAAGAAAGAAGAAACTGACCTTGCTTGACAGCTTAGCTTGCTTCAGAATCGGAAACTTAGAAACCGGCTTAGTCATAAACTCTATAACTGCACTTGTATTCTAATTAGCTTGACTATTCAGAACCGGAGCTTTAGCGCTGTAACTGACTTAAGTATCTTAATCTTATCGGGTTTCTCCGACAAAGGGAGCTCTCCTTCAACCTATTAACGGTAAACAGAAAACTAGCTAACAAAAGGCTGGCAACTTATTAACGGTAAACAGAAAACTAGCTAACAAAAGGCTGGAAAGGGGGATCTCATATATTATATAACAATATAAAAAGTTTACCACTCTAGTTTCAGTCTATAATAGAACCTTTGAAATGGCTCTCTATAGCTATCCAATTACCCAAAGAGCTCTAGATTCCGCTTTTACAGGAAAACAACTTTTCAAAAACTTCCATACCATAAAGGGCTAGTCTATCCAGGAAGCTTTCATCGAAGCCTTTTGCTCGATTTATACAATTTTCTTCATTTTACCACATCTGACACGTTAAGAAATGGAAGCTCTCCTTTTTAGACCTGTTTTTTAAGAAAAAGCTAGGAAATCTAGACCCTCGCAAAAGCCTATAAATAGCAAGCCAATAAGAAGAAGGGTATACAGATTCAGTCAGATCATGCTAAAGTTTATACCCAGAAATTTCTTTATCTGCTCAAACTTTGTATTTGTAAGGGACCTAAACGAAAATCGAGAAAGGAGTCTAGCCTAGCGGGAAAACTCTGACTTTTTGTGAAACTTTACAAAAGGTGGGTTCTGAAAGAGTTGACTATCTCCTAGACCTCTTAGGCCCACTCCTTATTGATAAACTCCATGGCGCATTGGGGAATGACTAATAGATACAAAAAAGAACAAATAGCTAACCTTTAACGGAAAAAGGAACTGAGGATAACAACCCTATCTTTTCTTGCGAGGCCCTTGATGTGCCCTAAAACAGAAGTGAGCCTGTCGAGCCTTTCCCAACCTAATTAGAGCCTTTTTTACTATATAAATTTGAATTGCTTACTTTATATAGTATAGTTTGACAGAATAGAGATCCGCTCCTTTTTCTAGACTAGAAATACCGGTCCGTGAGGGGGAAAAGCTATCAAACAAAAGGAATCCACGGCTTCCCTTATTAGAATCCCTGCGGCTTAGACTTCCCTTGCGAACTCCTCCTACTCTTTTTATAAATTACCTACCTATAAACCCTATCTATCCCTATAAAGAGAGCACTACAACAGGAAGCCTTCTATTTCATATTTAAACTCACTATCACTCCGTACCTTACTTCTTAGTATCCAGAATCAGAAAAATATACGCTAAAAAGCAACTAACCAAAGAACTTTCTCGAGCTAAAAGAGCCTACGAAAGGAAAGACAAGAGCTACTCACTCCACTTAGATATGTCCCCTCTTTTCTATTACTCCCAACCAAGCGAATCAAATACAGAATATCAAGGATATTTAGTTGAGGCAACCTTTTCACCAATTTCCCAAAGTCTTTTTTGAATCCTTTGCTTTTTAGTTAGACCCTTACCTTACTTATCTTACCGGAGTCCTTTTAAACAAAAACTTCTTATTAACTAACCTAAGGGAATTCTATTAACCCGAAAACTGGAAAGATCTATTCGCAACCTTTCGTTTAGAGTAAGCCAATAAGAAAACAAAAACTTGTCTCCTAATTTATAGAACCGGGAACAAAGGAAGATAAAAGAAAAGCAACTACTTCGTCAAGGGCTTCCCAGTAAAAGCTAATAAGAAGGTTTAGGGGTTAGATAGAAGCATACCCAAAGTTAGACCTATAGTGTTCTTTATCTCCTGTTTAGGTACCGACTCAGGTCTTTTTTTACCAGTTTCACCTATTGTACTTAGCATCAGATTTGACTATGCTTCTTTTGATTTAGAGATAAGAAGGTTAGACTGCCTTTCAACAGAACAAAAAACTAAAAGGAGGTACTCTATAATACTTGCAATGAAATAGCAACTACTCAAATGAAAGACTTATCAACCAATAATGATAAAGAAACCGGGAATACAGATCAAATAAGATCCTGCCAAAAACTTATACGCAAAACACTTTCTTTGAATACCCAGAACTCCAAGCCTAAAGAGCAGCCACTTAATTAAAAGTTTAGGGATGAAAAACAACACTGCTACTATCATCTAGAGTCTCCTTTACTCTAAGTTTCGATACTTAGTCGGGCGGTTTTCCTATTTGAACTATTTAGCATCAAGATTTACAATATACCTCTTGCTCAGGAATTGCTTGCCTCACTTTCTATACTCTACCCATTTTCAGCCCTTTTAGACTGAATAACTAAAATGCAAGAGTTCTCATTCACACCTATAACCTAGAGATCCTCTTCATTTCCTATTTGACTTCCTTACCCACTCCTTACTATCTCTTTCTAAATTCCTTGTCTAGCGAAGAGCCGCTAAAAGAGTCCCTGACAAGATAGGGCCGGCTTACCTTATGTATACCCCTACTTCTTTATTTAACTGGGAAGACTTGAGTTCCTACAGCAACCCTCTTATTAAGCCTAAGAAACTTAGTAAACCCCTTCCAATAGCTAAGAAAACCCTTGCACTACCCGTCTTAGAATTGGAAACAAATCCTTACTTTTAATGAAAGACTTTCCCGTCAAAAAAGGAAGATAGATCAAAGAAACCCAAACTATACATTAAGAAAAGGAAACTGAAAATTTCTAATTTCTGTCCAGGAAACAAACTTTTGACTTTTCTTTTGGTCGATTGAATTTTAAGAATTTTGGAAAACAATAGAAGGGAAATCCATATCCTTGGAACTCAAGATACTAGAGCCAGTAAATAAGAAAAAAACTTTCATTCTCCTACAAAATTTAGAAAATTGGAAACTAAGAATAGAAAGACTCATACAGCTATAATAATAAGAAGACTAATAAAAAGGAATACGAATGAAAGAATCCTGCACCTACATCTGACTTACTTGTTCTTTCTACTGCAGACTCTTAATCTGTACCCTATGTATCTTACTTCTTTTCATAGTTGTAGTTTTCTTACTACTTGTACTTATTGTTGCTATACCCCTCCTCTTCTTAGGATTGACTGTAGCCAATGCCTTTGTACTCTTCTTTTTATTTGTCTTACTTGTTTGAGTTCTTGTACCCCTCTTTCATCGACTTAGATTCTGCACTCCTTTGCTTTAGTGAGTTAGGAGTCTATACCCTTGCAGTAGAGTAACAGGGCGAGCTATACCTACTAAGAGCAAGAGAGGATAGTAAGCCAACAGCAATAGATAATAGATATAGGTGGGATGCAGCTAGTTTCTTAGTATGTAGCTATTGTCTTGCTTGTCTTGGGTAGTGTTGTTTTTTGTTTTCTTTTTTATAAGCTTAGTTTAGAAGTATCATATTGTAGTAATTAGATTGTACCTGGATAACACACCTCCCACTGATGCTACTGACCTAAATTCCTCCGAGCTAACCGACTTGACCTCTCGTATTCTAAGCTAACAGAGTTGCTTGACGACTTAATTGTCCAGAAAGGAGTGCTCATACTAGGACCGGGAACTTCGAATAAGAAAAAGCCCGGCCTAAGCGTTCTTCGAGAGTTATAAAGAGCTGCTCCAAGTCCTTCTTTTTCTTTACTTTCTGTTTTACCCTTTTATTTACCAGAGCTATACTAGATTTGAATCTCTCTCCAGGCAAAGGGCGTTATTTGCCTGGAACCAACCCTTGGCCATACTTCTAGATTACAATATTATACACCGCGCAAGAAAAGAAATTTGACTTATTTGCTCATTATAAGCAGGCGAGAATTTTGTATTAGTGATACCACTTTCCAATCCTCGGATCTTGTCTTATGTCTTATTCTAATGACCCTGAAGAATAAAGTTAAATGGTAATATGAAATCTGCTGGAAAAACATAAATACACGAGTTCAAAGAAACTTAAGAGTTTAAGGGAGCAACAAAAGTTTTGAAAACTTCTGCTTGTTGCATTTTATCTTTACAGACCCTTTATAAAATTGATACTTAACCTCGGGTTTTATACTGGGTATATCCTTCTTTTGCGAGTCCCGGTGCTTTTAGTTTTCCGTCATCTATCATAATATAAAGAATGCATAAGCCAAAGACTAGATTAAGGGCAAGGAGTAAATACCAAATTCGAGTAGAATACTCGTTGTATACTTTGACAAAAAAGGAAAATGACATTATTTGCGGCATAACCTTTAGGTTTTGTCTAATTTCAATTTTTTAAGAAAGAGGAGGCTCATAAGTTCAAACGGATTTACAGGATTTCCTTGGCTACAATATTTTGGAGTTTGAAATGCAGTAGAATAACTTTATATACAGAAGTCAAGTCCTACTATATAAGTAACCCCTAAAATTTTGGGAGTCTTCCGCTTTTTCAGTCAGTAATAAGGGGTGCCAGTATCAAGTAAGTAACATCCGTCGAAAGGCTTCCTTACAAGATATTTAGAACGCCCTGTTTGGTTTAGTGCTTTCCCTGCGGGATCCTTTAATTCTGGTTTTAATAATCCTATAAAAAGGGAGAATCTCCCGGATTCTTTTGTTTTTTAGTAAAAAAATCGCGGCGGGTAGGCTTAGTTTTTATGTTTCATTGAGTTTTACCCCCATTTAAAGTTCTGTTTTGTTACATTGTTTAAAAGTACAAGGTATACAGCTAAAGAATATAATAGAAGGGTTTTTGTCCCGCAAGTACCTCTCGAGATAGACGCTTTATGAAAATATTCCCTTACAATAGAAAATTTGCGTTAAAGCTAATTCAAAAATTTCGATTAGAAACCAAAAAGAGCATAAAAGGCGGAGTAATTACTCCGGACAAAAACTCTTTTTACTAGAGGTATTAAAGAAACCTTAAAAGAATGATATTCAGACGCAGCGAAACCTCTACCTTGTCTGAATATTGAATATACCCAATCAAATCAAAAGGACAGCAATTTATACGAACCGTAAAAGCTCCCTTTCTCACAATCAACAAAGAAGTAATAAAGATACACACAAATTACCATACTAAAACCCTATTGGAACAACTATTTCGTTTAGTAGGATCTCCAACTATTCTAGGGTCTATATTGGATTCTGTCCTTATACTCAAGATTTAGCTCTTGTAAGACTTGTCTTTTTTAGAGACTTAATCCCTTTACGGACAGCTTCGCACCCTAAAAACCCCCGGATCCTACAGAGGCTTATCTAAAAAAAACTTGAGAATACAAAGCAAGTTCTCTTTGAGGAAAGGGGAGTATAAAACAAAAGGAAGTTTCTGTTGTTATAACTGCTCAAACTATATTGGATTTTTAAGTAAAATCACAAGTTAGCAAAGCATATCCTAAGCACTTTAATATACATAAGGGCTGCCCTCCTCAAGCAGGCAAGGGAACACTAAACCTTAATTTAGATAAAGAGTTCGGTACGTAAATCCCCTTATAAATAGACCTCCTGCTATATTAACACCGAGGCTATCGGCTCTAAAATACCTCCTCGTTATTATAGATTACTTAACAAAAAAAGAGCCTTGAAATTGAAAGGTTCTTAAATCTTAAAGGGGTACTCCTAGTTTCTATCTCGGTATAATTCCGGTATTTGAAATAGAAAAAGTACCTTAGCAAGTACTTTATCCCAGTATATATATATTTTTTTAGCGAGCAAGGCTATAAACGGATGATATTATTTAACGAATTGGATAAGGCCCTTTGTAAGGAGTTTTTAAGTCTTGTTTGTACAAGGGGGGTTCAATATTATAACTTGTGTCCTAAAAGTCTTCCTTTTTCTATGAACAAGGTCCTCTTCGTCTTGAATCTAGTTTTTTAAGGATTCTTTTGTTGAAACTTTTAGCTTTCTCCACTTAGGAGCTATAGAGAAAAAGACCTTATAGGCTCCTATTCGGTCTTTTAAATAACTCTAATTTAGTTACAATACAAGAGTATCTGTAACAAAGGATCGAAGAAGGAAAAGGGACACCGAAACCCTTTTTCTTTGAGTTACATCTCTTCTCTGCCTGATCCGGGATACCTGGTATAACAAGCATAAACTAGGAATTAACACAAATTAGGACTTCTACTTGTATCCGTTTCGACCTTTAGTTGAAAATTCTTAACTAAAAAATCAATCTTACTCTAACTAAAGTCTAGTAGGGGTTCCTCTGTACTTTTGATAGAGTTTACGAGTCTTAGGCTCCAGTTTTAGAGAGCCGTAGTTGGGGAAAAAGCAAGCTCTTTCTAGTCCTTTTCAGTTACCAAGTATACCAGAATTAGAAGTATTTAAAACGAGTTAGTTAAAGCGATAAGAATTTAGCTGTGGTTTTTTAAACAGGGTTTCTTTCCTAATTTGAACAAGAGATTAAATAAAAAAAGAAAGGTAATGTAATTAATAGGTTATAATAAAAAACTAATAAGGAACTTCTAAAGATTTGGATTTGCAATATTCAGGCCCCTTTTCGAGTTTATTCTCCTTTTTCTATATAAACCTAGGAAACTCAATCTGAATCTTTAATATATCCAAGGGAGGACCTTAGTATTCTAAATCTTAGGAGACTCTTAGGTTTTCTAAGTCAGATGTGCAAGCCGGGGTCTCAATAAAAAGAGGAAATACGCAGTCCAAATCCAGTTACTTTCTTAGGGAGCTAAAAAGTCTAGGGGTGTTTGAAAGCTGACTTTTAGTAATTGTTATAGTAGTCTAGTTTATGCTAACTTTGTCGATATTGATCTAGAATTATAGTATTATAACTCCAAGGCTATATATTTTTGTTATGGCAATCCGTCAGTACCTAGTCAAGATCTGGAGTTGGCCCAGGTTTACCTAAGAGCTTTAAACTCTTTTCAGAATAAAATAAAAAGTAAGATTTGGGTGTGCTTAAACTTAGGTTTTTGCCTTATAAACGATATAACACGTTACACGAATTCCTTGATTTCCTGGGGTAGACGATAACTTAAGTTCTACACAAAGCAAGGGATAGGTTTTATTAAAAAACAAAGTAAACGACAAGGTTTCTAGTTACAGCTAATAATAAGGATCCTCTTTTTATCAAAGAGAAGTTAAGAAAGATCTAGCTTTATGTATCAAGGGTAAACTTTTTTTAGTTGCTGTTTTATATCCTATATTTCTTTTCAGAAGATTTACCTAAAAAAAGAAAAAAGGAATTTTGGGTTTACTGAAAAGGAAGACACCCTAGAAACTACAAAAAGCTATGAAAGGAAAGACATGAACAACACCGGCTATCAAGAAACCCCTACTTCCCCAGTCTAGGAAGTATAGCTCCTTCTCAAAATCTAAATCTACATACATCCAAAGATACAGAGTATGAATACAAAAGCTAACAAACTAACAAGAAGTCATAAGAAAGTCAAGAACAAGAAAGCAAAGAAGTCGATTGGTAGTTATAAAATCTCACTACACAATAAATATTCAACTATATTCCATTAAAACGGTCCAAGAGAAGCTGCTAGAGCAATTGTAACTCTCTGCCGTCACATCTAAAAATGCAAGAATGAATAATAGTATCTTCGAAACCTCCAATTCTTAATGAGAGCCTTTTGACCTCTTAAGATATTTGCCGAATAAAAAAATATCAACAATTCTGAAAGCTATGCCAGCTTACTAACAAGACTTCAACTTTACAAGAGAATCTTTAGTTTCACTTCAATTCAATTGCTTCTCCTAAAAGCAGAATTTGGAAGAAATTCTAATAAGTTTGGAAAGTCTTTGCACGCACTTACGAACAACTAGATATTCTAGAATGACTAAGGATACCCAGGGCTACTATTACTGATTTCTTGAGAATGCCTTTTCAGTTTAGCTCCTCAGTAGTTTGTACAAAATTTCCTCTATTTAGTTTAGAACTCCTGACCTTGGAACCTTTCACTACAATAGAAAACCTTCTTTTTTCTATTCTCTCTACTTAGTTTTTATTTTACTGGGATGGAATGGATCCTAGCATGACATGAAGTGAAGAAAGCAGCTTCTCCTTCAGAATTGTAGAAACTCTGAAACTCTTTGATTGACTTGTCCTGGAATCCCAAAGACTAAGAGAATCCCATCAATGCTAACTCGCAACTCCATTTGTTTCACATAATGTATTAAGCTTGACGATTTTACTGTTTTACTTTTTGGAGCAGATAAATTTGATTTTTTTGGTTTAAATAACTTTGTCTTTAACCATCAGCTCTCAAAAAGGAAGGGTTCTCTTCAGGCTTGTGGGGTTACTCCCTCGTTAAATAGCAAGTGCTAAATACCAAGGCTAAAATTACAAAATCTTAAGTCTAGTCTAGATAGAACTGCTGGGAGCTAAATACAAATAGATGTTCTTGTAGCCTATACAATACCAAAGGAAATAGCACACAATTTAGAATTTTGAAGAATTCTAAGGAAATCCTATTGTCGTAAAGTCTTTAGTTTAAGGATCAAAGAGGGCTTTGGAGTTCTATTCCAATTGTCATTGCCCATATAGTCTAGTTTGGGGACATTTCCGTAAGGGGCTTGTATGCAATTACTTTTGTAAATAAAAACTCCAAAAATTTTACGATACAAAGAGGGAAGTTCAATTTTCTTGGAACCGGGTTTACTTTCAGTTGGCAGGTGTTATTGTGTGAGGTTGACTGTACTCTTTTCTTATACTGTGCCCTAACCTCCTAAATTAAATAAAGAAGTCGAGAGTTAAAGCACTAACCTCTTTATCGATAAGCACTAAAGGCATTGAGGAATTCTCCTTTAATAGAGGATTATAAGGTAAAGGGGAACCACATTTCATTTGTATAGCGTTTCATGGGATTTCTAAAAAAACAAGGCCCGATCTAGCTAACAAAACAAGGAGTAAGTTGAAAATATATACAGGAAACCTTCGATAAAATGTCAAAGCTGAATCGATACCTAAACGTGAGATGATCGAAATTTTAGGTATCAAGTTTGGCCTGGTTTCATCTGCATTTTCTTTACTTGGGTTTCCCAGTCTTAGTAGGGACAGGAGAGGCAGTAGCAAGAGCTTGACTTGACCTAGAAGTAGAGACTTGGGAAGAAGGGGTATCCAAAGAAAGAGGCAAGAAAGCAAATTAATAAAGAGATAAGAAATCCTGGCTCTAAACAGGTCAAGCGGGAACCCCTCGAAGTAGCTAAAAACCCTAAAGAAGGTATTCTAACTAGTAAGTATTTAAATTAGTTTCCTGTAAGTCTAGATATAGAGTAAGCGCTCTTGTCAAGTATTGCTTAACGAGGCAGGGGATGGATGAAGTCAATTTGATAATTAGATAGATTTCCTAATTTGGAAAGTTGAAAGTTTCACAAAAAGGAAGAGTTCTACCTCGCCGGAGGCTCTTCTACAATTAAGTGTCAGAAAGGGGTCAGGGTTTCCTTTTTTGGTAGTCCAGGTCTATATAACTTGTTAAACGTTATTAGAGCGCTCGGGTTTAGTACCAGATTGGGATCAATTGAAATTTTAAATAAAGGAGGTAGCCCCTTTTAAAAGTAGAAGAGTATCCATTAAAGAAAATTTCAATTTCATGAATAAGGTTTTAGACAAAAGGGGTATCCTTTAGTTTCCGGAACTTTAATCCTTGTTTGATTATGCCTTATAAGTCAATTCTTGAATAAGCCGAACTTTTTGGAATTGGAAATATAGGTTCTTTTTTATTCTTTGAATTTTTTACATAATACAAATAAAGAAACAATAGTGAAATCAATTTCCCTTTATACGCAAAGCTCTTTTAACTCGTAGACACCCTTTATAAAAACTTGTCTATTTAGAGCCTCGGGTTAACTTTTTTGTTTTGAGAAGAGAGATTGTGGCTACCACAAAACAAATGGGTTAAACCCCTCTTAAAAAAGGGTTCTCTATAAAAGCTTTAGGCAAAAATATTCTCATTATTTTGTAGAGGAAACGAAGTTAAGGTAGAGATTTTTTTATGCTGCGTTTGTATTAATAAACTAGAATTTCAGCTCGTATATTAAAGTAAACTTCCCAGGGCTCTTGAGGAATCCAAGATAGCATTACGCTATAATATTTTATAAAGTGAAAATTTTCGTATATTGGGATAGGAGTAACTAGAATAAGATAAATATATATTGGGTTTAGCTTTCGTTCAGTAACTCTTAAAAAGGTTGCAACGGAGAATCTGTTCTAATATCCTGCCTATAGCCCAATTTGAGGAAAAGCTTGATTGGACCTACCCTCTTTCTCATTCATATCCATACCAAGATCCAAAATTTACGCGGAACTCCGAGACTCATGTATATCTCAGCTATACTAACCAAGAACATTAAGGAAATCCCCTTAAAAAAAGGGGAATAGAGTCCTTTCTTTATTTGGCGCAGCTGTAGCTATTAAACTAAAAAAACCTTAAATTACTAAAATTGGTAAAAAATGGAATCCCTCAACAGTGAGCGCATTTTTAGAATCCTTATCCTTATATCTCGATGCTTTTAGTTTAAACAAGATTCCGCAAAAAATATTCCACGTAAAATACAAGCTAAATACAAGAACAAGGGTTTCCTTCTTAAAACTTTGTACATTTTACCCTTTTTTGCATCAGTATTTCCTGTTAAAATTTAGTACTTATTCTTACAAACTTTTAGTACTTATTCTTACAAACTTAAAGAGGACTTCCTTAACTTAAGGTTACCAGGATTTCTTGCTTTATAAGAGAGAAGACCGGTCAGCCCTCCCAGTATATCTAATCTTATCTAATATACCTAAGACCCCTATACTGCACTAAAAGATAATATATAATACAATATAAAATAGAAAGAAACCCTTGGAGACTCTAGTTAAAGAAGTCCAGTCTGCAACGAGTAAGACAGGGATTATACAGCAGCTACAAAAACTCTCGATTAGAAGAGTAACCCTTATGGCTACATAAGGTTTCCAGGTTATATTATAATAGTATTCTAGCTGCAGGTATTAAGAAAATAGGTGTAGCCCGTAGGAAAGTGAGAGGTCTTAATAAGCGTCTTTTTGTTAAGCAAGGATTCCGCCTAAATAATTCTAAGGATTTCCCTGTTGTTAGTTTCATTAATAGAAGTTTTTTAGGGGAGTCTTGTCTTCCAGATTCTGTACCACTAAAATTTTCTTTTGTAAGAGTTGGTTATTTAGCAGAGTTCCATTAGGATCTTTCTTTTTGGTTAGTAGGAGCCGAGCAAGCCTTTATCCTTTATAATGTAGAAATGAAAGTACAGGATTTAGGGTTTACTTCAGTATGGGATTAAGAGGAGATTTTCGTTTTTATCCCACTCCTAAAAAGAGGGACCTAGTAAATAAAAAGTAGTAAGGAGTCTCCGTCTTGAAGATATCATAAGGCATAAGTTTTATAAAAGTAAACAAATTCAAAAAGGAATTTTTGTTCCTTATATTGTCCTGAGGCTAATGACTTATTAGAAGTAAGATAAGAAGACTTTACAAAGGTTCTCGACTTTCCTATTCCGTCCGATTTCAGTTTAAAGTAATGACGTCATTTTTTCAGGTTTAGAGTCAATTACAAAGAAGTTAAAGATTTATCGGTACAAAAAGGACAAAAGTATCTTAGTAGGAATATAACCCTTAAGGAAATTCCATTCAATACAAAATAAGGCAGCTTTTAAAGGAAAATCTTAACAACTAGTAAAGAAATCCTAGGTATTTAGGGATTGCAATAGGGCTGAGAAAGTCCCCCTTTCTTTTTCCCAAAGTTCATAACAAGTCCCAGGGAAGTGTAGTAAACACTAAAATTTAGGACGGGTTATACTAGAACTCCTTATTTTCTTTTGAATATACGGGTGCTTTAGAAGTATATGGGCAGAGTTACCAACAAGTAAAAGCTTTTCGGCCTAAAACCTGTTACAGTTTTCGGTAGAATTCCAAAATCAAAATTTGAAGCAAGTGGGGTACTTCTGTTGTTAAATCTCTTATAATTTTAAAAAGCAATATATCTATTAAATCTTTACTTAGACTCTTCTTTGACATCTAAACTAGCCAGTTTCCTAAACCTAAAAAGGGTGGGTAATTAAGAATAGGAAAGATAACAAAAAGAAGTCGAATAACGCATAAGAGACCGCCTACCTAGTCAGTCTAGTGTTTTAAGCGATTCTAGATAATCCTTTTAGTTTAGCGTTTATTTTATACCGGGGGCTCTAGATAGAGAAAATTAGGAGCTTACAGGAACCCTAGTTAAAAGTCTTAAAAAGAGTATAAAACACCAGAAGCATATGTATACTTTGTTATTAAGGGTTTTTATAGCATAAAGTCTTATACAACCACGATGAATAAGTTTAAAATGTAACGATAACATTATTAGGCTTTCTTAAAAAAACCCTTCGAGTGCTTTCTACTTATCGAACATGGTATATTGTCAAGATATAAGCACTCAATACTATCACAAGATGAACCAGGACTGCCCATAACAAGGAACTTGTAGAGTACTCTGATAGTATCCTTTAGTCAATAAATAGAGGCCCCCTAATCAATAAGTTTAAGTTATAGTAATCCTCTTTAAGCGCCTGATAAACTTATAGGTTGTATACATAGCAGCAGGTTTACCTTAAATTAAAGTTTATATAAATTATCTTATAAAGGTTCGATTGTACTTTTCTTTTTGTTCTTTAAACATCTTCTTTGTTTATAGAGAATCTAAGTTCTCATAAAACACTCACTAGAGTGGCCTTAAGATTAAGAAAGGAACTTTGGACATAGTATTTAAAGTTTTAGTAGAGGTCTCCTCTTTGATAAAATAAAGTAGTAAAACTCAAGACAAATAAAAAAAGCCAATTAGGCATTAGAGTTGTAGGTTCCAACCAACTTCATCTTTTTTTTCTATTAATAATTGGAGCGTATCCAGTTCGAGCCCTTTGTTTGTATACTTAGAATATCGCTCAAAACGAAGCTTGCGCAACTACCGGATACCCGTACTAAACACCTTAATAGCCGAGGAGTAGTGTCTCTAAAAATAGGATTGCATTTTCTAGGCCATAAAAAAAGATATGTAATATCAAGCCCCTTAATTACATTACCTTGGGATACCTTTTAAGAATCTTTCCCGGAGCTTGACTAAGTTCTCGGATTTGTTCTTGTAGCTTACTTGTACTAAAAAGAATAGAATAGGAATTTCTTTTTATAAGGGTATTCCCTTGTTTTGTCTTTAACTCGTTTGGTAAGAAAGAGAGAAAAGCTTACAGTACTTGCTGAGCAATCCAACTTTTAGTTTATATACTAGCTAAAAAGAGAGCTTCAACTAAAAGAATACAATATTCACAAAACTTTTCGCTCGGCAGGCTCCCTAAAATGGCTAAAGTACACTCCTCCAAAATCGGAAATTACCGTTATGTAACCTGGCAAAACTCCACGGGGTTTTGTACCATATCAAAAAGAAATAAGAAGTTCAGTCTAGTAGCAAAAATTTTCTTTGTGAAACTTTCCTAATAAGGGTCTTTCTTGACTAATACAAAACTAGGGCTTTCTTTTCCATAATACCTAACTGGCAGAAACCCCTTCCTCAATTAATAAAAGAAATGAAAGGGTTCCCTCTAAAACTAAGAAAAAGAAAGACTACTAACACGGAATGCCTTTTGCTGGAAAGCGGATAAAAATGAGTTTAGGAAAGACAAGGAAAAAAATCCTATCTTAATTCATAGCAACTCCTCTTAGTTGGTCTAAATTTCCTGAGACTAATAAGAAATCGAGAGTACACTAACTTAAAAACCTAAAAGGACTGCCCTTACCTTACAAAAAAGCGCCTTTTTCAAGACAATTCTAAGTCAATTCTCTTACAAAAAAAAGAGTTAACACCTGGAGGTTTCCTTTATTAAACCGGGGAGTTTGATTCTTGTTTAAAGCGCAACCCTTTCTTATAGTGTGTTGGAATAAGGGCTTTACTAAACCTTAGAGGAGTTGTCTTCTATAGTCCTAAATAAAAAGAAAAAGATCTTGCGTTTTCGCTTCCCATAGTGTATTAAAGTAAATAAGATAGAAAGACTGATTATTCTTACTTTGTCGTTAATCTGTAGAAGATAAGAAGTTCATTTCTATGCTAGTATTTCTTAAGAACAAGATTTAGATTATAGAGTTTGCTGAATTCACAAGGATTCCCTAAAAGCGCGGATCCATATCCGATTCATCTCTTCCTTCTACAAGGAGGCAAGGCCTTTTTCAAAGAGTTGAAATATCTAAATTTTCCTTGAGTCAAATTCCCTTAAAAAATGTTTTTACTATAGCGTTTTTTGTACTAAGGAGTTCCCTTGGTAGGCGGCGGCTAACCCCGGGTTTTAAAGAAGCTGGTAATTCTGGGTTTAGTCTAGTAAGAAATCCTCTAAGCATTTTTTTGAACTTTTAGTAAAGGCTAAATCCTATCTGAAAAGAACCCGTAATTCAAGGAAGAATCATTATTCCCAAACTTTTTAGGAAAGGGCTTCGATCACAGCTACAAAGAGGGTATTCCCGGATAATATTAATTAAAAAGAAATTCCTTAGTTTTGGCTTTTTAATGAAAAGGGTAGGATTTTTAAGTTTCAAGTAAAGTACTAAAAAAAGAGTTTAGTTCTTTTTTGTAAATATAAAACGTGTATTTAACCGGCTCCCTTTTTTGTAAGAGGTTTCTTAATTACTTTAGATATCTAACTCTTAAGAGTTCTATTACTGGGTCATTTAAGATTAAGAAGTTCTATTTCTAGTTAAAGTTACGGAAATATGTTAAGCAAATACAGATAATAAGAGGAAGCCCTACTTCTCTTTAAGTTAGAAAAACTTCTATTATACCAAAGTCTTTTTATAAGGTCGTATCCAGATCTTGCTTACCTCGATAGAGCTCTTATTCTTATATAAAAAGAATGAGTACAAGAGCTACAACTAAATAAGGCGCAAATAAAAGAAAGAGGGTTTTAAGAATACGGAGGTGCCAGCGATCTGGACTGTCCATAAATATCAACCTACATGATAGCAGATAATTTTCTTAAAAATCTCAATAACCAAGCCCCGGGCTCTACTTAGAAAGATTTTTTTGAGGCTAACTATGCAAAGTCTCTTATTATTGAGCAAATAACTCATCAACTCAACGGATCCTTGCTATTTGTTGCCCTATAACTAGAACACGGGTAGGCATCCTTTTCAGAATTCTTGTTAAGCAAGATTCACTTTACTATAGGAATTGGTCGGATTTGAACCGACGTATGTAAGTTTTGCAGACTCCTGCTTTACCACTTAGCTACGACTCCCCTTTTTCCGCGTTGTGCTGCAGCTTTACCAGGGCAAGAGTTCATTTGGGTATATATCATAGAAATTCCTACTTAGACAATTATGTTATGCCTAATTTAGAATTTAGGTTGCTCCTTTAGTCTTTAGTTTTTCATTACTTACAAGGTTAAGATCCCGACTTAGTTATGCTTTGAATTGTATAATCTTATTTGATAAGATATAAGCGCTTCCGGATCTTTTTTGTGTAAAAGGGGGAGTCTGATGACCAGAATAAACTCGAGGGTTCCAAGCCCGGGTCTAGTTCATTTTTGCGAGTATAACTCTTTTTCTCTACTCTTAAGAGATTGCGCTTATGTTTCCTTAGAAATGAAAGCATTCGTTAGGCTTTTATCCATGCCATTTGGTTGTCCCTTTTAAGTCTACGGGTTTGACGGTTCCCCCCACAGAGAGCTTCAAGACTTGCTTCCCTTGAAGGGTGCCGGTGTCTCGCAGTCGAAAAGCGTTTTGTTATTGATTACTAAGTGTTTCTAAATTTACAGGTTTCTAGTCAAAATCTTCTGAGTGTAAAAAAAAGACGAACGCCTCTAATATAAACAAAAGTACCATAACTCCTTCTATTCATGAATTCTATATTACTTAATGACTGAACTTTAGAAGTTCTGAGAAAAAGTAAGATCTATAAACAAACACAGGATTCCTTTATAAAATCTCATTTCTAGTTTTTGAGTTCCTATTACAAGTTACCAGAGAGCTCCTTCCCAAGTCTCAAGTACACGGGTGTCGTTTAATTACCTAACAAACTGAATCTACAAAATTTATGCGGATAAGTTCTTGCTTTATCCTAAGGTTCTTTACTTTATTATAAAAGGAAATTCACCCTGTTTTAATGACAGCAGTAGCACTTATGGGTTTAAGAAAGTAATCCTTAAAAAAGGGCCTCTTGTACGAGAGTTAAGGTTTACCAAGTGCTTGAACCTCTTAATATCTTATTAAATGAAAACTGCAGCTTTTTGAAAAGAACTTCTCTACATAGGATATAAGTAAACCAGCCTAACGCTATATCACATAGCTTACCCCGAAAAAGTAAGGGCGTGTTACTGGAATAAGGTAACTTATACAAATGGATAACTCTTGTCTTAATGTCAAAAAGTGACGGTGTCCCAATACGGTTACCCAAAGATCTTTTTTTTACCGAAGCTGCTTAGTCAAAAGGAAATAAAAAAGTGTAGTATAAAGCTACTATATCAAGTGCAAGGACCTAACAGAGTTGAATTAAAAAGAAAGATAGGATCTTTCTTCAGCAACAGAATCTTCTTCTTAATAGCTTGGTATATAGAAAGTTATTATATGAAATTTTAGAGAGAGAATATTTTATCTGAATCTTGAGTCTTTAAAGAACGAAAGGGGTCACTCCTGATGCAGGATTTGAACCCAAGACCGATCCTACTTAGGGGTCGGGTGCTTTAACTTTAGCCTCAGAGGAGGGGTTTAATATTTTATGTTATTGGAGCTAATTCCTCGTAATGGGGTGATAAACCCTTTTCTTTTTTCACAGGCTTTTAGATACCCGCTTGGGTCAGTTACAAATACGGGCTTAACCCCCTCGCAAGAATCCCATTTATGACCTACATTCTATCTATGGAAGTTTTTTTTAGAGTCTTTAGTCACGCCTAGAAGGCATTATGTTTCATTACTTTGTTAGGAAAAATTCTCACAGGGGATTTTAACACGGGACTTTTTGAATACAGATCGATAAAAACTCTTGAATCTCTCAAAGGCTACCTTTATTAAAATGAAAAGGAGCTCCTTTCTTTATTTTAGACGCTTCTTTCTATTAACCAGGGTATCAACAAACTAAAAAGCTAGAATTTCCTAATACCTTGTATTTGTCTTGTCACCGGTAACTCCTATTCTCGGAATCCCTTTAAGTGACAAGGGGTCTCAATATCACAAGCAACCCAAAAGGATTTCACTACCTGTTAATTCGCTGCATTAGAGAAAGGTACTCCGCGTATCTTTTGGGCAAAGCAGACCCTACATTTTGTTTTGTACACACAACTAAACTTCGTGAACGTGAAAAGGACCTCGGTACAAGATTTTTTAGATTGATTAAGGAACCGGCTAAAGTAGAGTTGCAATAACTAAAAAAAGTAGGCCATTTTATTTTGGGCCTCGCAGTAACAGGTGTAACTTACACTGCTTTTTGGGTTACTTTTCTACTCACAAAAGTGTTCGGTAAATAAATTAGGGAACCCTTTGTACGAGCCTTCCAAGAATCTTTCTATCAAGCATATCGGACTTCGGACTGAACTAAGAGAAACCTTTATCAGAGTACTTTTGTTTTGTTGATTACCTTTCCAGATTTTGAAAGGAATCCTAGTTTTTGGTTAACCCCGAGTGATTCGAACTGCTGGTATTTGAGAAATTGACTTTTTGCACGACCCCTTTTTGAGAAGATCAAGGCTAACCTTAGATTTTTGCCGAACCGTTCTACGAAGAATTGCTGGAGGAGGGCGCTCCTATACTTATGATTATGAAAGAACTCAAACTCCCTTCAATTCTTTCAAGTAATTGAGTATAGAGAATGAAGCAAGATTGGAAATTTTAGTAGAGAGCAAAAACTTTCACTTTTAGGGATTACTTATTGATTGAATTGAGTGTTCTGGGAACTACAATGCTATAAATCCTTTACACATAAGGGTACAGTTCCGTGCCTTATTCCATAATCAGAGTTCTATGAAAACCTAGACCAAACTCCAGTTATAGTTTGTGCGGTATAAAGCTCCTAAGCTTCATCTGACTCTACTAGATTTTTAGGATTCCAATCGGAATAACTTTACTTGTTTTCAACCCAATAACAAAAGTGAAGTTATGTACTGTGTCTAGCCCTCGATCTGACTACTGGCTAAAGCAGAAAGCCCACTTTTTATTATTGGGGTTCCTATAGGTATAATTTTAGTACTCCTGTTATAAATGAGTTTCCTTTTATTTAGTCTAACCAGATTTTAGATAGAGGCACCAGGAATCTCTCTTTTCGTAAGCAATTTCATTTTGTGCTAAATAGTTCGAATGAGAAACTCACTGAGTATCTAAACTTAGGATAAAAGGCACTCGAGGTAGTGGTTTTGGGATAGTCTTATCGAATCTATATTCCTTCTTATCCTTTTGTGAATGTCAAACCGAGTGTCTTCCAGAAATTGTAGTTGAGTTAGTAGTTTCGGGTTAAGGGAGTTTCAGAACTAGATAAAAAGAAAAGGGCCTTAGATTGGGTGATTTGACCGATAGATATAGGTTTTCCCAGTCTTAGCTAGTTAGGTAGATCTTTGTATTAGTAGTATTGGAGTTCTTACTTTAGTCCTAGTAAGTCTAGATTATAGAGCTCTTGGGGTAAGCAGAAATTCTATAAGTGCTGTGGAATTCTTACTTTATTTGAAATTTGAATATTCCAAGGAGTGATCATTCTAAAGTGAATTTTGAGGGAGGTTAAGTTGGTTAATAAAAAGAAGGGAGAGGCGCTAGCAGGATAGCTGCAGGTAGAGCCCCCAAAGAGAGGCTCTTAAGACAGGGAAGGCCCATATATAGTAAAAAGAAGAAGGCAGATTTTTATGTTTCTAGGTTTGGAGTCTAAATCAATATCAAAGTAGACCTCTATTTTAGATTTAGAAAGTTTTTTCTTCTCAGTTTTTATAGAACAAGGATCTAGAAAATTTGAAAGGGAAGTATTGGCAGGTTTTTAAGTAAGCAAGTCAGAATTGGGGTAAAGGCTTGACTCTGAGAATAAGGAGTTTCCAAGTCAGGGAGGCAAGAATTTTATAGTAAAAAAAGGGCTCTAATTGGGTCAAATAGGGCTTGCCGAAGTATCTAAACTAACGATAAAAGGTATCGGGGGATTGCAGGAAATCCTTTTTATTGGTGTAAAAGTTTCTTGGTCTCTACTTTTCCTTTTTATAATTCTAAAGCAGATTAAGCTAAACTTGGTGAAACTGGGAAGCTTTGTAGACAGCGGGATTCTAAAAAGAAAAAGGGAGTCTATCCTCAACCAATCTCTAAACTTTGAAGGAAGTCAGTCATTCAATTCTAAATAATTATAGTAAAAGGGGTTTTCAATTAGGTTAACCGGTAAATGGGTACTTAAACTAAGGATATTTGACATTCTAAAACGTATGGATAGTTACTTTAGTATGATTCTATTCTACCCGTCAACTTTATTTGAAGTAGCTTTGTGCAGAGTGAGAGGAATTCCAAAGAAATTAGAAGTGGACGGTCTACAGGTCAAAAGGGGAGCACCCCTACGAAGTAGCTAAATGTCAGAGAAAGAGCATTCTTCTAGACATTGTAGATATAAAACCTAGTTTGTCTATAAAAAACCTTGTAATTCTTAAGAGCGTGCGTATACTTTTAGCAGGAGATTCTATTACTTCGGTTAATTCATAAAAAACCCCTACTTTTCATTATCAAGCAAGAAATAGGATTAGTAGACCTGTTCATATATATATGATTGATATCCACACCTCGTACATCAAGGAGCTTTCTGGACTTTTCTATTTCCAACTTAACTAGGACTATAACCCCGGTCACTATAAGAAAGCTTTAACACCTCTTATTTCGTTACCAACACTATTAGAATTTGATAACGCACTCCGCTAATTCAATGGAGAGCTACTCCTTTTTCCTTTCACCAAGGTTCTGCGGAATTCCCAGCATAAAAAGTGCTTTAATTTAAAGAGATTCTCTAATCCAACTTATGGGAATAGCAGCAAGAATTTCTTTTTCTATTCAAAATCTTGTTAAATAATTAGAATTCTTTGAACTTGAGATACTCTTTTTAAAACTGGAACCCTACTGATTAGTGCTAACTCAAGGTTATAGTCTCTTGTAAGGGTAAGGTGTAAGGGATATCTAAAAATGAAGTAAATAAAAAACTTCGTGATCTGAATTCTAAAAGTTATCCCAGAAATTCCGGTCAATTTGACTAGGTCAGTCTTTCTGATAAAGTAAACTCTTTATTTACATCTCTCGGCATTCTATCAAAGAGTTATTAGAGGCATCTCCCCACCTTGGTTACTACAGGGCTTCAGTATCACCGAGGAGACTTTACTAAGATAAAATTACAAGATCAATAAAAAAGGGCAGGGTTTATTAAAAGAATTTTCCGTTATTTACGAGTTCAAGTGGGGTGCTAATGCATAAATATATGGATTTGCACGGGTTTACGAAGAAGAATTTCATGTAGCTCCCTTAGATAAGATGAGTTTTGACTTTGGTTTTGGTTCTATTTACGACTAGACTTTTTCCTATTTTTATTATAAAATAAAGAAGGGCCCTTTTTGATATGTTTAAACAAGAGTTAGCAGGGACACCCCAGGTAAGGGGAGTCTAAGGAAGGCTCCGAGTTTTTAGTTGATTAGAGCACTGCTTTATACAGGAATAACCTGAGTTTTCAATTTTAGAGTTTCTAGTCAAGAAACAAAAAGACTCCTGTAGTATTCGAAAGTTCTTTTGAAGTCTTTCTTTCAACAAGGGGCCCGTAATGTCTGTATATACACCTCTGCAAGTTCCGTTTTGAAGTACTCTGTATTTGATATTTCATTTCATATCTTAATATACCTCAAGAATCCGGGGAATCCAACACTACTTTAAGAGCTTTCCCTTAATGGGTACAGGCCTAATAAAATAGAAAAGGGGCCCTGGTTAAATTAAATTCTTGCTTTTATCGTGAGCTTGGATATATATTATTTCAAGATTTTAAATAAGGTTTTTTGGCCAAATGAAACAGAGGAACCCAGTAAAAAGAAAGAAGACACCAACAAAGTTTTAGGTAACCTCTCTACCAAATAGACCCCTCTTAAATAGCCCTAATTTCCTAATAGAATTTTGATTCTAATTTTTTTTTTAGAACCCCCTTTTGCCTAAGTAGAAAACTGGGGGATCTCTTCTAATATAAGGATTCTATAAGTATGAAAAGTGCATGAACGGCTCCCATAAAAGCTTTGTTTTACTTTTTTGAGGTTTAACCATATTCCTCAGATTGAAACGTGACCTAGTATAAAAGGTACTCTTGTATACTTCCCGATAATAAGCATTTTTGCTTAATCCATCTAAACTAGATTTGAAGATTCCATCAACTATTTCAGTATTCTGGTGAATGACTAAAGAAAGCCTTCTTTATTACATGCACTGATACAAATCCTTGCTAAGAAAGAAATTCCGTGATTTTCTGAAGTTAGTTTTCGTTTTCTAGTAGGGCTTACTTGTTAGTTATGCATTCCTTTTCTCGGCCAGGTATAACTTTTCAGGAAAACCTAGGATAGAATATTGAAATTTTAGGAGCAACCCTCCTAAGAGGAAGTACTTTTGTAGTATTATACAATTTAAGTAAGACTGAACTGCGGCAAAAACTGGAACAGGTCTCCTCTAAGAGTAATTTGACTTCAATTTACCGAGCCACGCGCCTTTCTAACTAACCCCAGTTTCTACTTTTGGTCCCCACTCTAATTTGAAAAAAGGGTACTCTTATTAAGAACCTTGCCACAAAAATACACTTATTCTAAGCTATACCTTTACTAGACTAGAATTTCAATAACTTTTTTAATACTTTAGGTTCTATTCTAAACGCCTGGAATTCATATAAATCCCTTGTTATAAAAAATCTTCCTATACTAAAACTAAGTTTCTTTTACTAAATTCGCCTGCAGGAAAGGTTTAGCTTTAGAAGGGGCTTTTCAATTCTCCTTATTAAATATTCGAAGATTCTAAGCCTTGCTTTTTCTCTTTTATTAGGTAAAAATGCTCTAAATTCTTTTTACTATTGCAAGCCTGCGGGAGTCCCACTAAATACCGCAGTTCCTCTCATTTCAAAAACAAAAATCCTGTAAATTTAATATGATAAAATAAAATCCTCAAAGAGTAGAAATTGAAATGGATTACCAATAAAGCTACAATTCATAAAAGAGGGCTTAACCTCAAGTGGGTTTACTAAGAATTTACCTGCGAGTATGAGTGAAATATCCCCTAGAAGCACGGGTAGCTTATATATAAAAATCTTAATTTAGTAGAAGTCAACCAATTAAGATACAGGATTGAGCAAACAAAGGAGCTTGAGATGAATCCTTTAAGTAGAAAGGCTTTTGTTATTCAATTCTCTAGTTCAAAAGTCTAAAATTTGGTATACCCTTGATAAAGGAAGGGGTTTCTAGTAACTAAACTGAAGAGACTCCTATAGAGTGTATAGGAGTTCGGGTCAGTATAGTTAGGGAGGGCTCTAGCCTAAAAGGTTTCCTCTCTTAAGCCCTTCTCTAAAGTAAGCAAAGTCAGTCATTCAAGATAGGGTTGACTCTAAAATAGGGAACTAATTTGGGATAGGGAACCCTGAAGAAGTATCTCAAATAAAAACGACACTCTAGATAGAAATTTTTTGTTTTCCTTCTTTTCTTTAGCTTTTTCACCGGATAGGACTTTTCTAGATAGGTAGGCAATTTATAAGAAACAAGGAGCTAAACCAGAAAGATTCTTAAAAGATTCTTATTAGGGGAGTCTATATGTACTGAGACTTTGAAGAGAGTAGGGGTAGTCCTCTAACCTGGGAGAGAGAGTTGCATTGATAGCCGGTGTTGTTCATGTCTTTCCTTTCTTATCTTTCTTACTTCTTTTTCTTTTGTAGCTTTCTTAGGAGCTAGAATCCTCTTTTTTACAAGTACTCTAAAAGTCTCTGGTAGGCAGTTAGGCAGTTTATCGAGTCAAATTAGTCTTGAGATGAGAAGTTAGATCATGAGTCAACTGGGAGCGGTGCACCTGGGTTCAAATCCCACGAGTTAGGTTTCTTAACTAGAGCATTATAAAATAAAGAGTAGTGAAAAGAGAACTCTTTCGGGAGGGTTTCGTTTTCTTTTATAAAGCCAATTCTGACAGATAAGTAGATAGATTGAAATTCTGGATTAGAAACCCTTTATTGGGTGGCCTCTGGTTCAAAGTCAGTGTACGAAACTCTTAAAGCGAGAAGGATGATTTTGGGAGCAAATCTTATAAGGTTACAGCAAGTCATAGTTTGAGTTTTTATTATGGAAGATTGAAACTAACTTGCTAGAGTGAACATAAAATGGGGTTTTACAAGGGTTCTAAGGGTTTCCTTTCTTATAATAAAGATTCCGGGATTTTTCCTCAAGAGGGTCCAAGCCTTTTACTAATTTACTAAGGGGGCTTCCCGGTAACTAAACTAGCAGGAAACGAAGTTAAGGTAGAGACTTTGGCAGCATTCTCTTTCTTTCGTATTCGTGTTTTATTAGCTTTGACAGAATAAAATACAAAGCAAGAAGTTTCTCCTTAAAATAAAAAGAGAACTAAGTCCAAACAAATCCGATTCATTTCAATAAGGAGAATACCAAAACACAAGACTCTTTCAGTTAAGTACCATAAGATGCCGAATTAGCCTATCCAGCTTATACCTGAAACTTTTGTTTTCTATTTCGTACATTCTATCATACTCTTTTCTACTGTTTAGGTACCTATTAACCCCAGTTCCCCTTTCGACCTAACCCAATTACCACACATTTCTAAATTTTATCCATTTCTCGGAGCTTGACCCTTTCTTTAGTACTTTTTAAGCTATTCTCCTGACTACTGAACTCTATTAACCCGAAATCTAGAAAATCTATATCCCTGTAAAAACCTTCAAATCGAAGAATATCCTCAGTTTAGGCGCTTAGTGTTTACCTATTTTGTGTTTGGACCTATTTACCATCAAGATTTACGATATACTTCTAGAATTGCTTGCTATAGTAGAGATGCACTCCTTCCTTTTTCCATTGAAGATATCCCATTCACAACAAGGCAGTTTAAGTGGAACTAGCAAAGCTATACTTTACTTTAGAGTCAATCAATATGCCCGGCTCTGTTACCCGGATTACTTAAAAAGAGACTAACAGTTAGGCTAAAGCCCTCCTTATCCTTATACTGACTAGAACTCGTTGTACCTTGCTTAGAGAGCTCCCCATACACCTACACCTTTCCTTTACGCTCCTAGAAACACTCTTCTTAATGAAACTAAAAAAAGGAATGATAGGGAACTTTACTGATTACACTTATCCAGAAACAAACTTAAATGACTTTCTTATAGTATCTGGAATCTTGTCAGCCTAGAAACAAGTAAAACCTTGACTTGAGATGCCTTTGAAAGCCCTCTTTTTAAGGAGAAACTCTTAGATCTTACACTTTCTATTCTGCCCTAAGCTATTTAGAATCTCAAACCGATTCTCTTGAATTATATCCTTTGAATTGCTCGCTTACTTTTGTACTTTAAGACTGAGGATGATATTTCCTTTATATATCCATACCTTTTACTGCATACCCAACAAGAAACTCTTCACTCTATCTGAACTAGACCCACTTTTGAAACTAGAACTTTTTATGACAAAACCCCAGAAACCCTGCTCTTTATGAGATGAAACCCGATTCCTTCTAAACGCTAAAGCTGAACCTACTTCAACGAAGCACCCAATTAAGGAAATCTCTGTCACTAGTAGCTACTAGTCAAATCACCCATTCTAACTAAGGCTAAGGCCCTTTTTACTGTATTTTTAGAGTTTCCCATTCTAAATCTTATAATATTATGGATTCACTCCTAGTTAGCTAGATCTAGAAAGAGTAAGAGACAAAAACCAGCACTCAAGAAGATATCCCTTTCACAATAAGTAGTTTAAGCTATCAAACAAGAACAAAAGAAAGAGACCCGTTAGGCTAAGCTCTCCCATACGTACTAACTAAAAGACTCTATGCTTACTATACAAACTAGCAACAAGGCTTTCCCGTGCTTGCCTTACCCATTCTCTGAACAGTCTAGGCTGGGTACATCTACTACAACACATATAAAATCTCTATATACACTACACCCTTGTAAATCGTAAAAACTTCTTACACTCACTAGATCTAGCAAAGACAATAGGAAAACTTCAAAGCGCTCCTACTTTCTTTCCTGTCAAAGTTCATAAAAACGGAAGACAGATTCAGTCAAACAACTCCAGGTTTCTATCGTCAATTATCTTAAGTTAAAGTAAAAAATCAAACCTAACTACTAAAAAGACTTTAGAACTCTTATTCAATTCAAAAGGAAGCTAAAAACTGACAGATATACCAGTAAATTAGAATAAGAATAAAGTTTATAGAATGTCAATTCTCACCGAGATACCTAGTCCCCTACGCAAGGACCTATTTCACAGCTTTTACTATAGAATGACCTTATTAGCCTCGTATAATGGAGATTCGCTCCTTATTGAGGTTATAACAAATTCCTTTCAAAGTCAAGTCTAGGCTAGATACATATACAATTTCTCGTGCTAGTCCTATTCTTTTCTTCCTAATCAAATGCAGATAAGATACAGAATATCAACAAAGGAGGGAGTTTTTCTCTTAAAAGGGGGCCTTGTCTATTCAATCTAACTCAGTTAAGTACTGCGGTGGCCTTGTGCTTCCTTTTCCCGGATCTTTATTTACTCTTTTTTTATGAGTAAGTAACTGTATTAGCGCAGTCCTTTTTGTTTATTACCCAATGCGTAGAGGGCGGCTTATTCAAGGGAGTACGAGAAAATTCTCGGGAATTTAGTTACCTTTCTTATTTTCTTTCTATTTATATAGAAGGTAAAGCCAATACAAAAAATGCATAGAGTGCAAGACTGCCAAAGTAACAAAATTCAAGGGATTCCTTTCAATTTTGATAAATCTTGGACAGGAACAAGATACGAATTTATGATGGGATTCCTAAAATGAAAAAGAGAGAGCCCTTATCAGTGCAGTAGCTCCTAAGAAAAATGTATAAAATACAAGACTGACAGTGCCTTATTGCCAAACCGCGAGTCTTTTGTTTAGGGATCGAAGTCTCTCTTTTGTAAGAAATTTGTGTATTGCTTAAGGAATTTTGTAGGGTTGCTCTGGCATCTATAAAAGAGGGCTCTAAAAAAAGTGTGATATATTTTCTAAGATAGAAAGGGAATTTTTTTTACCAGGTTACAAGTTTCAAAAGAACTCCGTGCTTGTAGGAACAAATAAGTTAAGGATTGAGATTTCGAGTAGTTTCACTAAAGTAACTTTGAGTAGAGGTACGCGGAGTATATGAAAAAATGGGTAAAAGTCTCACACAAAGTACTAAAAAAAGTATATTAGGGGTCCTAGTTTCAGATAATCCAGTTAGGAAAAAACGGAATTTCTGGAGGATCCTCTTTTTTATAGTATAGCTAGGAAATTGACAAAAGTGGATGCATAAACCTACTATTACAGCGCTTTTGAGTATAGCCTAACCAACCCGAAAGAAAGGTTCTAAGATTCTAATATTTTAACGTACAAACCTTTTTATACTAATTTAGATTTTGAGTTCTTGTCATAGGAAGCTATGTATACAAGAATCTCGTTTTGGGTAGAACGAACTGCGTAAACTATAACCAGGATCTCGGTCTTTTTGTTAGCTTCTTGCTTATAAGCGAGGCTTGTGCGCAATGCTAATAAACTAGGTAAGAAACCTTTTGAGCTTCATAGTCTTCCTTACAAATCCTGGAAATGCTAAACGATTTGTGATTATACACTTTTATATAAATATCAAAACGAAGGATAGAATTTTCTAAAGTAAGTTGTTAAGTTAAGGCGAGCAAACATAAGCAAGTCAATTTTCTAGAATAATATGGCAGAACTCGTGCGCCTCAATTTCAAATTATTGAAGTGTTTCTTAGAATAGAACCAAATCTCCTCGGCTAGCCCGGTCCGAAAAAGGACAAGAGCTACTTTTTATGAGCAAAAAATCTTCATTTTATAAGGGATTAAAATAGAATAACTGGGGAAGACTCGTGAGAATAGAGTAAGCGTAAATACTGTGCAAACTTTTCTAGGAGCTCTAGAAATTAGAACCTTGGGCTTTTCGGAAACTCTCGATTTACAAAAAAATTGATGAAAAATTTTGAGTTTAATAGAATTAATGAATGCAAGTGAATAACTAAAAGAAAAAGAGGCTTATTTAAGTGATTTTACCCCTTTGTGCGCTAAAATACGCTTTTTACTTGTGTGATTTTTCTAAATTTTCCTGCTTGGGTTTTTAAGAGGTTCCTTATTAATTAGAATATTTTGACAAGATACCCATAAAGTGAAAGTATGACGAGGTTTAGTTTTCTTACCCTACTCTTTTTTCAGGTAAACCCGTATTATTACCTTATTATGAAGACCTTTAGTCGACCTTTTATACTAATCACAAGGCTTTAAATTAGAGCTGTGGGTTTGAAAAGGTATAGAATATTGAAACAGATATTAAGTCGAAGTCTAACTGCTAATGTATAAATTCATCAAACTCACGTAAGCGGTTCATGACTCATTTCATACCTTACAGCTTTCTTTCACTTAAACGCAAAAACATTAACTAAAAGCCTCCTATAGGATTTAGAATTTCCTTTGATTCTTGCTTAATTCACAAAGACTAGGCAAAAAAAAAGTCTAAGTCCAAGGTATTTTCAAGCTGTTATGTTTAGAGTGCTTTCAAGTGGTAACGCACGGGTTCATGTAATCCGCATGCAAGGGTTCGAATCTCTTTCTTGAGGATCATGCTATCTTTACGAAACTAGATACTTTCTTTTTTCTAGTAAATTTCAAAAATTGAAATAAAATTGACCAACTAGAATAGTCAAGGATTCCATCTAACTAGTTCAAAAACATAGCAAAGTTTGTCTTCTAATAAAATAGTAGGGATTAGTCTCGTTTAGTAAGTAAAGGGTAGTTGATCTATTCTTAGAAAGACATATAAACCCTTTCTTTTTATGGCACCGGTAAGTACCATTACTTAGGACATTGGAGTTTACGGTATAAGATGTAACCTTTTATTCTAACAAATCCGAGAGAATCCTATGTTAATGACCTGGGATAACAAAAGAGCGTACTTCGCATTTTCTTTTTATTAGAGAATCTTGTTATTATCCCGACGTGAGGAAAATACAGCTTTATGCCATATCCTGGTATATTACAGTATATAAAGTCAAAGAGCCCCCCACAAAGAATTGAATCTAGTAGTGTAGTCAGCTTGAAACGATGAGATAAATGAAATCGGGCTAAAGAGCGAAGCAAAGAGACAAAAGACCCTATATTTATCATAGAACTTCCTTGTTACATTCGGTGAAAATGAAAAAGAATTTAGGGCAGTTACAAAATGATAGGAAAGTGCTATATTAATTAAACTGAAAGAATTTTCTAAAAATATACCATAAACATAAATGTAAGCGTTTAGGGTTATATATATAACCTTATTTTTTCATATATTAGCAAACCCTTCTTTAGTTTACAAATTTTTTATTTACGGAATTCTCCCTCTCAAGCATTTTTATTAACCACAAATAAAGCCCAAGGAATGGGGTTTCTACAACCAGCTATTCTTGCCCTAATAGATAGAGCTCAAAAGAGGTTTTGCTCTTTCAAAGTTTCGCCCTAAATTAGGCAATTATAAACAGAAAGCTCTAAGCTTGTGTTATTATAGAATACGGAATTTTTATGTAAATTTCTCATTTTTTAGTAAGAGTTATGCAGTATACCTATATGTTACGAGAATTTAGGATCTTATTCCGTTCCAAAGCAGTTTTTGACTTTAAGCAGAGTAAAATGTAAACAACTCAAATCTTTCAAGTTATGAAGTTGTAAACAAAAGGGCTCTCTCGGCTTACAAGTAAGATTTTCTAACTGGAATCTCAAAGCTGAGTATGCGAAATTTCTTATATGAAGTGAGGTGAACTCGCCTGAATAGCCAAAATCTTTCTTACAAAGAACTCCCTTAGACTCGACTGCTTTATAAGGGAAGTCAAATTGTGTTACCTGATCAGACTCAATTATGACTCTTAGGACGGGGGTCAATGCAAGAATCAGCATCCGTCAAAAATCAATCTACATAGGTATACACGAAATTGTAGTCTAGATAGAAGCTCTTCTTACTCTTTAAAAGGGCCCGCTTACCCTATCTAGGTTTCCTCGCAACTTTCTTATACTAGTACTAGAGAGTCCAGTGTAAGAGCCTCTTATAAGCCAAAACCGAAGTTTGCTTAACTCAAATAATAAGCTCTCAAAAGGAAAAGGTGAAAGCTCTAGGCCTTACTTTACAGACTAAAATAAACTTTGCGTTTCAAAAACACGTGCAACATGAACTCTTAATAAAAACTAAAAATGAAGTAGCCGAAAGGAGTTCCTTATTCCTACACGGATTCTATAATGTTAATTGAAAAGGGCAGGGTTTTACTAGCTATTATTAAAAGTATCCGCATTAAAAGGACATTCTATATTGATATTGGACAAAAAAAGAGGTTTCACTTTATAAGAATATGCTGTTGTCAAAAGCTCCGATGACTGAGTTCTCTACTCTTAATATAAGAATGAAGGTCTTTCCTTCAATGAAAGGAGGACAAAGAAAAGGTAAGTAAACTGAGAGATTTTCAGATTACTCGATTTGCAGGCTTCATAACCTTGAACTAAAGCATGTCATATTCAATTATAGGAGTTGAACTGGCCTTACCCCCACTTAAGTGGTCGAGGGCACTCCTCTAGATTTTTTGCGGATGATCCTAAAAAAGGAGCTTTATTTAGATTTTGATTTGTTCTATTCCTTTTTCTTAGTTTTGTGTTTGATTAAAATTCGTCTCAGTAAAAGTGGAGCCCTTGGAAAAGCCTGTGACGGAATTTGGTTGGATAGACCCCCCCCCGTACTTAACTTATAGGCGGATACTACGAAATTTACTCAAGTTACAAGGAGAATAGGATATCTCACATTACGTATGATAAGTCTATATCCTTATAAAGGACTAACCCACCCCGCGTAAAAGGTTTAATCGATAGAAAAATCTTTATTAAGGTAGGCGTTCGTAAAGAATTAAAAAACTTTCTAAGGCCTTTTTTTCATATGATCTGGAGTTAAGGCATCCTCATTTAATTGATTTTTTCAGCCTGCAGCTTTTTATACATAAAAAATTACAAACTATTCAATAAAAGGTTTCCTACTAAAGTAGAAGAATTCTATCCTGGACTGGATACTTTGAATACGGATAAGGCACACGACCCTCTAATATGTGTAAACCCTGTAAACGCTGAAGATAGCTAGACTACTGTAGCTGCTGTTATTTGGAATTTAGTCGAGTAGTTAAGAAATTTTCCCTTAAGCTTGAGGGGTTCCCCTGCTGTTTCTATTAGATTTGATACATGCTCAGACTTTCGATAGAATTCTCTTTATATAGAAAGTTGTGAAGTATACAAAAAGCGAGAGTAAATAAAATCAAGGTTTTTTAGGTGTAGTTTTAACTCAGGATTCGCTTTAGGACATACGTATGATATTACTTAAGGGTGAGCTATTACACTTATCTCTTGGCTTCAATTCCTTAGTCAAACTTAATAAAAGTCCATAGTATAGTAATTCTAAAATCTTGCAAAGCACCACACAGACAAGTAAAGTAAGGACTTTTCGATCTCAATAAATCTTACCTTTTGTTTAAAGTTTCTTTTTCTTCACAGCATTCTACTATATTCTTTATTAGGTCGAGGCAGCTAGGGACTTTCTTTAAATATGCCTTTATTTAAGGGCTTTTGAACTCTGTTATTCAGGAAGCTTCGGTCTAATTTACGAAGTGGACTCCTGAATTCAACTTTGATTTTTTGTAAACACAGCTATAAAATTCTTTTTGATTTAAAGGAAATTTTGACTCCTAAATTCTTGTATACCAAATTCGCAGGATTTGAACCTAAACTTCTTTTGGATTAGGTTCTTATTTGAGTTAGGGAGGGCTTTTTCTAAGTATAGTTTAAGCAAAGCAATTCAAAATTAGGGATACAGTAGAATGAGAAAGGGTGGTAATTTGGTAAGATATAAAAACCCCCCTTACGAGCTACTCCAACAGCAGATAAAGAGCACTCTAGATAAGAACATTGACATTGTTTGGTTTCATGCCTAATCGGTTTTCTTTCTTATTTTTGCCTGGAAAGTCTTATAAAGAGGGGTTGCTCTTTCTTCTTCTACTGCTTTTACTAATCTAGTTAACAAGACTAAAGAAACATAGTATAAACCTGTGGTCTACAGTCCAAATAGGGAAACTACTCGATACATCAACACCATAAAAACGTCATTCTAGATAAGGGTTTGGCGTTGTTTGCTTTGATCCCTAAAAGTTTTCTTTCTTAGATTTGATAGGAAAGCTTTTTATCTTCCTTCAATTATAATCTAAGTGGGACTCTCTTAGGGGTTCCTTAGGCTTTGGGTGTTTTCTAAGTTACACTTCTTTATATGTATGTAAGAGATTCTTGTATTAGCTTTTTCAGTAAGCTGGTTTTTCTTTGTGCTGTTAAAGAAAGAAAGTAGGGTGGGATTGTTTCTAGTTTGACAGGATTTCTGATACTATATTAGATTAAAGTAATTGAAGTAGTTTCTGGATAAGCGAATAAGTAAGGTTGTTTCCCTAAAAGGACCCCTTTCCGTTTCATGGGAATAAGAAAAGGGTTTCCAGTAGTAGCACAAAGGTATGAATCTAGGGTCCTCTCGGCAAGTGACAAGAAATTCCGTAAATAAGATGAAGTGGGATTGAGCAATAAAGTCAAATATGAAAATTATAGTCTTTCCCAGTCTGACCCTTTTGTTGGATTAGAGCCTGCTACTTTCCTAAGATGTCCGGATTCCTGCTGATAAGCTGATAAACTGATAAGAATCAATTTGCAAATTTTGTTTAGCACGAGGGAACTTCTAAAAGAAGTCTAGCTTGAAGTACTAGAAAAGTTATCCCGTAAAGTTTTCTTAGATTTGTGGAGCAAGTTTTCCGGGTTGAAGGGCATATAAATATAAAAAAGGTTCTGTATACCCGGATGCCAGAAAGAAAACACAGGTTGGTATTGGTTATATTAAATATTCCAGCAAGTCAGAATTCTCTATAGGAGAATTGCGCTTGGAATAGTGAATACCGAGTTTTCTAAGGGTTAGGGTTTCATTTCCCGCAATAGTGGGGTTTTTACTTGATCGATAAAGAAAGGAGAGCTTTTTACTAAGAACTTACCAATAAAGGGATCCTGGGTTCAGTACTTTCTAGTTGGTTTAGATAGAGAATTTGATACCTATAGAGAGGTTCCTTTGAAAGGTTCTATCCCGAATTCTAAAAAGGAAGAATTGCCGTTTCAAGTGATCGAATTTTTACGTAAGAGATTCCCGTATCAGTCTGTTTTAAGTTAGCAGTTCTTGTGCCGTGAAGAGGTTTCTTCATAGATTCTTACAAGGGTATCTAGGGCATTTCCTTTTCTTTCCTTCAATAGGTTTTCCAGTTCCACTTAAACAGAAGGGGGGGGGGTGGATCTAAATAGGTTGCTCTTACTTCCGGATCTAGTTAACAAGGAAAGCTTAGGTTATAGCATAAAGCGAAGTCAATATAGGGGCCCTCGTCTCAACTGTTAGAGAGTAAATCTAAGAATTGGTAGGGGAGAGGCCCCCGAACTAAAGAGAATCCGTATTCTGGATATAATAAACTTTGACAGGATTCTACTTAATCTGTAAATTATTAAACGAGCTTTTTGTAGGAAATTCTTTCATTCAAAGTTAACGGAGTCAGTCAGCAGTTGCTTTTTGATTATAGATTTTGGAGTTCTAGAATAACAAGAGTCTAGGATAAAGTGTTTACTATATGGAGGCTAGCCCGTGTTTTAGTTTAGATTGAATAGATTTCCGTTGTTGAAAAGTTTATATGGAGGAGGTTTTGTCAGTAAGCCAGGGAATAGAGGCAAGTCAAGGCTTGTAACCTGCTACTTGCTTAGCCAAGTTTTGTACTAGTTATAGGGTCGAGGTAAACTTTTCCACAAGCAAAGCCTTTTTGGTTTGTTTCATAGGCAGAATCCTTGTTGAAGTTTAAGAGGTTCCATAAGTGCAAAGTAAGGTTTCTAAGGGCTTTTAGTTAGAAAGGCGGTATTTCTTAGATTTAGATAGAAAAGTGGCTTTTACTGAGGTTGAGTAGAGTAGGTTTCTTATACTTACCGAGTCCCTTTTTATTGAAATCTTGAAGAGTCTCCTAAATCAATTTATAAGCCCCTTTTGTTGAATAGGTAGAAAATGAGTTTCAGGTTTTTTGGTTTTTCATTGATAAAGAAACCTTTTCCGGAGGAGCTTTTACTAAACTAAAGTAGGGTTTTCGGGTTCCTCAGTACTTCTAGCGGGTTTCAGATTGACTTTGTGGGGTGGCTAGAGAGATTTCAAAGGTTCTACACTTTCTTTCCCTCTATTAACCTCGGATCTCCGTTAGCCGGGTTTCCGTGTGCCCTTAGATGGTTTAAGAGATTCGCACAAGGTAATGTAATTAAGAGTTCTCCCTTTTAGTTGCTTCAAAGGGTTTTCCGCTTAACTTAAACTGAATGTTTTAAGACGGTTAACAAGGAGGGGCCCTTTCTATGTGGGATAAGCCCTTTTTAGTTTATTTGGTATCTAAGCTCTCTTGAGTTAGTTAGTGGGTTTTGAAAGGACTTTCTTTTATTAATTTCAAATTGAGAGTTTTTCTGAAATTGAAGGGTAGATTTTGAGTGAGCGGGATAACTTGTTTTTTTAGAGAATGAATAAAGAGACTCTAGGTATTGTAAATAAGAATGAAAAGGGCAATCCGTTTTCTACAAACAAAGCCGAGTCTAGTAAGCATATGTAGAGCTCTTAGAGTAATCAGGTTTTCCTGCTATAGCTATAGGGCACCCCCTTTTTTATAGGCTAATGCTTCACTAAACAAGTTGACAGGATTTTATAGATAGTTAGTTGGGGAGAAGTCAAATATGAAAATAGAAGTAGAGGCCTAGTATAGTATAATAACCTAGGGAGTGCTTTTCTATATCCCAAAGAGTGATAAAGTGGGTGATCCGCATAAGATAAGAAACAGGCTAAAGGAGGAGTCTGATTGCAAACAAAGTAAATAGGGGCAAAAAGTAGAAGGTGCAGCGCTTTTTGAGATAGAACTTATTTTATTCAGAAGGGATGGCTTTGCTATCGGCTTGCTATAGCTAGTGCATTGAGTTACCAAGTATATCGTTTTGGGACTTCTCGGGTTAAGTATAAGTAAGATCGGCAGTTTACAGGCTCTCAGCGGATAATCGTTTGGCATTTGTGACGCTGTTCTATTGAACACCCAACTGGTTTTATTAGCTTTTGCTGGGAAGCCCCTGGGTTCCTGTAATTCAATTCTTAATTTTAAATGAAGTTTAGGAGTTGCTTGTTCCTTTGCTGGTATTCTGTATCTTATAAATTCAATCTCTTTGATTGGCAAGAAAAGAATAAGACTATCACGAGGTTTTTTCATTTTATAAGGGTAGGTTTCAGTGGATACGACAGGGTTTTCTTGGGTTTATTAAGTAGATAGTAACATGTCCCTATGATTTCAAGTTTCTGATTCCTTAACCTTAAAGTCAAGACAGTAGAGAACTGTAAAAGCTAAAGTGAATGAGTTTCCTTTCCGGTAAAGGCAGGGAATGAAAAGTCTAGTCGATCTATTATGAGCCTCTTGGAACCTAGAGCAAAGTAAGAAAAAAGTAGACATTAGTTTGACTTTTCTACTACCTAGAGTCCTCTCATAACCTCCAAATGAATTGGAGGAAATCCTCTTTCTTTTGTTCGAATGGGGTAGCAAGCTAAGGAGTTTTAGAAAAGAAAGGAAACGAGCCAAGCTAGGAACTGGTATCTCCGCCGGTAAAGACAGAAACGGATTCTAATGTTCGTAAAGCACTAAGCGGATGATAGACGGTAAAGTAAAAGAGGAGTTTTCCCTGTAGAGCCAATCTACTATAAAAATGAATACCTACCAATCTAGAGTAATTAATATAGTATAACTACGATTTACGTATCTAACTCTAATAGCTACAAGAGGTATTATCCTTTCCTTTCATTTTAAATAAAGTGTTAAATAAAGTGAAAGAGAGTCTAGCTGCAATTAAAAACAACAGAAGAAGATTAAGATGCAGAGTAAGCTACGGACTCCTAAGAAACAAGAGAAAAAGGTAGAGTAGGGGTAAACAAAATTTCTGGTCTATTTAAGAGTTTTCCTGAGAAGCTGGAGTTCTTGTTCTTGTTGATTCTAATGTAAGGTTTACTAGAGGACTTTTAAGAAAAGGGCTTAGTCACAGAAAGATTTTTTTTTACCTTAACCGCTTGCCTTTGAACAGAATTCCCTGTACAACGTTGTGTTATACACTACCGGCGATCGCCCTAACCAAAAAGATTTTAGTATATAGTTTGCATTGACAAAAACCAGGAGGATTTTCTATTTTACTAGAGGTAAAAATGACTTGCTAATTTAGTACAGAAAATGAAAGCGTTACCTGAGTCCAGATACTGGGTGTTTTTTTAGTTGTAAAAGCTTCCCGAATCTAAAGGAACAGGACCCCTATCTAACTAAGTTTAAAGGAGTTAAGGTAAAAAGACTGAATTGAGTGTCAAGAATCTCATGGGACTTTTCGTATAAGACACAAATTTTATAAATGAAAAATCAAAAGACAGGATATCCAAGGGTCTCGAACAAGACTCACATGTTGTCTAGTATTCAAGTTTATAAACACTAAAGGAAAAAGTAAGAACAGCTAAAAATGCTTTATGCCTTTTTGCGGGTTTCTATGAGTAAAGTGGCATGCGAAGCTCTCCCCTCGAACGGGTTTTGAACTATAAGTGTTGTTTGGGCTCCTTGAGAACACCTAAAATCTTTCCCCTTTCAGTTACTCTTAGCTTACTAAATTCTAAATTTCAAAGATCCTCTAAAATTCAAAAAAAAAACTTTCTCTCTTTTTTCTTATACTTGCTCAATTGCCCACCTTTCGAGTTTTCTAGTATATAGTAAGAAAGATGTAGTATTCTTTAAGACATTCAGAATGAAAATGATAAGCTTAGGAAAGCGCTTTGAGGATTCAGGCCCTTTTACTAGGAAGCTTCTTTTGGGGGTATCCTGAATCTTTCTTTTCTTGTAGTCTTTTTTTATCCATAATCTTTCTGCTAACCGGCAAGGTTTTAATTAAGGACTAAGCGATTCTACCTTTTACACTTTTTTGAACGCTTATGTAACTACGAAAAGAAGTCAATCTAGGTTTTTATTTAGTTAAAGAAAAATTTTTTACGCGCTAGAACGCATTTTAACTGTCTAAGGTACGAGAAATTTGTACATTTCTTAATTTTAGTCGACAAAAAAAATCCGTTAGTATACGCTTTTCATTCTTATTTAGTTTAGTTCCGGGCTTTGCTCTTAAGAATTGAACCCGTTTTTCTTAGAAGAAGCTCAAAAGAAGGCTCTCTCTAAATCCAGAGCAGTACAAAAGTCTAAGTAATTCTTTAATAAAGATTAGTGTGCAATATTAATAGAACTTCTCTTATATTATATCATAGGGTATAGGGACCGACAAAAAAGCTGTGATCCTCTGGCCGAAAGGGGGCTCTGTCTTTTTGCTTTAGCTGTACCGCTACTCTTGAATATAAGCAAAAAGCTGGTTGCTTACGAGTAGTATATTCCAATAACTTTGAGATTTCTATTTGCTTAAGCCCCTGTATACGGTTATACAGTCGTTATGCTTTTACTGATATGGGTCATTTTTTATAGTCAACAAGCTATTAACATAAAAAGCTAGACCTAAGCGACTCTATCCAATTAAGTCGAATCCAATATAACCAACCTTCTGCGAATGGGTTTTAACAAAAAGAAATCCGGGGGAAATCCCGCTAACATACTCAAAAATTTAGATAAACTATATCCACCGCACTTTCAAACTTAAAAGAGTCTCCTTATCCTAGAGCCCTCAAGTATACTAATGGTTTCCTTTTTATATAAGGAGGACTACACTCCTGTATCTTAGAACTCTTGCTTTGCAATAAAAAGAAGTTCCATTTTAGTCTTTTCTTCTTCTACTTCAATTCTGCATTCTTTGATTATGATTAGGAGTGAGAGGGAAACAGTCCAATAGCAGCAGTTGGTTTTTCTTGTCTTACTCTTCTTAGTCTTTGCTTTCTTTTGTTTCATTGTTTTAGTCTTAATTGTCTTACTTTGTTTGAATTGGTTTAGTTGTACTTGTTTTAGAGTTAGATTTTTCTTCTTTTGCTTTAGATTCTGTATTCTATTCTTCTTCTCTATATGTAATGTGTGGGACGAGTAGGACTAGGCCTAATAGGGGTAAGGGATTCTTTATTCTATTCTAGTAGGTATACTGGGTTTATAAGAGGTAGTAGGTTTCTTATAGTTATAGTGCGTATAGGTTGACTTCTTCTTTGTGTTTGAATTGTTTGAGTCTATATTCTATTCTTTATATATGGGTCTTAGGTATTAGACTGATTTTGAGTAGTAGGGAGAGCTCACCAGTAAAGCTAATAGGTACATAGTATAGTAGAAGGTAGTATACTAGGTTTATAACAGATAAAGTGTATACCAGTTAGTAAGAGATATCTAAGATTCTAGGAGATACTCTTGTGCTATGTAGCTTGTCATTTATGAAGATAGGAACCTAATACCAATAAGATAGTATCCCCTTTACCGAGTCAACTTCTTAGGAGGTTGGTGTCTTGTTATAGGTTAGTGATGAGGATGAGTACACACCAGCAGATACTTATGCAGCTACTTCTTTGTTTTCATTCCTAGACTTCTTCTGACCTAAACCTAGTTGACCTAACTGATTCTGACTTAACACACTTACTTGTCCTGTCTTCTTCGTACTCTAACTTCGTATCTTAGTTTTATGGGGAGCTTTACTACTATACCTATGTGTCTCTTCTTTGCTAGAGCTATACCTTTCTTATGAGCTATAATACTGGTACCTAGGAATTTTTTCTTTATCTTCCTTGCTATTATAGCTTTCTTCGTATGAGATATACCTGTATTCTTTTGCTGCTTGAGTTAGGGATTCCTTTGTTGTTGCTTTGTTAGGATTAGAGGAGGTGGAAGAAGCAGGATTAGGAGAGTAGAAGTCTTAGTCGTAGTCATACCTATCTAAGCAGCTATACCTAACTTCTAAGAGAGTAGGGTAGGTACGTATAGGAGAGAGGTTTTTTTAGGATGTATAGTATTTTCTTTTGTTTCTTTATTCTAGGAGCTTCAATGCGTTATGAGCTTATCGTTTATGAAGATAGAAGCCTAGAAAGTATAGGATAGGTACCCTTGAATTACCTATCTTTTTTAAAGTTTGATATAAAACGCAGTACTTTCGCGAAAGATAAATACTACCTACATTGAGAAAACGGGACCTTCAACTCCTTCTCCTTCTTTGGGAAACCCTTATCTTTTGTCAGAATTCCACTAAAGTCAAAGTAAGATCACCCTAATGCAAAAGTAAGAAAATGGAATAGAATTCCCCTGAAAAAGACAAACGAAAAGTAGAAATTTGATCTTTTATAACAAGAAACTAAGCAAGTCCCCTCTACAGAAAAGGAAGAAAAACCCCTCTTGGTTTGGAATCGAAAAAATAGAATAAGTTTTTATCCTATGTGACAGGAAAAAGGGTTCCTTTTGTAGCTAGCTAGTGTCTTCTATCTATCATAGTTTGGATCTTAGTATTCGTATTCAGGTGTTATGGAAGATTGTCTAATAGGTAAATAGGAGGTTTAATAGATAGTCAAAGTTGTAGGTATATTCTTCCATGTCCTATTTGTTTATCGATACAGAAGATAGAAACCTTATACGCATAGGGTATACGTCTATCCTACCGAGAAAACTCTTTGGGAGTTTAGGAGATTGCTATAGTTTGTATGTGTATTGATACTAAACTAGCACAACCAAACAAAGGCTTCTTTATTTGTTTTAGATTTAGATTCTTTCCTTTTCTTTTCAGGAAAACTTATGTTGAAAATTTAGCCCCAGTCTTTTTTAAGGTCTAGATATCTTTTTAGGGGAGTCCCGTAGAAATGAAACATATCAAATATAGGATCCGACTTAAATGACATAGCGGTTGCTTAGACTCTTGACTAACTAGAAATTCTTAAAATCACAAGGATTTCCTTGTGAAAATTCCTAAGCACTAGAAACTCCAACTACTTTTCGTGATCTCGACTACATTTTTGTACCTTTAGTGCTTTTATGGACAATTTCTACTCTCCCTAAACTTTCTAAAGAAGTGGCCTTAATTATATACAAGAGAGAACCCATGCTTTTTTCTCTCCGCAATTATTGTGAACAACCCTCGTATAATGTCAAACATAGGATAAATCTGGTGTAATAAGATTTAGGTTAGGCTTAGTCAAGAAAGCTTGATTTCAGGTAACGTAAAGTAAGAATACAGCAGCTTTTTGGATTTTGATAAAGTGGGATGGGATCTACCAAGGAAGCTTAAAGTTTACAATAAAAGATCTTCCTTTACATATTAACTTTGTTAAAGTGCACCCATAATAGAACCTAGTCGAGCAAAGGGACTGGCTACTAGACTTGTTCGGAAGAAGTTAAATGCAAAAGGGGCGGCTCCTCATAAAGTATAGTTTGACTTAGGGATTCGTCGCTGCTATAGTAAATGAAATAGAATAAAATCTTAAATATAAAAAGGCGAGAGCGCCAAAAGTAGTGTTGTAGTATCCTTAGGATAATTCTAACTAGGGTTTGCACAAGGTTGGAGAAATTCCGGCTTTTGAAGAAGATAAATGAAAGAAAAACCTTTTTCTGTTTTCGGATTCCTATAGCTAGTAATCGAAATTGTGACGTATTTACACCAATCCCTTTTTTTAGGAGCTCTTACACCTGCAATCACGAAACTTTTTTAATACCTCAGGGACCAGAAAGCTCCTTCCTTATATCATGTAAATGAAAACCTGTGTTCTATACTTCATTCTAATCAAGATTGCGGAGTTACCACTAAAACACTTCCGAAGCTGGTTTTTAAAACTTAAGACTGCTCCCGGATTCCGTTCGAAGAAGTTTTATTTGATCCAAAAGACCCATTTAAACAAAAGAGGACCCTATTCTTAAATGTTACATTCTTGTTTTGTAATTGTAAAGTGCGCTCTAAAATTAGAAAGTATATTGCTAAATAATATTGGAAACTTTACTGGCTAAAGAAGGGGTCCCTTGTTATTTAAATTAGAATTGGGAGGAAAAACCTATGCAAATAGAACAATTAAGTTTTCCTCATTTTATACTTCGTTTTTTCAAAGTTTGGGTAAAACCTGGGAACTCCTCCAGTATTTGCAGGTTTACAAAGCCTAAAGGCAATTCAATCTTACACATTAAAAGGAAAAGTTTTTTATAGAGATAGAGAAGAGGCTTTTATAGTAGACCTTTACCCGGAAAGGTAGTCTTTTTCAAAAATTTGGAAGTTCTAGAGAGCCGCAATAGATATATCCCAAAAAGTGTCCCCTATAAACTAAGTTTACTTCTTTATCTTTAAGATTAGCCAGAAGGAAGAACCTCTTTAAATAAGAAGGGTATCTCTAATATCTAATATAAAGACCAATCGCCAGAACTGAACCTAGGTTTCTTATAACACCCAAATCTAGGGGAGCCCCTAAGGTTTCTTTTTAAAGCGTTCCCGTACCCAAGCTTTAGTAAAAAAAAAGTATTGACCCCTGAGAACCTTTACGCGTTGTAGGTTATAACCGCGTACCCCCGTCCAGTACTATGCCTTAAAGAATCTTACGTAGTTAATTTAGAGGAAGCTCTCCTGAATTTCACTTTCAAAACTAAAGTAGGCACCTAACAAGATACTCTACACACGCAAGCCTAGTTTATCCCGAGGTGTAAAAGTTTGCTAATTATTAAAAACTCTATGAAAAAATCCTAATCATATCAAGAAAACATTTTAAAGAATAAGTAGATGGTAAACTGCATTCTTACAAAAGACTTTTTTAGAATACCTTAGGTTCCTTTAGCGGGTACTAAAAAAAGCTGCACTCGCATTTAAATAAAGACTGAAAGGGAATCCCTGATTATAGCTCTATTAGACTTGTTAAATAAATTCCGGCCGGGTATAGATGCCCAGCCTTGGGTAGAGGGCTCCGGTTTTATAAAAAAAGAATTAAGACTTTCAGTGGTTCTCTTGACTAAATTATGAAGAAAAAGTGTTCGCTCTAGGATCCCCGGGTTTTGAATGGTAGGAAAGATATAGAATTCCACTTTCAAATTCATGATACCAAAATTTTTGTTGTATAGCAAGGATCGCTCAGCTTTTTGGGGAGCTTTAGTATTTTGAGGTTTTATACAGCTGCACCTTTTAGTAAGTACGAGGAAGATTTAGACAAAATAAAGAAATGCGAGGTTTAGAGAAGTTAGAACTAACAAGCTAAAGAGACTCAAGACCCCGGGAGTCTCTTTATATGAATTCCAAATTTCTGTCATAAGAATAAAAAGCTAGCTTTTGTACCTTAAAAGAAAGTCAGAGTCGTTGGAAGCTTTCCTAAAAATCTTCTTTATTCTCGGGGCACTTTTATGTTTATGAAATTCGAGTACCCTACGCGGGCTATTCTAGAGTCAGGAAAAGACCCTGCTATCACTGCACTGTAGAAACCCCTATTTGGAAGGGAGTCCTGTGTTAACGAACTTTCGGGCATATATCTCTAAAACCTTATGTTTCTTTTTAGTTCATTATTCTTAGATTTTCCTATAAATTGAAGCCTTCGCTCTTTTTTCGATCAAGCAAAATGTTACCTAATAAAATTTCGTCGGTTCAAACCCTCCTATTAGTAGAGGTTCTTACGATTCATATGAATAAAACTTAACCTGAATTTTTCTGTCTTCTGTTATTGACTTCCTCACTTACTTTGATATACATGCACCTTTCTTATAAGCTAGAGTCTTCTGCCTAAGTCTTTGCTGCAGTACTCGTCTTATTGGTATTGTTACGAGCTAGACCCTTCCTTCTTTAAATAAGTAGTATAGAAGGAAAGTGGTATATATAATGGATTAGACAGTTCTTGTAAAGGTTCATAAGTATATACTAGTATTATTGTAATAGAAATTTTTAGTGTTTAAGACATCGTACTCTTGTTTTCGGTTCTTATTGTAAAAAGAAAGGGTATAAACTTAGATCTAGGTTTTTTACTCGTTCAAACTATCATTTTATTGCAAAAAGCTGGGTTATGCCCTTAATTGTATAGAAAAGTTTTTATAACAGATTAAAAGGGGCGGGGGTCTTCTCGAGAGTCAATTGAGCCCTTTTCATTTCATTTATAAGCTGGATTCCTATGAGTCTTTTGGAAACTTTATTAAAAGCCTCTCAAGTCAAGTTTTTTAAGTAAGAAGGAGAGCCGCTAGTCTAAAGAACACTTCTTTCTTTCCCAGAGGTTATTCCAAAGCAACCCCTAAAGTCCGTAGTATTCACTCCACTTGTGAAACGCACGTAGCTTCCTTTCCTAGTCTTTTTTACTTTAGGGATGCCTCTCTTTAACAATAGCTTATGAATCCGGTAAAAATGAAAAGTTTTTACCTAGGGGAATCCAAGGCGAGAAGTACAACAAAAGCTTAAGTAATAAAAAGCAAGAATAGCATTTTCATTATGTTCTCAAAATTTTCTGACTTTTTATCCAATAAAAAGACTTTAGAAGGACACCCCGTAACTGGAACAACGAATAATAGGAATCCATACTTAACAGGAAGACTCTTGTTTTTTACCCATCACGAGTAGTTACGGCTTAAGAAAAAAAGCCCTGTAAAAAAAAATTGAAATTTATAACGTATTAGGCTTCTCGAATTCTTTAAAATAAGGGCTTTTCTTTTATTAAAGAATTCGCTTGTGTGTCCTCTTGTGTTCCAACAAAATTTGTTTAAACATCCATTTTTTGTATCTACTTCAAGGTCTTCGGATTTTGGATTCAAGTAGTGAGTAAATAAATCCTTCTCAAATTCAAATATAGGGGCAGCTATCTGCATCAATTTAAAAAGGGTCTACTTAATTTAAAAATAGGCTTTGTACAAGTCGCTTTATCCCCTTAAGTTTTACTAGTACCCTGATTTCTAGTAGTCCCTCTGTGTGGATGCATTCAGAAGAGCCCTTTCATTTTAATAAATAGTCAAGAGTAAGTCATGGCCGAAAGGAACGCGCTATTTATTAAAGGGAATTCCATAGGGTTTTTTTCTAGATAAGGGTCTAAGCTTTAAGGCTTTTGTCCAAAGCACTAAGCGTACAATATTAGGGATATGATTCACGGCTAGTAGCTAGCCTCCTTGATTCTTGCACAGAAACCTATAGAAGCAAAACCCGAGGTATTAAAAAAGAAACTGGAGTCAAGGCACAGGGTAAAGGGGAGCCCGCACTTTTGCAATAGAGCAGAAAAACGGGCGTAGTTTGCTTTTTCTAAAGTTTTATACCTCACTTAGGCTAGGAATTTTATAAATGAAAAGAGAGGAAACTCTAATTAAGTTGATGAACTGAACTCAGGGTAATCTAAACCGTTAGGTATAAACCGTAACAGAAGTCCGAAGTATCTATAAGACCCCGAAAACAAAAAAGCTAGTCTCCAGGGCACTATTGCCTAGAAGAGACGACTGCGTACCAAAGCGCCGCGTTAATTGAAAAAGTCTCTTTCTATGGTAATATTAAAAAAAAAAGACAAAAGTAACAAACACATAGGAAAGCAAAACGACCTATATAACAATTATATACTAGAAAAGCCAAGTTCAATAAAAAAGGGGATTCTTAGGCATAGTATTTCGACCAGTTTACAGAGTTTTATCCAGCAAGAGCAGGGTGTTACATAACGTAAGTCAAAATTCAATTATATATAGCTGAGGTATCTCCCGAAATGGAGTAAGGGGTAGGATTGGTTTTTATCCTCTCAAATTGACTCTTAATCAAAAAAGTGAAGTTTGTAACGCATGTTTAGCCCTAAGTCTAATTAGTTTTGTTCCTAAACCTTACTGCAGGAGAGTCCCTCTTTTAGTCTGAAAGCCGGCTCTTCATTTTATTCCCTTTATAGGAACAGCGGCAGAGTACGCCTCTGTCTTTTATGAAGTAGAAACTTTTCACGATTGGAGTTTCCCCTTAAGCCTTGCCGGATTTCATTCTAAAAGTTTTAGTAATGGTTCTAATTTCATAACTACTCCGATTTGCAAGAAGGTCCTATTGCTTTATGTATCTGATAGCTGGTGTATTTAACTGGGGTGCACTCTTGGTAAGCGCCCATTAAAACTCAAGTTTTTTAGCTCCTCGAGTGGAATTGCTAAAGATTCTAAAAGGGGTCCCCGGTATACAATAATAGACAATAAGCTTGATTTTCAATTTTTTCTCAGGAATTTCTTGAGCCCCAAAATTCTTTGTCTCTTCCCCACTATACTCTAAGGGAATTTGAAACTTGTAATCAGAGGCATAGGAGAAGACCCTATCTATTCTGTGACGGGAAAGCCTCGAGTTTCTCCCTTCCAAACTAAGAGTGTCAGAGGTATTATCTGCAGAGTACAGAAGGAAAGATTTGAGTTCAACCGTTTGTACACCGGACCCCTTTCGTGTTCGATTTAAGGTCTTCCAGGGTTCCCAGAAAACTAGCAGGATAGCCTAAGAATAACAGCAGGAATTTTGAATAGGCAGTTGCCTCAGTCAGATGAAGCTTCTTACGAAAAGAGCAAACACCAAAAATTGGGCTTGAAAAATATCCAACCAAGACTGTAATCAAAAGGCCTTATACCTCCGCTTTAGATTTACTTTACTCTTTTTGAAGTCCTTGTTTCCTCGTATGCCTACTATCTAGAAAGACCCGCCTTTTTGTAGTGCCTGCACCCCTGTTTCCTATTCGCCTTACCTTTCTAAACCAGAAGATAATAGGATAAGTGGAAATCGAATCCCTATTATCTTAGAGAAAGAAGCATAAGAATTCCTTCCTACCTAACTAAAGCGCTTCTTTGCTTGTGTATACAGCGGGACCCCTCATATGGAAGACCCCAAAACTAGGGATAAGCTTTAGTATTTAGTATAAAGAATGTAACCAAGGATAATGGGACTAATTTAATTTGACAAAGAACAAGACTAATAAAAAAAACCCATAAATCACCAGGAACCCTATGAAGCCCTAAGATATTAAAAAATCAAACTCTTCAAAATTATCGCAAAAGCGGGTACCTTGGCATTTTTCATTTTTTACTTACTAAAGAAGGTAAGGAAATTTCGTGGCAAAAAAGGTTATACCTGGATCTTCTGATGGAGTATTCCCCTCCCCTAGAGCTGGTATTAACAGTAAGATTTCTTAATAAAATAAAGTACATACAAAAACAAAGGGGTGCTTCGAACTGACCTAAAGTTTAAGGCCTTTTTTACTAGGACCAACCCCTTTTTGCGGGATTCCTTTTATATAAAGATATCTAAGTCCAGACTCGCAAATAATATGCTACTCAAAATTTCTGATTTTTATTGCAAAACTTTTTGTCCTACCCCACTAGGAAAATGATTTACCTTGAAGAATTTTAAGGCATCCGGTTACGGAAAAGGCACTCTCAAAAATCGGATAAACTAATCCCAAAAAAGCAACTAGATCTTCATTTTGCTCTAAAGACTCAAAATGAAACCGAATTTCCTATATTAGTAACCCTAAAAAACTCTTTATAAGTGAGTAATTCTCTTTCTTATAGATTTAACAGCTATCTGGAGGACCTTAAACCCTTTTTTTTGCAGTATTAGACCTTTTTAATTAATACTAAGGGTTTACCCCGGAGAGGAGACTAGTAATAGATCAAGCTCCATACGAGGAATTCCCCCCAAGTGATATATATAGATTTTTTCTACTATTACAGTTAACCCAAATTAAGAAGACCAGGACACTAGCTATCGGTGTATTTTAGTAGCTATCTTTTTAGTAACAACGGATTGGTAACAGCATCTTTTTGAAAGGAGTATACCTGTCAAATTTCTTTTTAGAAAGAGGGGACTGAACCCTGTTCGAAGTGGCGAATTGCTCTTATACTGAATGATAGCAGCAAGGGCACTCTGAGTATTTGTCTATAGGTATAAAATAGGGTTTCCTGTAGAACAGAATCATTTTGAAATGAAAACAGAGCTTCTTTTTAAGGAAAAGCAGGGCACTTTTCTTTTTATTCTGATATCAAGATTTTTTAGGGATAATTTATTAACCAGTTATACAGTAGATAGACTTTCCCAGTATCGAAACGTTAGCTCAACCTTTTGAAAACGCGTATCTATTCCTTGGGGAACCCTTAAAAAAAAAAGTAACAAGTAAAAGGGGCGTCTCATTACAAAAAGTTTTGAATGAATTACAATTTTTTAGTTTTAGATAGTGCTCTTTACTTACTTGACTGGAATTATGGGCATTCTCAAAGGTAACTAGCTCTAGAAAGAGTCTTTTCTATGCTATGGTTAAAAAGTAGGACTCTCCCTAGTATGTCCAAAAGGAAGAAATTGTAAGAAATGCCTCCAAAATAGGTATATTGAAAATGCATGCTCGCCCATATGTATGAAAAAACTATAAAAGATCTTTTTTAGCTACAGAATCCTTATTATAAAAAGTACGTTTTAACTAATGAATTGTTATCAAGTTTTTAGAAAAAGTAAGATTAGGAAAAGTTAATAAAACCCGAATTTAGCCAATGATAATGTATCGACTTCCAAAACCCTGGGATCGCCCTACAGGAAAAAGTGATAAAAAGTCTGAAATCGATCTCAAAGAGACAGTTACAATAAATCACTTAGATAATGAGATTGTGAAATAGACGACCCTAGAACTAGAGAGCTTATAATTAGACATATAGTTTATATAGTTTACTGAAAGAAATGGTAAATCCACTTTTGGAAGAGCAGAAAGGTTAGGGTTCAAATCAGTTCACTGAAATAGAAATAACAGCCGCTTGCTGAGGTGTACTCTTTGTTTGAGTCAGAGATTCCTTGTTGTACTAGTTTGATAGGTAATAACAGTAAGAGCCCCTAAGGTAGTGGAAATTGGGGAGGGTGATAAGAGTAAGTAGTAGAGTGAGGCTAACACAGGAGAGGGGGCTGCTAACTAGATTGTATTAGTGTATTGAGACTTTCTTGTAGCTAGCGTATTATATTAGTAGGTAAAATAAGGTATAGAATGGGATATTTAGTTTGTTTTAGATAGATAGTAATAGATATAATAGGTGTAGGTGTTTTTTCTTTCTATAAGGTATACTCTTCCTTGTCTTATTTGTATTGGAAGTTATTTCTATTTTAGCTAATGAAATTCATTCGGAAAAAGGAGTCGACTTAATGAAAACTTAAACTCCTAATAGACACCTTTTTGCTTTTTATTGCAAGTCATTCAATTCTAAATAAATAGAGTAAAAAGTGGCATTAGGTCACATAGGGAAAAACACACCTACCTTAATAGATACCCGAACAGCATATAAATGACACGCCAGACAGCAATACGTTTTATTCTTATCCCTAATAAGTTTGATTTTATTAGAATTCGATTTGAAAAGTCTTAAGGTCTTTTTATTAAAATGAAAGGGGAGCTGCTTCTAGTATATGTTCTTCTGTTTCTAGGCTTTGCTCGATGGGATTTTAGGGTTTCCCAATATAAAGAGGATTTTTTTAAGAAAAGTTCCATTTCATATATGAAAGCTTGTACTTTTTCAGAATTGACTTTCTTACGAACTGCCCCTCTGACTTACTACCTCTAAAGTACCTGTCTAAAAACCAGTAGCCTTTAAAGCGAGACTTTTCAGCCAAAGTTAGGAATTAGATAGAATCACACTCAACTACCTAGAATACCCCTTTCTACTTTGAACCGGGTTTTTACTCACTCTATTACCACCCATTTCGAATTCTAAGGCCTTCTTTTCACCCTTTCTCGGAGCTAGGTCCTTGATTCCCCCGCTGCCTTCTAACAACCCAATCGGATGCCCTATTCTCTTTCAAATTTGTTTACTAAAATCCTTTTGTAGCTAAGCGGTAACCTCTATAAAAAACCTTTAAATGAACTGACAACAGGAAAACCTATACTTTTGAATCTACTTTTCTATCTCAAAAAGATGAACCAGAAGAAACAAACACTCTAAGAACTAAGAAAATGATACATACCTAGAAACCAAGCTGCATCTTCTTCTTTTTACTTTTCTTGATAAACCCTTTACTACTTATCTGGGCCTGACTCGTAGCTATGTTACCCCTTCTTTCTTATTGGCCTCATCACTCACTTTCCTTCAAACTATCTTTCTTTCGAATATAGAAAGAAAGTTCTAATCCCACGAAACCCAGGTAACCAATCGAATTTTCAGAGACTGAACCAGAGAAGACAAGAACACTGGACTCCTTTGACTTTCATCTCTTCCTATCTTACAGGCTACCCCCCTGCCTACTGCCGAACCCTCCCCTATAATCATCCCTTTTCTATAAAAACTGAGATTCTAACTAAACCTAAAAGGATAATCCTACCCCTTCTCCTTCGATTTCAGACATTTTAGAGCTACCCCTGAACTCTTTATCACCGGTTTACTATCTACCCGCTCTTCTTTTTCTTTTTCAATTTACTCCAATCCCTCACCTCTTTTCACGAGCTTGCCTATTCCTAACCGGAACTTTAGCCTTTTTACTGACTTCTTTATATCTTATCGGCTTTCTCCTATAAAGTCTAAAGGGAGCTGCAATTTTAGGAAACCTCTTAATGACTGACTTTCAAGACTTCTCAACCAGCCAAAGCAAAAGGGGTTTAGGGTCCATCGACAAAAGCCCTCGAACCACTTTCCAGTGTAGAGAGATCCAAAAGGCAATTCTTATCTCGTATAGTGGCAAAAGTACTACATTTTAACATTCCAGGAATTTCTTTTTCGTATTTATAAATAGAAAGGGCTGGGCCTGCACAGCAAAAGAAGGGATCTAAGCCAGGACTCAAATAGGGTATAATAGGGTATAACGAATTACCAAAAAAACTTATATATAAGTAACACACGAGCAACTAACAAGTTCAAATAGAATACCGGCTCATTTTCTATCTGACTGAGTTTTTGAATTGCATTTATGTCTCAAATCAAACCTAATGGAAGTTGGATAACGCTTCTCTTATCTATGGGTTTTAAGCACAGCGCATAGGATCTTTCCTGAAAGGGCTTCTCTCCTTTCCTACCTCATCCTTTTCTTTTTCGAAAGGGGTCAATGCTGACAAGTTTTTTTCATTATAGTGAAAAAAGAGGGCCCTCTACCTATTATTAACGAACTCAAATTTTGCGTGCCTTATAAAAACCTTTAAACTTGACTTGATTAGTGATTGAAATAAAATATACATTATATACATATAAAAAGTGGAATTTACAATCTTCACCCGGGTAACTCTAAAATCAGAGGGGGGTCTTTCTCCATAAAAAGGTTCTTATATCTTATAGTCAGATTTGTTATAAAGACTTTCTTATAAGGTTGAAAGGGTTCAATCAAGGCGGGTGCTCTATTTGACTAGGAGCATAAGAGACCTCTTGTAGGTAAAGTAAAAAGCAGTTGCTAGTTTCGGCTTATTAAACAGGGCTTGAAACCTATAAACAAAAAGAAAAAGATCTGGAAGTAGGTCTACGCTTCGCGGGCCTTTTTGGGGCACTTAGTTATTATATAAGAGTCAAATTATAACCCTGGGGGTTTGAACCCTTGTAATAGAAAAAAACTATAGGAATAGTAAGAAAAAGAAAAAGAAACTCAGTTTCTAATTCGGATTCATCTTAGGTATCGAAGATAAAAATCAAAGCACTGTTATACTAGAGAAAGCGGGGTCTCTTGGAAAAGAAGAATCTAAGTAAAAAACCCCAATAAAAATTTCTTTTATATGCATAGAAGATTCTAAACCAGATAGTGCTTCCTTATGATAAGTCCAAGCATACCCCTTAATGAAAAAGGCTCGGGATCCTGTAAATCCTTGCAATTAGCTAGAGGGTAAGTAATCCTAGGTCCTTTTCGAAAAGGGGGCTTGTGCTTTTTATATCTTTTATATAGTAATTAATGAAATGACTCGGGAGAGGTTTTTTACGAAAGGTGCCTGTACACATAAGTAAGAATGTTTTAATAAAGAAAGGAGATCCCACTGGAGTACTAAAAGCTTCTTTGTAGCATAAGCAAAACGGGACCTAACAAAACTAGGAATCCTTGGTTGCTCACTTGTGAATCTCTTTTTTAGGAGGTTTTTGCGTATCTCAATCCGGATGAATCTTCACTAAGGAGAATCTGGAAGACTTTTTTTTATATGCAGGAGAATTTTCACTAGCGAAAAAGAAGGGCATATACCTACACTTTACCTAACATTTTTATAAGCGCAAAATGAAGCATAACCGGTCCCAGGTTCAAGTTAAGGATTTCTGAAGTCCCTTTGTTTCGAATCTAAAGAAGACTCGCTTAAATCGCTTGAAATTATACGAGGGCTCCCAAGATTCTTTACCACATATAGTTTTAAGGAACTAACCTTCCCGTGTGAAACAAAAAATGTGTTTCATTTCAGTATTTAGAACCTCTTCTTTCCTTTTTTTAATAAAAAGGCACGGCTCCTGCTTTATAAGCTTACCCTGGTTATGATAGATTACGATTTATCAGATACAAAAGTACTACTACGAACCCTTTTTTAGATAGAAAATCATTCTTTTACTCTGTTACCCCCAGGATGAAGCTCGCCTAACCTAAATTCTTAGGATCTCCGACGCAGCGAATTAAGTTTATCCGCTAAAAAAAGGACCCTGCTGCTTTATAAAATCCTGTTTCGACAAACTACTTAGAGTTTGATTTTGAGTTATGAAGACACGAAAGATTCCTGCGCTAAATGCTAAAAAAGTCCTATACCTAGAATAAAGAAAAAACCTTAAGCTTTGGACAGCTATTTCCCGGTTTTTCGGGAAAACTGTCATACAAGTTTTGTAAAAAGGTCTTCTCAAGTTCAAAAGGATCCTATTTTAAAGAAGTCAGCTATCGTCAATCAATACCATAAGAGTTGTGGGGAACCTGATTCTAGTAAGTAGATTAAGGAGAGCCCCCATATAACTGACAGAAAAAGGGGCCCTTATCTTTTATTTAAGAATTTGAAACTCTTAACCGGGAACCCGGACTTGGCTTGGCATACTCAACGTAGGTAACTCCTTCCTTTTACACGGGAAACAAAGCTAACGCAGTGCAAAGTCTTTTCTTTTGTATAAAATACTAAACCATAATAAAGATCTAGATACTCTTCCCCACGCGTAAGTTAACTTTATAACAAAGAACTCCTTGTGACTAGCAGGACCCGCGTAGGTAGTATATCCTGTAAAAACGTAAAAAATAAGGCACTTTCAATTCAATAAAAAGTCTTAGTAAGTTAAGCAGCCGGGATTCCTTTTGAAAGGCGGCTAACAAGGAATTAGAGAAATAGATTTTGAAAGAGATCACTCTAGTAGCAGTTTCATAAGTAGCCTCTATCGGGCTTCCGTAATTGTTCAATCAACTCTTGAAAGAAAAAGAGCTTCAAGGTTCAAGTCCACACCCTATCCTTACTGAAAGCTTGATTTAGTGCATGTTGGCTCGTGAATCGAACTGTGACGTTCAATTAGGGTTTGACTTTGAGTTGTATATTCTTCTTAGGCACTGCTTAGATGCGAATTCCTTAAAGGAATATGCATAGGAAAGGAAAGAGGGAGAATAAAAAGTTACGAAATACCCAGAATTTTAGATCTGTAAAGGACTCCCTAGGTCCAGAGTTTCTTTCGATTCAAGCGGCAAAGCACAAGTTAAGGGCTCGCCCAACCCGGTAAAAGGAAAGCTATACACTGCAGGGGCCTCTCCTTACTCTTTTTATACATATACTACTGGATAGTTTTCCATCTACCCATCTTATGAAATGAATACAAGTAAATTACCAAAGGATAAGTCAAAGCCTTTTTGAATCAGAAGTTTTAGGTGTTTCTAGCCTGACGACCCATAGAGAGACTAGTGAATAACTTCCTGTCTAGTTTTTTAGTATGTCTTTTGAGATACAGGAAATGCACTTTTACATGATAAATAAGGAATTTCAATTTTCAATTATGCTCACTTTCGGAAAGCTCTTTTTTAAAAGCTCAGAAATGCCAGATGTGGAAATGCAATCTTCTACTTTTTGTTCTACACCTTTCACGAATGAAAATAACTTAGATAGAGTTGACTTTACTCCCTTATCTTCAGTTATACATACGGGGACTCTCTAACCTATTTCATAGGTAGTTTTGAGTCCTTACAACGATTTTCTCTTAAGGTTACGTCACCCCCAATTTGGTGTACGCAGGTTCAAATAAAATCCCTGCTTACTCATCCTAAGACTTTCTCTTTTGTCCGGTAGAGCACGACTACTTTGAATTGGAATCCGTGAGTTCAAAGACTCCTAGTTCTTCCTTGCTATGAACCTACTTTAGTTATTTGAGTTATTACAAAAAGGTGAGAAAAGTGGAAATCTCCTTTTGAATGAGACTTGCTCTTGAAAGCAGTAGGTGCGTTGAAGAATTCTAGAGCTATTCATCAATTCTTTTTTATATGCTTTCCTCAAGTCTCTCTGTTAAAAACAGCTGTCTCAGGCCGTGAATGCACAAGTTCAAATCAAGTCTCTTAGTTCTATACGGAGATCTTACCGATCATTTAGATAGAATGAAAGAAAGCCGGCCCCCCTTTTTAGTTTGAGAGAGAAAGTCTAGCAAAATGAAAGGGGACTCTTTAAGATTAAGGGTTAGATATAAAGAAGTGGGGGTCTTCCTACTAGATCGATAAGGGTTTTCAGGAAAGCTTTTTAGGGCGCGTATAGGTTCTGGTGTTGTTTTAATGAATAGAGTTTTTTTGTTTTGAGTATATTCTGTGAGGCCTTTCCTTCTTGTTTAGTGCTGACTGTCAAGGTTAAGAGAGTTCGGTTTGTATTAAGATTAAGAAGTTTGATAGAAAGGTCAGTAAGCAAGGGAGAAATCGAAGTCAGAAGCGTTATGGAATTAGAACCTGTGTTTTAATAAGTTGCTTGGGACTCTCAAAGAGGGCCTTGTTGAAGTGGGGAAGCTGTGAAGCTCTTTTTCGTTGAATAGGAAGAATACGCGTTTCCGGTTAAATCGGTTGTATATTATAGTAGGTAGGAACACAAGTAAACACTTATTTAAAGCCTGAAAGGGTTCTCTAAGAGAGCAAGTAAGAGTTTAGTTTGGGTTTTCAAGTGAAGAGGTTCTCTTATTTACATGAAAGGTTGACAGGATTTAGGATACTCTAAGAAGGTAATGTAATTAATTTGGGTCGAATGCGTTTCTGGATCTGGATAAGTTGTTTCTTTAAGTCTTCTCTTTTCAGTTTCCTTTTATAATGGACAGTGGCAGTCTTTTACTTTCATTTAGACTCCCTCTCTCTTCTCTTTAGCTTTGACTAAATCTGGTGTCAGGGGTTACAATTGAATTAAGGGTATAGCGAGTCAGAGCGGTTTCTATATTGAGATGGTTTAGCTAAAAAGGAAGAAAGTCTTTCATTGAAGGGTAGGTAGAATATCCAGCCATCAACAAAACCCCAGGGTTCGAGTTCTATTACTTACAAGTTTCAAATAGACTTAGGGTTTACCGGCAAGTGTACCTAAACATAGACTTATACGCTCTAAAAGTAAGACAAAGGTTTGCAGATCCCCCAAAATGGGAATAAACTATACCTGAAATAGTTAACTAGTTGTCTTTTATTAGTATTAGATTGCATATCTCTTAGCTTAGGAAGTTTTCGAGTTTTATCAAGTTGACTTTTTCGGGATCCGGCTTAAAGAAGTGTACCTCTATTCATAATTCAAGGATTTGACTTTTATGGCAGGATTGAAAGCCCTTGACCAAAACCTTTAAATAAAGGGCTGACTCCGTGCTCTCCCTAAAAAATCTTCCTACCTATGCTTAGATCTAGTAAAAAAAGAAACTAACAGCAATCCTTTTTGGGGCTGCCACTTGGGGATCCGAGTAGTGCTACGAAAATCTTTCAAGTTATTTACGGGATTTCGCTGGGATATCTATAAACTAACGCCTTAGAGAAGTTACGCTTGCTTCATTGTTATCTTTATTTCATTTAAAGGAAATTCCTTTCCGGTTTCCGAAAAAGTGCTCTTATATATTTATATTTCACAACTGAAGCAAGGAGTTGCCTTCTTAACTCAAAACTTTAAGGGTTTCCTAAACTAGTAAATCTGGGATTCTTTTGCAAAGTCAAAACTATTCTAAGAAAAAAACAAAGAGTAAGAGTACTTGCATCCATATCTTTTTCGTATCTATACTGGAATTCTATTAATACAAAAAAAGGGAAGTTCCTAGTTCTAAACTAGCAGTTTCACTTTTTCATAGGCGATCCTAATAAAGTTACCGAGACCCGGGTTTTTGGGGAGTCTTAGTTGATAGGACTTCAAGCTTTTGCAACAAGGGAATTTGCTGAAACCTGGTTTGCCTCGCATATTTATTATAGTATATTCTGTATATTCTATAGGAATAAGAATTCTTAGCCTTTCTATTTTTTTATAAAGGAGAAACTCTCAAAATCCAGTGTGATAGGGTTTTGGAAACTTCGTACTATGTCCGGTGTTAAAATACGAGTACCTTATTTATTAAATATAAGGGACTTAACCCACTTAGACCTTTTGATGGATCCGTAAATAGCCTTTAGGAGTAAAGTAACCTAGAATGTAGCGCCAAAAGTCAGGTTTCGAAAAAAAAAGTGCAGTAAATTTTCCTTAACGGGACTCTTTACTAAGGCATTTTACTTTATCTTTATGGAACTTTTTTAAAAAATTTTCGTTAGAGTACGCCAATAAGGAAGGAACTTCTTTTTATATGGGATTCCTTCTGTCAAATTTGATAAGAAATCTAGACACCTATAAAGCAACTAACCGAAGTGGGCAATTCTAGCTTTTTTAGGATAACAGGGAGCTTTTCTTTGTGAATGCTTAGAAAAGTATGCTACCCTCATAAGGGGCCCTACTAACTCCGGTAACTTAGGTTTTTAAGAGTTAACTATCTAAATTCTTGCAGAGCTCTCCTATAGTCTTGAGGTAATATTCTTTCCTATTAAGGTAAGGGGCTAATACTTGTGTTATTTTACATCTTTTAATCTAGCATTTCGGGTTGGGTTTTCAAGTTTATTTGTACAAAAATAGGGATGCGACAATATGCGGAAAAAGTCTTCCTTTTGCACAGCTTGAGCCACATTCTTAGATTAGACTTTCATTTTCTTTTTATTAGCTATTTTCACTTTTGGCGTACCTATTGTCTCATACAAGATTATAAAACCGCGCACTTTAATCCCTGTTAAGGGGCTGCTAGAGCGCGCCCGTTGATTACTTAAAGGATTGGCCCCAGTTAAACTCAATTTTAGGAATTCTACTTTTTGCAAATCTTTGAGGATATACCTAAAGTACCCTTAAGTTAAAATTTCATTTATCAGGTTTAGCACTCCCTAAGGAAACCTTTTTCGTGGGTTTGACAGGGCCTTCTTTTTCAAGAACAAGAAGAAAGAAGTGCTTAAGTTTTTAGGTTTCTTTAAATCTTTCTTATTCAATAAATGACTGTGGTCAACAGCAACCTACTCCGGTTTCAACTCCCCTCTTGTTAACTTAAAAGAAACTGTAGAAACTCTACTGAAGTTGGGTAAGGCAATTCTTCAGGACATGCAGTTTAATAATTGTAGCGTTTTTAGGACTCAGGAGTCTGTACTTGAAATGTGAAGGGTTCCTTATACTAAATACTAAGGAAGACTGCTTCGACTTTAGGTACAAAAGGGTCTTGCTTAATCAAAAGTGGACATTAAACGCAAGTGTCCCTTCAATTGTTAACTAGAGCTCTTGCTGGGGGTTTTAGAACTCGTAATCGGTTTCTTATTAATTATGGAATCTATGCAATTAATTAAGGAAAGGAACCCTAGTATATAAAGAAAGCGGGAATTCTGTTTTATATCTTTAGTTTCTTTCCTTACTCTGCTTACCAGAACAGCGTGGAAGTCAAAAGTAGAATTCCTAGAGCTGTATACTAACTAGCTAGAGAAATCCTAACAAAATGAAGACTTATCAGGAAAACGGTAAAAGGTTCTACTAAAAACTTTTTACTGGAGTCCTAATTAAAAAGGCAAAGGCTTTGGTTCGTTTGCTCAAGTACTACTACCATACTACCATATGAAAAAAGGAAGAGTGTAATTACCGAGTATAATATAAGAAGATGTGAAACTTAAGAAACCCGGAGTTTTTCTAGTACTCCTATAACTTTATAACTGCCCTGTTAATATAAATAGATTCTATAGAATCCCCGGTTACATCACGAGATTTTCAAGTTTTTAGAATAATTGCAAGAAGTCATTTGAGCTTTTAATTAAGGGGTACCGAAGGTTCTTTCTTAATTTTAAAGTGTATAAAAGTTTATAGACAAATCGAGTTTGTAAGGATTAAAGGTATATAGTTTTGTATTACTCTACCTATTGACTTTTGAGAGGGAAAGGGACTTACCTTATACAATAAGGTACGCGATACGGGGTATTCGTTTGAATAAAAGGATCCGCCTTGGGTGTTAAGCAAGGGAGAGCCTTTAGAGAAATTCACCAAGACCCAAAAAGGAAGCTTTCTGCCTAATTACGAACTCTACTCAGCGTACGTAACGAGTCTTTAAGATCCTAAGCAAATTAATTACATTACCTTTCATTTAAATATCTTAGGCTTTACACTGCTAGCTTTTTTACAATTTTACAAAAAGCACAAAATTTGAATAATATCTTAGTCTTAGAAAGTCCCAAGATTCAAGATACTTATTTCAGTTTCGTCGCTAGTAACTGTGGTGTAAGTACTTATAAGAAGAAGTCTATAGACAACCATCCGTTTGTCGGATTCCAACGTCCGGTATTCTTAAAGAGTAAGCTTTAGTTTTTATAACGTCATTAGAGTGATAAGAGGTAATGTAATTAATTTGCTATCGGCAATTGAAGTGCATTTCATTCGAGGTTTCTTTATGAATGACTTTACTACGGGGTCTCTTTTGAGAGTACAATAAAAAAGATAATTGAAGAACATGCTTACATCAGTAGAATAATAGGAAGGACTCTATCTAGGATCTAAAAGCAGAAAAACGTTTACTTGGATCTAAATAAACCAGGAATTTTTAGAGTATGGATAAAAAAGTGAAAACTACTTGATCGAGGAAACATGAACAGTAACAACAAGCAGACTTTAGTGTCAGTAGCTATCTCAAAAGGGTTAGCCTTAATCTAGACTAACTAATTTCACTTTTCAATTCCAGGTTTGACAAGGTATAACACACAAAAGAAGGGGATACAGGATTTTGAAACTTAAGATCCTCCTTTTTTAAGACTGCAACTTGCCCGGACTTATACTATTGAATAAATAATTGCAATTCTAAGTATATTCTTAAATCTTATAAACAAGTCTTGCTTACTAGGACCACTCGAACCTAATTAGGCTGAACTTATGAAACAACAAGGAGGTCCCGAGTATCCTAACTTTAGAAATTATAAGCGCTTTTACGTGTATCAACAAAAGAGATTCTCGCATATTTATTACACACTTCAACCTAAACCCTTAAGTCTAGCTGGTAATACAAAAAATTAAGGTTAATAAAAAAGAGAAATAATAGAGGGTTCAAGTCTGCCAATAATTCGGATTTTATCCCTGCAAAACCTTACTTCAGCCTAAGTGCTACTCAAAGTTAGATAAAAATTGAAAAAAGAAAAGCGTTGCCGGATTTTCATAAGTAAGAAAGGGTTATCTTTCTTTTTATTATATGTTATCCGTTTCAGTCTCTAAAAAAAGAAAGAGTTCCATAAAAGAAAAAGTGAGTTTTGTCTTATCAGATATGAAGCATCCGGTATTCAAGGTGCACAAAGTTAGCAGCTTTTCTTCCTCAACCCTTTTTATTCTATAGTTTGTCTACAAGAAAGAAATGGAATGGAATCTTATCTAAGTAAGTATTGGTGTGAATTCGAAAGTACGCCCCTTTATTTAATTTAGAAAAACCCGTACACTGAAAAAAGCTCTGTCCAAGCCTTAGACTTAGACTCTCTGGGAAACTCTTACTTTACTATACTAAATTAACAATCGAAAAAATAGGGCTCTCCTAATATAAAAAAAGGATGATTTTATGGCACAAAATAGGATAGTAAGACTGCCCCTTAAATTAAAATCAAAGTTCTTACCACCGGGCTAAACCAGAAATACCACATGCTATAGCTATGCCTAAGCCCCTTCTACACTGTGCTAAAAAGTTTTTCCTTCATTTTCATCCTTTACTTTAAACTTAAGAACCAAAGATTCGAAAATCAAAGTGTCAGTTTCCTAGTCTTATGGAATTTGAGAAAAAAATTCCTTTTGATTTACTATTTGCAAGAGGCAATACTCGAGGAAAATTTCCGAACATAATAGTACTAGAACTTGTTTTTGTTAAATGCTAAAGACCTAACCTATAAATCTATAAAATGCTGAAATAAAAAACTCTTAACTAAGAAACATTTTTTCAATTTTTTAGGCTCGTGTCATTGCCAAAAATCAGGTATGGAAAAGATCCCGTACGGGGTAAAAGCCCCGGTATTCTATTTCACTTTAGAATGAAAGAGGGGCTATACACTGGGTTTTGATGGAACTCGGCTTTCCAAGGGGTTCTTTTTGCTAGGCTTTCAAGGTTCCTCTTATTAGGCAGAGTCCTGAATTTCAAGTCTAAATCCACGGGAATTCCTGGGTAAAAGCATGGAGTTTTAGTTAGACAAGGCTTATGAGATATTAAAGTATAATAATAAGATCCTGTTTAGTATAGATAAAGCGGGAGTCCTAATTATAACCAAGAAACTCCACAAAAAATTTTGGCTTTATTAAGCTAATAGGTTACCATTTCTTTTGGTTTAGCTAATTTTCGATTACTTACCTTGCTTCAGATACAAAATGAAACTAAAAAAGAGATGAACTTTCATGGTTATATCTATCAACCTTTTTTCTCTAAAACAGGGTCTAAAAGGAGTACCTTACAGAGGAGAATGAATGCTAAAAATTTTTCAAATATCCACTACGAGAAAATGAATAGGATCTATATTTGTTTATAGAGTTGCCCCTCATCCCCTTTTTAGTCCAGCTATATAGTAAAAACAAGAAACTCGGTTCTATTTATAGAGAGAGCTCCGTGTTTCACAAACCTTTTACTGGAAATTGAATAAAAATCCTAGAATTTCCGCATACTGAAGGCGGAGATCTCTTATTTTCAAAGTCTATATTCCAAGTGATTTGAATTGATGAGATTTCTAGAACAAAATAGGTAAGATAAGCAAGATAACTCCTATCATAACAGGTAATACAATAGGTAGATAGCTAAAAAAAAGTCACAGCTGTACGAATAGGAAGACCCAGGAGCCCCTCCTAGTAAGAAAGGAAAGATCCTTAATAAGACTAACAAAGCTCTCAAGTATAAGGAATCCACTAGCAAAGAGTGAATAAGATAAGAGCAAGAGGAATTCCTATTTCATCTTATAAGATCTAATTAATATAGAGCAAGGTAAATACAACGAAAGGCTTTTTTTAGTCCGGTAGAAAATGAAGTAGTCAAAACCCTGGGAAAGTCCATTAAAAAAGCCAAAACGGAGTTTGATTTTGTTTCTAGATTCCCCAATTCCTGATAATATAGAAGTGTGTTTAGGAGTCTAATAAATTGAGAAAAGAAGATTAAGGTTTTTGGTTCTTGCTTTTACTTATTCAGTTCTGGGTAGTCCTAATAGCTCTGGAATATCAAATTCTGTTTCGGGTTTCAAGCCTTTTAAAAAAAGTTTATTGGGATTCTTTTTCTTTGTATTTTGCTTTTAGTTAGTAAGGGTTGAGTACTCAATCTTTAAGGGAGTTTCTTGGTTTTTTCTATTTCAAGTTTTTTGAGCCTTAAGATTTCATGGGATTTCCTTTACGATATAGCTTAGGAAACTCTCTCTTATAGTTTGATAGGGAACCTATGGATTACATGTATTCTGCCCGACTCTCCTCTCTTAGATCTTAAATGAAAAAGGAGACTTTCTCTCGAATGAAAATAGAAGGATGTCGGGATTTTCTTATTGTTATAATATAAAGGGGCTTTCCCTAAACTAACTGCATAAAAGTACTCTTGGGTTTTTACCTCTTTAAGTAGAAGTTACAATGAAAATGAAGATATTACAGGAAAGCAAATGGGGTAGCCCTTAAATTAAGTGCTCCTTCTATTTTTTGGTCTTTCGTCAACACTAAGCCTAGCATAGAACTTTATGTAAGCGGCTCTACGGAAAAGGATATCCAATTATACTGCTTGAAAGGTGTAGTTTAAAAGCACATAAAATGAAAAGTTTATTCATAGTTCTGGGGCTCTGGCCTTAAAAGGGTTTCACTTCTATAATAAAAATTAGGATACCCGAAAAACCTTTGCGATCTACAACTTATTTTGCTGTAAAAGTGGTACCTGGAAAACTCTTGCCCCTCCAAAATTTGTTAGTATTTCTAATCTAATCACGGATCTTGAGGCTACTCTGGGCGTACTCATTTTTATATACTTATAAGAAAAAGGTAGAGCAATATGCTCGCTTCTTATTTATTACAAAAGAGTTTGAAAGTTAACTCCAGAATATCTGAAAAACCTTTTTTATGCCTTCGATTAGTGTTCCTGTTTTTCGTAAAGTTTTTCTTTCGGATTTTAGGTTAACCAAACCAAATAAAGGGAGCTCCTTTTAAGTGAAAAGCCCTTCTTAGTTTGATACAGGATCTATATTGTAAATAATCTTTAAAATGAAAAAGTTATAACTGTAAGGGATCAAAAAAATGACTTCAGGTTAGAGCAAAACGAAAGGTCTGACTTTCTGTTCTTTCTAAAGAATCCGGGGCAGTTGTCTTGAAAATCTTTTAAGACCCCTTCTAAATCGATTCAAAATCACTTTCATTTTAATACTTCTATACAATTAGTTACCGAAGTCTCTCCTTCAGGGCCACTTAGTTTTAACGCAAAAAAAATCCAGTGGACAAAGTTTAGTACTCCCTTTTTGGTAAACTTTAAAACGAGGAAGCTCGAACTCTGAATTCTCTTTAATTTAAAAAGGTCCGGGTTCCTTTTCTCATTTTTGTTACAAGTTTTTCTGCAAATGCTAATGGTAGCCGAAGTTCTTTTTCAAAGCTTTTTAATATGTTTCTTTTCTGGTATCTGGTTTAGTCGATACCACCTGTAAAAACCCGAGATACCATTCAAATTAAGGAGGCTTAGTTATAACAAAGAGTACAAAGGGATCTTGCCTCTTATATTCTTTATCTTTCATTTTGGTGCTATAGGCGTACCCCATTTCATTTTATAGAGTAGACACTTGCCTTCAATATTTAGAACTTCAGTTTTTCTTTTTTAGAGCCTTCCCTCCTCAATCCTACTACTTGTGCGTGCCTCTAGGAGTGCTTGACTTGTTATTCTTCTTTTGTATAATGTATAAACCTAAGAATCTTAAGAGTGCCTAGGACTTTCTTTTCCTAAGAGTATCCTTTTTCATTTTAGAGAGTTAACAACGTATAGAGGATTTGCTTCTCATGATTTTTCCTTCAATTAGGTATAGAGAGACCCCGTTTCTATATAGGACAGGGTAGGCTTATCGTTAGATAGAGTCCCATAATAAAAAAGTCCTGGTACTTACTAGGGGCAATAGAATGGGTGTGAAGTAAGAGTAAGATAGTAGTGATATAGGCAGAAAGACATTTTTTTCGGTAAGGACAATACTAGTGTGTAGAAAGATTTTTGACTCTCTATAATCCCGCAATTAAATAAGCAGTCGGTTACAAGGAAATTGAAAAAGTGTATAGGAATTCTTCCTTGTGTTTCTTTGTTCTATTCTAGTTATCAAGAAGACCAAAAAGGTATAATATAAGAATTGAGGGAGATCTTAGGAAAGCTACAAAAGCAAGTAAGACTTGGGGGATCCTTGTACTATCATAATACTATCATGCATTTCCCTTTCACTGCAGTTGGGTACAAGAACCTTTACAAGACTATCTAAATAAGGCTCTAAACTCCCCATAGTGGTAGTTACAACTAAAACAAGAGTCATTGTCCTTATACCCTAACTACTAATGAGCGAGATACTCTTTCTCTAAAAATCCCTACAAGAGGAAACCTATAGAATAAAATAGCTAGCTCTAGGCTGCAATAACGCTATATAAGCACAAGTTACCTTTATAGTATAGCAATAGCAGAGGAGTAAGACTAAGATTTTATCAAAAGAAGTAGAGCTAAAGTAAGGAGTTTCCGTGAAATGAAATAAAGTGAAATTCTTGTCTATGGTCCTCTTTGAAGTCTTTATTTGGAGTTTTATACTCCTGGATTGGATATTGCATAAGGAAAGTTTTCAGTCTTATTAAAGGGGGGAAAGACCCCGTAAACTAGAGTAGCCTAGGTAGAATTTGTTACGTTAGAGTCTTAGGGGTTTTCTAATCCATATAAAATATAGGAATATAGGAATCGTAAAGCAGGAAATCTTTCTTATCTTATCTGAGTAAGCATATTTAGTTAAGAAAGGAATAAAGAGCAAAGTTTAGAATATCATATATAGGAGTTTATAGAAAAGAAATTTCTAGGGATTAAAAGTAGGTTGCTTTTCTGTTTCCAATTCTGGATAGTCACTTAAACCTTATTTGGTTTAATGTGTCTTTCTTTGCATCAGTCTTTTAGGAGAAAGTTCTTACCTTTTTTAGAGTTTTTTAAACTTATATAGGAAAGATAATGACAGGTTTTTTACTTCATTAAAGTATTAAAAGGTTCTCTACTTTTCTTCCACAATTCATAATTAATTAAGGCGTGTTTAATTGCATTACCTCATGCTCCCGGTAGCTTATCGCTTTGGAGGATAGAAACCTTAGTAGTACATGCATACATCTACCCAACAGAAACTGAGGAAATGCTTAAGAGTCTTATAGCATACTTAACCCTTAAAAAGCTACATCAACTGAATCATTCTTTATTGTAAAGCACTTACCTTAAAACTCTTAAACTGGAATAACAGACCTGTCAAACTCAGCCTGTTTCTCAAGACTCTAAATAAGAGTACCCCTGTATTCTTAGGACATCACTTGACTTCATACTTTCAATCTTAAAAAAGAGATATCCAAATAACTCAAATCTCGAAAAGCCCTGACCTGAAATGACCCTTCTAATTCCTTTCGTACTTTCCTAAAGAGTTTTCACCTTTTTCTTACCCTGGTACCTAGCTCTATTTAGATCCTCTTATCTTGAAATAAGAAACCCGGCATTAGAGTTTGACCTTTCGGCTAAAGCAGCTTTCTTAGCAAAGAAATGTAGGGAATAGACAAAGGCTCTAAAATAAGGATTACAAATACAGATTAGAAACTCCTGAAGCTACTGTCTATAAAAGAACCTTTGCGTTTTAGTAGGTTCTATAGGCTATACTATATTGGATTGGGCTTGCTCTTGTATTCTTCTAGTTTGATTTAGAGTAAGATATCCGGATGATACAAACCTTATCTATCTTATGACTTACTCTTATTGTAGCTTTTATTCCTAACTCAATCTTCATAGCTTTTCTTACTCTCATTCAGTTTCTATTATCTATTACTAACTTTTTAAGACCTATATCGGAATCAAGCTCTCTAAGGTCAGGAAATCGGACCTTGAAATACAAGAACTCTCGTTAAACAACTTAAGTTTGAGTTTGGTACAGCCTAAAGTTTGGTCAAGAATACATAGTTGTCCTTTAGCTTTAACCGGGAATGAATTTACTTCTTCTAAACGGGTAAACCGGAACTTTTTTAGCTTAGAAACAATTCCTTTAGCTGCAACTTTTCCCTTTCTTTCAGAACTACAGTTGCTTAAATCCCGACAAGGTATCCGGTTTATGTATCTATCTAAAACGAGAAGAACTCAATCGGCTAACTAAAGTACCAGACCTTGGTTTACAAAGACAAAAAGAAAAAAATCTAAGACTCCTTGACACCCCAGTTAGACTCTAACTAGTTTAGGTACATACATGACACTGATAGTACTATTTACCTTAGCTCCACTCAACGGCTTAGTGCAGTCGGCTTTTTACTGTACTCATTTCAAGTAAGAACTAAAATTCTATAAGCTACAATTCCTATATCTTACTTCTTATCCGGAACTTTCCTAATTGCCAAAACCAGGAATACATCTAAGACTCCCTGCTTATGATCGCTTGCTAGTGCTAGATAGAATCTAAAGACAGAAACAAAAAAAAAGAAGAGAAGTGAGAAGAGTGAGAGAATGAATTCCTTTACTCATATCTACTAAACGGGAACTCTTAGGATAGGAATAGAATGATGAGTCTCCTTCCTAAATGAAATAGAATCCGGTTTCTACCATCACCATAAATGTCAACTAACTCCAAACACTGAATCAGAATATGTTATCCTAAATTACCGGTTACAAATTCTATCATAAAGGGTATTACACCTTCACTCAGAACTTTTAGGGAATATCAAGCAAGAACAATTAACATTGCCTATTAAACAGGTTACATCTAATCCACTCAAACCAAGAACTCAATTCTAACTCCGTTACCTCTTACTCAAGATAAGGTTCTCAAAAAACCCTTCCAAGTAAACTTTTTAGCCTACAAGAGAATACTAGTTTCTATTATCTAGAAGCAACTGCTTGACAACAACACCAGATAACTAATAGCAGCTTGCAAACAAACTCCTTTCTAAATAGAATAAGTTTCTGTCTCAAACTCCCGTCAATACAGCCAGGTTTCACCTCCAATACTAATACAAAGAAAAGAATTGCTCCTTTACCAGCGTCTGCCTGCTTTCCACCACGACTCGGGTCTTTCCAGTTTCAAAGCCTTATTAAGTCAAAGGTCCTCGGTGTAGGTGTATACAAGTTAAAGTTCCTTTTTAGCTATACGAATCTAAAAAGTTATTAAAAAGAAAGACGAAACTGAAATCCGTTGGATAGATAAACACAGGGTACCTAAACAGCGTTCTAGATATCAATTTTGACAGGATTCTACTTAATCTGCAAACCTTTTCAAAGAGCTTTTGGAGGAAATTCTTTGATTTGAAGTGGTTACCCGGGTTCCTTTGTTCCCAATTCTCAAGCAGTTAAGCTAAAGAGAATGAAAAAGTTTGATTCTTTCTTTATTTGCTCTAGTGTAAGTAAGGTCCTAATTTAAGAAAAAGTCAGCCCGGCTTTTCGTCAGTTGAATAGGCAGAATCCAAATCTTATTCTAATAGCTAATAGGTGTTGCTTTGGAATTAGAACCCGTTACTTTACTTACTATGAGGCAAGCTTTCTGCTAGTTAGAGGTCAAGAGTCAGGTAAGCTTTTTCTAGAATCAATTTATAAGCAAAACCTGTTTTATACCCTTTCATTTCACTTTGTTTGAATGAATAGGAGTACTGAAACTCTATTCCACTTATCATATGGATCCCAGCAGCCAAATCAATTTCCTAAAAGTCAGAGTTGAGCTTGGATTCCTGTCATTTAGATAGTTAAGGTAGTCCGATAAACAAAGATAGGAAAAGATAGGGATAGTAGGTGTTTAGCTAAAATGGGGTAAGCGAGAATGTTGTACTTTTATCCCTTTGGTAAGTCAACACTTTATCTACGAAACTTTTTACTAAAAAAATGAATTTAGGAGAGATAGTCTTAGTCTTAATAAAAAGTGTTGTGAGATTAGGAACCTATTACTTTATTATATAACCCCGTTTTCTTAAGAGGTATTCCCCGGGAATTTCTAAGAGAGATTTTAAGGGAGTGTCTACCTAACTAAGTGTAGTAAAGGACTTGAACTCGTGTCTTTTTTAGTAGCTATGTAAAGAAATTCTTAAAGTTGTTTCCTAGGAATCCTATATCTTATAATTTTCATTTGTTCCTCAAGATTTTCTTGCAAGTAAGAGCCTTTGAAAATCGAATTTAGTTTAGGCAGTTAGTCTTATCCTTCAGGGATCCTTCTTTTTTGCTTAAAGTCAAGAGATTCCTTTAGGCTAGGACAGGACAATAGAATCCATTTTAAACCCGAGGTTTCTTATGGCCTAGTAAGTTTCATTTATGCTCTTAGGAAGTATAGTCAAAACAAGGGTTCCTAATAACTTCTTAATCTAACAACCCTAGTTTTTCTGATTAGGACTGAGCAGCACCCATAAAAAGAATAACCTTAATGCTGTATTTTCGTATAAATAAGGGCCCACCGAAAGGAAGGAAACCTAACTCTTACCGGTTCTTTCAATTAGAGCAGGGATATCGGAGCAAACCCACTCACCCAGATATTTGAAGTCCTTCGTTCTAACCAAACTGAGCTATACACCTGGGATTTGATCTCCACGGAGCACCCTTGTAAGATGGTGAAGTTTTCTTATCTATAAAATTGCGGTATCCCCGCATAATATAGAGGAAACAGAAAGAACTTCTTTATACAAAAGCTAATATATAAGGAGTCTAGGTCTCATAGTGAGTAGAAGTTGTTTCTTGTATATGCATTCGAAAAGTTAGATTAGTTTGCCTCGGTAACACGTCGTATATCAATGCTTGGGCGTCGCACCAATAGAGTTTTGAAAGGGTACAACAGGAAACTCTCTTTAAATGAAATAAAACCCCTTTTGTAATTCTAGTAAAAGTACACAGCAAAAAACTCACGGGGGGCTGTTTTAGAACACTTACCAATCATCAGAAATTGAAGGAAAGCTTAGATTTGAACCCATGACTTCTGCCATAGGAAAGCAAGACTCTAACCTTAAGGGGATCTTCTTTTTAACTAATATGGTGAGCTGGATAAACCCCCAGATAAGATAAAGAGGGGGCGGTCCTTGCACAGATGTAGAGCTTTTGCTTCTATATTATAACCTAGGGATTTTTTTGCTTCTTTTTCTTTTATCTGTTAGTTAATCTTGGAGTCAGGGAATCCCGGGGTTCAATTCGATTTTATGAAAGATAAGGAATACAAGAGCTTAGGAACTAAGCAGGGTAGATGTAGGACTTAACTAAGTATAAGAAGACTCACCTGCAGCATAGCTAGTCAAGAAACTCTAGAAATTCATATAACAGGGGTCAATTTAGCTTTTGTGTCAAATTTCAGCGGAGGGAGTGCTGCAACATCTAACCAAGAGAATTCCATATAAGGAGTTAACCCGGGTATTTACTTAAGTAATAGCTATTGAGGAAACAACTCATTAATATCTCGTATTGCTAAAAAGAAACGAATCATACAAAATGAAGCCAAAGGCCAAAGATCAGGGTATTTCCAGAATAGATCCATTTTCTTACTGATGGGTTTAGCTACGTTTTGGAGTTTCACATTTGTCTTTCCTTTTTCAGTAGCTATATTTCTAAGAGAACTCTGCGTAAGTATATAAATTGAGTTGGCAAACATCCAACATTTATTTAGGAAAGGGTTACTCACTAGGACAAATTTGATACGGAACTGGATGCTTGACACTCAAAGAGCTAAAACTTGAAGGACGATCTAATAAGAAAGATAAAGGAGGCTTTTTTTTAGTATTAAGAGCTTAAATATCCGTTTTGTACGAATTAAAAAAGTAGTCGACGACATATTATTTATGTCAAAGTAGCACCACGTGGGAAGCTTTTAAAGGATCTGTATAAGGTAAGATTCCAGGGATTTTTTTTCAGTTTCTTTACCAGCAAGTAGGGGTCTCACTACATGTGAACAGAGATCTCCTCGGTTCGTTGTTTCGATTTATAGTGTGAGCAGATAGAAGCTAAAGGGAAGTACACCTTAAAAAATGATATAAAGTATATACTGTACTAATCTTTCTGACCTATAACAAGTTTTGTCCTTCGTATTGTGCTAAGGTATCTTTGCGCTCGGTGTAGAATGTATTAGTTAAGGAAAGTGGGGAGGGCTCGTATTCTTATGAGTGTAATGAAATTCTGCTAGGATAACCCCTTTTGAGATACTCTAGAAGCTGCTCTAAAGGAAAGAGAGTTGCTATAGCGGCTAGGAGATTCGAACCCCTGTAGCTAATGTATTCTGTCTTACTTTACAAAGCCCTTGTCTTAGTGTTACTATCTTATATAGGATAGTAACTCAGGTATTATCTTAGTATCTCTGTAGTATAAAGAAAGTTCTTGTGTTCCTTTTCTTTCTATTCTAGAAAGGTATAAAAGAAAGAGGGAGTCCTTAATTAGCAGGTAATAATAAGTAAGCGAAATCCTACGCCCAAGTCCTCCGGTTAAATTGCTTTTTTTCATTCAAGGCAGTGCAGTCTAAGTTCCAAACAAAAAGGGTCAAAAACTAGAATCACTTAGATAGAATGAATGTGAAATGAACCCTTCTTTCTCCATTTTGTGAATGAAAGAAGTTGGTGCCCCCTCTTTCTTAGAAGCCTGATTACTGAATTTTCCAGAGTTTCTATAGTTTTCAAGTTTTAAACCTACATTTAAGTTACATAGATTATAGGTACATACATTTTTATTACCTCGGAGTTTTATTTTAAATTAAGAGCATTCCACAAGAATCTTTCCTTTTCTTTCTAGGTCCGAGGGTCACCTGACCGGGGCGCTCTATATCCCCCGAATTTATATCAAGATATTTTAGAACTCCACAGCCTGAATAAACATATGAGAATGCGTTAAAAGGTTTTGAACACGATACATTTTTGATGGGAGCCTCTGCCCACTCCACTCTTGATAAAGCAAAAACACTAAGTAAAAATTTCCCAGGGCAACCCTTTAGGGATAGGCGGAAAATCACTCTCTTAAGTATAGCATAAAAAAGTTCATTAAGAGTTATAAAGAATACAAAAGGGTGTACTCCTTTTTAGCCCGGATACTGTTACTAACTATAGTTAACACAAGGCTTAGTGACCTGTTTAGAGAGTTGCTGAATATCTTTTAACTTGGGATTCTAACAAAAGTTTTTATTCTTATAGTTCTTATAGTACAGGGAGTTTTAGATCTTTAGATTAGTTATACAAGATTCTGAAACGAAATTTTGTTTACTTCCAACTTTTAACGAAACGTCCAAGTCTCCAAGGGGCGGGGTCCTTAAACGACAAGTGCTCGGGATTTTTTTTAATGCCTTAAGAAAAAAAGGAAAGGCAGTAGTTTATTTTAGAGGGTCCTAGAGCTGTTGTTATATAATGTTAGAGATTTCCGTCTTAAAGAAAAAAGCTTCAAATTTTTAGTATAGTACCCAGGTCCCTTAGAATTTTTGTTATAGCTGTTTTCTTGGATGCTGCCCACACTATGGAATTAGAATTATATAATTGACAGCTTTTTTGATCATTCATTTTTCTAAGGAAGAGTTAGAATCCTAAAATTAGAGCTTTAGGACGGATGCGTCGTTAATGCATAAGACTTTTAAAAATATAGAATCAATCCTACTCTAGAATCTTTTTCTTCCTTCCTTTGAGAAAGATTCCACGAGTCCCGGTCTACGCCCTTTCCTATAAGAGACTTTGAAAACGAATATAAGATTTTACTGTACGCTATGTTGACTACTACGATAGTGAATCACAATTATGAAAGGACAAAAGGATTACCGTAAGATAAAATCTAGTAGTTTAGCTAGAAAGGAACTCAAGCTCCCCTCCGAAGAAAGGATTTTAAGCTTGTCTTAACAAGGACCTTAATCTTTCACTATTGAACATTCACATTAATTAAGGAGCTAAACAAAATGACTAAGTAAACTTCCTGAACTTTCTTAGTAAGATAAGGTTTTTCTCGAAACCCTTAGACTTTGTGTGCTTGGTCATATATAGCATTTATCTGCATAAGTAGTTAACTAAAGGAGACTCCCTAACTTTTTTTCTAAAGAGGGTCTTTTACAAGTGCTTGTATTAAGGAAAGGTCCAAACTACGGGATAACCACCCTATTCAAAATTCCGCGAGAGCTCCCTTTTGGTTTGGAATATCCGAGAGATCCGGTTTACCCCTTAAAATCCAAAAAGGATGGCGGAAAAAAGAACTTGCAGCCTTTGCACAAGAACACCTTAAGGAAGACCTTCCCCCTTTTATACACTTGGGAATTGCTTAAATCGGAAATCCCCGTATGCCCTCCTCTCCCGACTTTGAACTAGTATCCTTTTTGCCATATAGACTACGAAGTTTAGAAGTTTCCTGAAATCTATAAAAATCCTATGCGCCTTTTTTTAAGCTTTGACTAAAGGCATAAAATATTGTACAATAAAATTTGACTAAAGATTCTAAATAATGAAAAACTGTGAACCCGGCTCTTGCCTAGGGACTGCTAAGGAACGCCCCCTTAAGTCAATTCTTTCTTATAAAAGGACTCCCTAGTATAACGTATAGCTCTGAGTCGACCAAAGTACGTCAAACTTGCGGGAATTTCTTTCTAAGCTTAAAAAATATCCAGCAACCGTCCTGATAATAAGAACTTCTAAAGTTATATATATATATCCAAGTGGGAAAGCTACTGAGCTAAATTCACTCTTGCGATCCACTCAAACTGAGTCTAGAAGTGTACTAACTTATATCCTACTAAAACTAGACCTCATAAGTCAATGTCATTTCTTCTTTCTTAAGAGAGAAGTCCGCAAATACATATAGAATATCTTATTCACAGAAAAGCCCTTACTTGGAAGCAATTTCTTTTACATAAAATAAAAAGAGGGCCCAAAAACTCTCTGTATTCTTTACTGTGGATCCGTTAAACAAAGGATTCTAACCAATATAAACGTTTTCTTATAACGAAAAGCCTAAACCCCCACAGAAATATACCTCGAAAGCAATGCTATTTAACCCAAACTACCCAGACAATACAATAAAAGTAAAGTAAGTAGTACCCAATTTTTGAAAAAGAAACTAAGTATAAACCTGTTATAGAAGCATAGGATTCACAAGGAGAACTTTGCTTTATTTTATACCGGAATACTACCCTAGTTAAGGCCCTTTTCAAAAAAGGAGAAAACCCCCAGTTACCTAGCAACTTGTAATATGTCGTACTTTAAAGCTTCTCAGCTTAAGTGCTAAGCGCGGGGATCCCTTAAATATGACGGAGCATTTACTCAAAGAACTTTTCGGTTTTAAATAAAGAGGCACCCCATAAATAGAGAGAGCTCTTGGAGGAATTCTCGAGGAACCCTAAATTAGAATCTAAATAATCTAAACAACGCTTTCGAAAAAGGGAACTCAGAAAGTACTATAGGATTTAGTTTCTTACATAAAAGGTCAAAACCGTGGAACACTAAAAGAAACCCACTAACTAAAGGAAGCCCTTACGGTGCATATAAGGCTTCCCTTGGAAAGCCCCTTGCTTGATCACTCTTTTCTAATAGACATCTCTAGCTTTATATATTGTACACGGAATTCTCCCGACTCTTTTTTATTTTTAACCCGCCATTATGAAAGAATGAACTAAACGGAATTGTACTAGTATCCAAATCCGAGATAAACGAAGCTTTTCCACTAGGATAATATAATAGAAAACTCTAAAAGGTAAGAAAAAGTATGAGCAAGTGCCTAAAAAGACTGACACTTACGCAGAAGGCTTAAGTGAAGCACCTAATAAAGAGTACAAACTCTAAAAAGTGACTGGATAATCTTTAAGGGAACCCCTAAATTTACTACACTACAAAAGGGATTCCCTCCCCAACTCTCGTCTCTAAAAACCTTGTGGAATTTTGACAACTTAAAGTAGCATAGCAAACTATTCAATGAATTAAATATATCAAATTGGGATTGAAATACCTCCTAAAGTAAACCGGGGTACCTAAGCCTGGGATAAAAGAATTTCTATACCCTTTCACATTTTAGGTTTGCCTTTTTTAAGAGAGAATTTGACTTGTTCCTAAATACCTTGGGGGAACTCCCCTAAGTAAGAACTTTACCTTAGGGACCTTGGTTATCCCTTACTTAGATACACGGAACTAGAAGAACACTGTGTCTTTTAAAGGCCTTACCTCGGATCCTGATTGAGATACAAAAGTTTTAGTTTCATGTTCCTCAAAAGCCTTTAACCAACCAGAATATACAAATTTGAAAACAGAAGAGGCCTCCCTGTTCAGTTTACTTCATTCACTTTCTAAACCGGAAATAGTCTAAAATCGAAAGACCCGTTATCTTGTAAAACCCTATACTTACTAAAACCCCCCTCATTAATTGAAATCTTTCTTTACTTCTTAGAACCTATAAATAAGTTATACCCTTTTTCTTTTTTGTAGACTGACTCATAAACTTAGAGAGTCCCTCTTAAGAACAATAGGTAATACGAATTCTCCTAGCTTAAGACACCACTTGGGTCTTGCTAGTGTTTTAACTAAGGATAAATGAAAATTGATAGAATAAGGATACTTATAACCAACAAAATTTTCTTATGACTTTCATAATGACTACCCCCCCTTTTTTTAACTAGAACTTTCTTAATAGCTGTACTCTGTATCTTGGTAATACCCCTAGCTTTCACTACGATTCTGTAACCCCTTCTTATCTTAGGAGCCCTCTTTCTTTTCTTCCCAAAATTCTGCAAAAATTGGCTTATACTTAGAATTGTTCCTCCTATCAATCAAAGAGGATACAAATACTAGTAGTATAGGAGAAGTATTCGGAAATTACTCTTTTTTTATTTAAAGTGAAAAAAGAAAGATAGGTCGGGAGCCTTTGCAGAGGAGAAACCCCCTTTTTTCGTTTGTTCATATTTCGACTGCGGTAAAATCAATAAAACCTCATTTCACTAAGGGAGTGCACCCTAATTATATTATGAAAAAGTAGATGTATATATTTCGGAAAACAAATAAAACTGCGAACTGACCCTGTGAATACGCCCTTATTAACTTCTTGTCAAGGTCAAATGAAATTGGGGAGGCTTGCCTTTGGCGGAAAAGTCTATAATCAGAGAAAATTAGAGCAGCTGATAAGCTCTAAGAAGGCTCCTTGGAAAGTTACAGGTATCGAAACAAGTTTGGGTGGGGTCTAAAAGTTCCCGTTCTATCTAAAGGACTTACTAAACTTTTGACTTCCTCAGGATCGCGTATATAAGAAACTCCTACAAATCTACTAAAATCCTCTTTTAGTAAGAACTACAGGGAAAAGAATAGCCTTGAATTGGCTCTTAATTAAGGCAAGTGAATAAACCAAGAGCTTTGTTTCTGAGAAAAGTACTCAAGAAACTTAATGAAAGGGCCGCTCTCTTTCTAGTTCTAGTTAAATACTTCAGAATGAAATAAAAAGCCAAAGGAATTCTCTTGTGGTCAGAGGACAAAAGTAGGTAGAATTGGGGCGGCTTTCCTCATCGAGGGGTGCTGAGGAGTCTAACTAGAGAGGTTTGGTGCTATGAAAAGAGTAAGAAGTTAGTCAATAGGTAAAGTCAAAGTATAGGCATATTTTTAAAACGTATAAGGCTTTCAAGAGGGTTCTATTCGTAAAGAAAGTTATAAAGGTACGGAGTTAAATATAGCTCTAAGGAAACCAATAAGGAAGGTTAAGGCGCTTTCTTCTTAGCTTCTTCTTAGCCAAGAAAGAAAGTCTAAGTCAAAGAAAAAAGAGCATTGGTGTCTAGAAAGTCTCTCTGTTCTATCTATACAAGATATTCCCTCAAGTCAGGTACAAGAACTCTTACAAATATCCATAAGGTTATGCCCCCTATACCAATAACTGCGCGGGATCCCCCAGAGTACTAGTTAACGAAGCAACCTATAAAAAGTCAAAACTAGAAATGTACGACTTTCATTTCAACTTTTCAAATTGAATTAGTTTCATCTTTCCCAAGAGTTGGACAAAGGATTCAAGTTATTTCATTTATTCCAAAAAGACTCACTAAAAAAGTTTGGTACGGAACCCTTTACAGTCTATAAAAATTGTTCTACCCCTGTAAAATACTAGAAAAACTGATTGGTAATTGGATAAAAATCTCATATGGGTGAAACCTAAAAAGAAGACCTTAATTAGGCTAGACGCAAAAAAGAGTTTCCATTCTTGAGTTTTGTGAAAAATTTCTTAAAACAAAGTAGTACAGTCCAATGTCATTTTCATTCTCCGAAATCTAAAATTATGCTTAAGCTAAAGGTATACAACAGAAATGAAAAGGAAAAGAATTTGAATAGTGTCTTTCTAATGCAACATGCGGTTTTTATAGAATGAATCGCTCATAGAGAGGAGACCAATATCAAAGAAGCTCCTAGCGGGCTCTCCTTAGGTTAGGGCTTCTTAATTTCGTGGAGTTTCCCTATTTCGTTTGATACAAAGTTTTTAGGTTTTTAGCAGCGCGCATAGCTCTCCTTAACAGCTTAAGGTCAGAAGCTAGCATAAAAGGTAAAGGCTCAATCAAATAGTTAGTTAATAACAAGGGTTTCCGAGCTCACTTTTTAGTTAAAAAAAAAAGAATTTTTCCAGGTGTTTTGTATACTCTATTAGTAAGTCAGTGTCTACCCTATACCGGAGCAGAACATATATAATGAAATAGAATATCTTACAGTAACCGGTATTCAGGTCCCCCTTCTCGCTAGTAGTATATAAGAATCTTTACTCACGGTCTTTTCCGCGTTATAAATATCAAAATTCCTTATCAGGTTTCTTGTTTTAACTTTTTTGTTGTAATCAATTTTATTTAAGAGGAAGCTTTTTCTTGGAATAAATCTAGGTATAGTCGCTTAAAGACCGAAATTAGAAAAAGGTTTTCGGCATACTCTATTTTATTGTATTTTATACTCATAGCCTAGCTTTGATATTAGACTACAAAAGGACACTAAATGCTTCCTAAATTATGACTGTAGTACCAAAAGCCTTACACACTTATAAGCTACACACTGTAGGTACACTAAATTAACAAATGTTTGACAGGGACTTTTTCGTGACCTAAAAGCCTCTTTTTTAGGCTAATATATCAGTAATTTATACAGCATCCCTAACCTAAAAATCCTTGGAATGAAACACTCCTTCTAGTTATACCTTTTTTGGAACTCCGTATAGGGATTACTGTAATATACTAAATAAACTGAATTAGTACAGCTTTTTAGCACAAGTCTAGATATGGAAAGGAGTCCTTTTTCCGGTTACAAGCCACGGGAATTCCTAGAAAAAGATCCTAAAAAAGGGTTTTTCCTTCACTTCAACCCCCAGAATATGCGGAGTAATTTGAAAGGCTTGGGTTTCTTGGTGTAGTTTTGACTCTTTCTAAAACTAGACCCCTCTTCTGAGCTATGCCTATACCTCTACCTGTACTCTTCTTATGAGATAGACTTGTACCTATGCCTGGAGCTAAGAGCTCTTTTGTCTTATTGTAGTTTTTGTAGCTAGTAGAGTATATAGTGTTCTTGTATTAGTTTTTTAGGAGGTATCTTCCTCATTGTCTTTTTTGTTTATCATAGAAGGTGTAACCCTTAATTGTATAGGATAGTCGAGAGGTATTCCTAAATTACTAAGTTGATATAGAAATAGAAAAAGTATGCTCGCCCTACGTCCAAAATCGCTATTGTATAAAATCCCTTTCAAGTAGACATTTACCTGGGAATTAGAAACAGAAAGGTAAGAGGGTAGCTAATTCTTCTTTCTTATGCTTTCAAATCTCCTATATAAAAAATCAATAAAAAGCGCACTCTTCTGAAATAGACCCCTTTTTGAGACATTGAAATAGAAGAAACTCTTTTCTTAGAGTCTTAGAGTAAGAGTAAGAATCGCTTATATAAGGAGACTGCGAATCAAAATTATATACTCTATAAAACAGAAAAGTAAGTAGCTGAGAGATATAGCTCTCGTAAGAGTTCAAGCAAAACCTTTTTAGACTAGTGGCCTCGGGTTCAAGTCCACAACTACATTTAATGAGAACTTTTCTTCTTTCTTTCCTTTTTTATTCTTTATTTGAGTTGCTGACTTACTTGTTTGAACTAGACTCTTTTGTTAGTTCCAAAATAGAAAAAGTAGGAGCACAAAAACTTCTATTAAGATAGCTTTCAATAATGAATAGAAAAAAAGCTCAATCAATCTATTTGCAGTAAAAGAGTAGTTTCTCGTCAATAGTTTGGTTTGACAGGTTGTAAAAGTGCTTTCTGTTTGCTTCCTAAATTGTAAACAATTTCCTTCCATGTTCTTGGATTTTTATGCCTCTCACTCTTCTTACTTCAGCGGGGATTTTACTAGTATAGTAAGAGAGTCTTAGGAGTGCCCCGGGTTTCCCTCTTTTCTTAGATTAGAGAGAGATTGGAGTAGTCTTAGATTCGGAGTTTTCCTTAATTGGTTGGATAGAGCAGGGGGTTCCTTTATAACTATAAACTGAAGCAGGATGATATTTCATTTGTCTTTCTTCTTATGCGCTTTTAGTCGTTAAAGTGGAAGATCTAAAAAAGGTCTTTTCTTATATCCCGGACAGATCCAGTGGAGGGTTTTACAAATTGCAAGGATATTTAGTTACTGGATTCCAGGTTCATTTAATAGAGATGTAAACCTGGATAGTAGGCAGCATTTCTTAAGAAAAAGGACTCATTCTAAAAAAGGGCTTCTTTAATAAAAGGGGGAAGTCGTTCAATTCAATAAAAACACAGTCAAAGATTATGCTAAACAGTAGGTAATTGAGATTCTTAGAGCTTATGGACAGTAACTTGGGTCCTGTTTGAATTGATATACCTTCCTATTGAAATGAAAAGGGCTTTGACTTGAAGGGCCCGTTTTCATATTGGCTTGACTTGGTGGAGGGGTTTATAAGGATAGAAGTGGATAACCGGCATTCTGGGTAGTAACATTGACAGGATGATATTTGATCCCTAAACCTTTTAGCTTTGACTGGAAAGTTTAAGTAGGAGTTGCTCTTAAAGTGACTTTGTTTCTAGGTTTCCGGGATATGTAGGAGAGAGTTCTTAGTTTAGATTTAGGGGTTCACAGGATATCCTTTTATTTATAGGTCTTTATATTATATATTTATATTATATAGTTTGAGTTGGGTATGACGGGTCCGTTTGAGATAATAAAAAAATTTAGAAAATGGAAGAGGTCATATAGGTCAAATTCTTAAGATGAAGGAGGTTTTCAAGAATAGTAAGCATAAGAAGAAGATGCAGCATATTTTTACGTTGGTTTTCCGTAGAATGAAAGACTTTTCCCGAGTTCTGAGCTTTTGAATAGGAAGAGAGGTAAAGTATAGAGATTCCTAGTGTGATTTCTTAGGCTGAAGTTCCTAGGGTTGATTGAACGGGGATACGTAAGAAAGCTTCAACGTTCTTATCGAAAGCCTGTGCTGAAAGGTATCTTCTCTCACTCTTCCCTCTTGAATTTGCAGTTTTTACTGAAATAAGGTTCTATTTTACAGGGTCCCTTGGAAACTTTTGTAGAAGCTAGGTTGAGGAATTTTAGTTAAAAAGTCTAGCGGATCAGTCTCTAATAGTAGGAAGTAGGGAAGTTTATTCAATTCAAGCAGGATAAGATAATAGGGGTAAGCCTAAAAAGAAAAGATAGATAAAGAGCCTGTGGGTAAGCGGGTAAGTAATAAAGTCAATTCTGACTGAGAAATTTCGACCTATAAAACAGGGCTTAGCACTTCTTCTGTTTATTGTACGTTCCCCTGTTTCCAACGATATAATTTAGTAGAATAAGGGGTTTCCTATTGGCTTTTTCCCGGGTTAGTGTAATCGGGACTTCCTTCTTCTTTTATTGAAAGTCCTTTCGGCAATAAAAAGAAAGATATAGTCAAAACTGATGTTCAATATGCTGGGCAGAGAGATTCTGGGGCGCCTCGACTAAGGGTATTTGATAATTTGTAAACCTTTTAAAAAGGGGCTTGTACGGGAAATTCTTTGAAGTTTAGAAGGATATCTTCTTTCCTAGTAGATTTCAAGGTAGTTAAGTAGGTTAATGAGAGGTTTTCTTCAAAAGGACTCGGGTTTCTTGTGAAAGGAATGTAGAGCTTGCGGGGAGTCTTTTGGGGTTTAGTAAGGAAGTCAATTCTGACTTATTGATAAGGGTATAGATTTCCTGCTGCCTGTCTGACCTCTAACTAAGACGTCGTTTCGTGGAATAGGAATTTGAGTCTGACTTTCTTCTGGTCTGGTTCTGGATACTCAGATAATCGAAGGGTAAAGTGAAGCGTCAGTCAGTCTAATTTTCGATAAAGGTCAAGTCAATTTCCATAGAGATTTCCTCTTGCTGCGCTCTCTTTCTTAGGGATATCCAAACTCAGGTTATGCTTTCATTTTCTTTTTGTATTAGATTAAGAGAGTTTCTTAGTCTGGAGGTCCTTTCCCCTTGCTTCTGTGGAAAACTATACTATATTCAATTCATTCGTCAAGTAAAGTCTGAAATCGAACGTCAAAGTTTAATAGGTGAAAGAGCTCTAGTTCTAAAGTGAGTGGGCGATGAAGCAATAAAGTAAAGAAAAAAGAAGATAGAGAGTCACAGTATAGCTACGGGTAGGGCCTTTAAGTAAGGTAGAGCCCGGAGAAGTCAGTCTATTGAGTGAAGATGCAGCAGGTTAGTAGGTTTCCAGTTTTGGATTGCGGAGTTTCATACCTAGATATAAAAAGAGGTCCTAGAGTTTGATTTAGTGGGTGGATTTGACTGGTAGTGTAGATAGAGAGACTTCAATTGAAAGTTTATCTAGTATCAAGAGTTTTCACAAATTGGAATTCCTTGGCAGAGTTGGAGCAAAGGTATAAGTTTGTATGGATAGAGTTTCCCTGGTATTTTCATCTATAGGGTATTCTCAACTTTAATAGAACGAGATCTAGATATAGTGGAAAATGAGTTGGGTAGGCTAGCCCCTTTTAGATAGAATTTTAGTAAATTTAGAGTTCTAAAGGAGAAAACAAAGTAAATAAGGGACACAAAAGGGAGTTTATTCAAAGTCTTAAAGAGGTCGGAAGGTCGTTAAGAGAGAGAGCAGGAAACGGGAATAGTCGATAGAGATATAAGATAAAGGATATGCATTTAAAAGAAAGATTGATGCTAAAGAAGTCAAAAAGCTTCTGGCTTAGTATTGAGACAGCGGGATAAATGACATTCTATAGAGTTTGGATTAGAATCTTTTGAGTTTCTATATTCCGGTGAAAGAGTTGTAAAGAAAGTGTTGAAGTGAATAAGAAGAGGGAGTCAGGTCCGCTGGCAAGGTATAGCCCAGAGAGGTCAATTTATTAAGACTGAGGAAGGCTTTCAAGTCAAGAATAGTAAACTAGTAAGACAGAGTACAGGTAGAGTTCTCAGTCGGAAAGGGTTGAAGGTTCGGTTTGAGATAAGGCTCAAGGAACAGGTTTTCAGTAAAGAAAGTTCGATTACTAGCTTTGATTTTTAGTTGGTCTCAGGGCGTGTTAAGAATTGGGATCAAAAGGAGGCAACTCAAACTAAAGTCAAGGAAATAGGGGATACGAAAATTTATTCAAAGTCTGAAATTTGGGATTAGAGCTTACTCTTTATTTGACTAATTCCGTTGAAAGAGCTCTAGTTCTAAAGTTTTGAAGTTAATAATGAATAAAAAGAGGATACAGAGTTCTGGTATAGTGCTAAGAAAGGGGTAAGAAACTCTTAATGTTATAGTCAAAATCGGCGCTAGGGGGCGCTTAAGAAGTACCTAAACAGCATAAAAAGGACCTTATAGATATAAAAAAGTCAGGTTTCGTAATTCTAAAAACTATAATAAGATCCGGGTTTAGTTAATCAAAGGAATTTCTTCGTATTGAGATTGGGATGAGTCTTGCAGCAAAGTTTTTGGGCTTTCCTTGGTTTCGAGTTTTCTGTTTATGGGTATTTAGAGAGTCGAGGGGTGTGCTAAGTGAAGCTGGTGTTTCATTAAAGAGAAGTGTGGTGCTCTCTCTTTTACTGTCGTTTTAGGGATTCGCATTCTATGGGTTTCTTTATTTTATAGGTTGGGAAATTGATACAAGAAAAAAAAGCGGTGCTAAAGGGCTATAAAAATGTAAAATATACAACTTAATGGTCTAACTGCAGAATAAAAAGACATTCTGGATATAAACAAGGGCACTATTCTATTGAATCCGTATTCCCTTTATTTAGTCTTCTTCTTTCCTTTTCAAATTGCAAAGTACATTTTTAGAATTTTTCTACCGTAATTTGGAGCCTAAAAAGGTCATAAGCCTTCCTTATTTACCTTTTTTATTAAATCACTTAGAAAAGGAACTCTTGTACTCTGTAAAGAAGCCATTCAAGTCCTGTTAGAAGTGCCCCTAAGATCTACTCTCTCTTTTTCTTTTTTTGGTATTTCAACAAAAAATCCTCAACTTTTCTTCTCAACCCCGACTTACCCGAGGTAAACTTTCATGAAACTTAGTCGAACTATCAGACTCTATCTTCACTTAGTTCTGATTTTTAAGAGCTAAAAATTTTATTCATATAAGTTCTTTGAATCCTTTTTAGATACCCTATTAACTAAACTAAAGAAAGGGAATCCTATTCAATTGAAAGGGTCTTCTTAGGCAGTCTTACTATGAGTTTACTAAGGAAGGGAAGATATTTAACAGTAGCTCTATTCAAAGTCTTAGAATTCTTAGTAAGAAATCGTAACAAGTAGTCATCTTTTTTCTAGGAGGAGATATAGGGCTCGGTAGGTTGCCTTCGTGTTCCCTTTTTTGGTTAGCTGCTTCATGAAACAAGGAAGTAGAGAGATATAGTAAGCTAGGAGGGGTAGTGAGTTGGGATTGTAGTAAGAGAAGTTTGAAAAAGTAAGTAAACTTTACCTCATGTCCTTACTGGGGTTTCGGAGAGTCAAGTTATATGGATAGCTTAAGGTAAAAGGTGTTTCCAGTTTTATAAAAGCAGGGGGTTCCTTTCAGGTTGGATAAAAATTCCTTAGACTTTCTATGTTTTAACCCTTAAGTAACTGAGTGGGGTTCACTAGGGATCTTCTAGCAGTTAAGGTTTGATTGGAAGAGCGCCGGTCTAAGGGGAAGTCTAAATATCCAAGCTTTATAGCTGCTGAAGGAAGTCAAGGAATTGTTAAATTTACTAGTGTATTTGTATTCTTTTTGGTAAGTGGAGACTCCAGTTTATAGGTAGGTAATGCTTGGGAGTGTAAAAAGCATTTCTGGGGATAAAGCCAAGCTTGTAGAGTATAAACCAAGTTCTATGTTTCGGGTTAGACTGTAAAGTCTTTCATTAGATTCAAAGTCAGTCTTTATCTTCGATACCTGTTTCTAAAAAACCTTCAATTAAAAATAAAGAATGCAGGGAGTAGTTTGAAAAAGGTGTAAATAGAATCAAAAGTAGCTGGCAGGAAAACTCTTGTTTAGAATCACTTAAAGTAAAGAATTACCTAACTATTCTCGAGTCTCCTGTAGGTAGAGAATATCTTAGCCAAGCTCTCGAGGAGTACACCTCGCTTTTTAATAATCAAGTAGCGTGCTAGGGGTTTATGCTTTTTCTAATAAGGAATCCGAGAGCCTGGTAAAAGCAAGTTTCTAATAAGAAAGACCTAAAAAGAAAAATGGGTGGAAAGTCTGACGATTTACAGTCTAAACAAGATCTCATTTGTAACAAGTCAAGCTAGGGAAGTCTAGCCGCTGTAGTGAGGAGAAGTTCCAAGAGAAAAGTTTCCATGTTATGAATCAGAGTCCTAGTAATTTCATCCAAAACATTTCTTGGCTTTAGGAAGTCTTGAAGTATTTGGGTTATTCTAAGTTTTTCCAATTCTTTCTCGATAATCCGTAAATGAAGATCCGAGTTTTGTTAGTTTAGGAGTGTTGTAGTCTTATAGTATGGTAATTTGAACTCACGTATTCCTGTATTCTATTCTGGTGAAAAAAGTGATTCCAGTGAATCGTAAATTGAAGTGAAAGTCTGCTAGTAAAGAGAAATTTTAGTTAATCATCTAATACGATCTAATCTAAAACATTGTGTAAGAACAAGGAAAAAGAAAGGGGTGATTTTCAGTTCCAGATCTATAAAGAGGGATAGTAAAGCAGGATTTTGAGGTGTACCTTTCTTATCTCAAGAGACCCCTCAAAATCCTAAGAAATGACTTAGATAGAAGAAATCGGAATCTGGACCCTGTTGATATGATAGCAGGTTTCTCTAAGGCATTCGGTAGGTGCCTTACTAGAAGATAGTTGACTTTCGTCTCTCATTTGTTAGAGCATCCCCAACTGGAAATGGTACACGTGGGTTCAAGTCTTCTTGGTTCTCTTCTTCTTCCGACTTTCACATCGTTTTCTTTGTTACTGAGTTCTTTGATTTTCTGTCTTTTTCTTCTTAAAAGTAGAAGCTTAAGATAAGTAAACTAGCTTTACCTGGAGCTATTCTCTTAACGGAAGTTAGGGAAGAAGCTCTAGTCTTTTATCTATTCTAGTAGTTAGATATTAGAGTCTAGTAGATAGGCGTTCTTCTTTCTGAAAAGACGGATTGTCACTTACTTAATATAATAGGAGCTTTATGAGCTAGACCTTTAGTTATTGTACTCTTATCTCTGAGTCTTCTTCGCTAGTAGTTATGGTTAGTTTGTTATAGGAGGTTTTTAGTTAGTGTAGTTAGTGTATTGCGTTGGCATTCTAGATGGAAACTTTAGCATATTTTACTTTGATTTGTATTCCAGTGTACTGTCTTAGTCAGTAAAGGAGTATAAGGATATATAATGGAGGGAAGTCTTCTAGGGTAGGGCCTGACCTCCTCTTTTCTTCTTTTTCTCTCTTAAGCTTAGGAGCTCAAACCCCATAGAAGAGGAGACTCTGGGATAGCTTCCACCTAACTAGTTGGGATTTCTAAAACAAAACAAGGATTGCTTGGTTTCTTGCCTCCGAATTCTTAAAGTAAGTAGTAGAGTGGTAGGGTTTCTTATTGGCCTGCTCTTAACGAGAGTCTGTTCCTTTGATTGGCAGCAAGTCAAAGAGTGATATTCCAAACAGGTAACGAGTACCTATAGTATAAATGAAATGGCAGTCAAAAGAAGGTTTCTTACCAATCCGATAAGTACGAGCCTTCAAATCTAAACTCTAGCTAGTCAAGTGGTAGGGATTATAAGAGCTTAATGAAAAGGGTCCCAAAAGTATACAGATATACCCTTGGCGAAAGGTTTTGTAACTATAACTTTTTAGCAGGATCTTAGCTCTACTCTTTAGTTTTTTAGTGTCTTCCTGAAGAATTTGAAGCGGAGTTACTAGGTTTCCAGTTTCGGATTAAGGTGTTATTTGACGAGTTCTCGCGGGTAGGTCTATACCCAGGCTTTCCAGAGCTGCTGAAGGCAGGGAGTTCTAAGTCAAATTGACTAGTGGATTCTTGTTGGTTGGTAAGTAGAAAATCAAGTTTCTAAGTTTTCTACCCTAAGTTTCTTTTCATAATGAATTGAGGAAAGATTTAGGTAATGCAATTAAGAGACCGAGTATGTCTCTGGTAAAGTCATTTGATTAGGAGAGACTGGATTTTTTAAGGATATCCCTATCTTTCTGAGTCTTATATCTTAAGTGTGAATGAGACCTGTACTCTGTATGTAGCTAGCGAATTCTAGGAATCAGGGTCAAGTTCGACAAGATATAGGAGCACATCTCTCTTTTGGAAAGTCAAGCTCAGGTAATAGAAAGGTTTACTAGATTTGATCTTTTATTTGTGAAGAAGCTCCCCGGGCTAAGGTCTTAGCTTTTGAGTTTGGGATAGAAACTCTTGCTTTTATAAGGGGCGGATTTCCTCCTGCCAGGTCCTATCCGTTTATAGTAGGTATAGGTTTAGGGTTATAGTTTAGCTGGTTAACGAGACAGGGAATGAAGAAATGGGTAGAAAGAGAAAAGAAAGTAAAATGAGAAATTCAAATTACTAAAGAAGTCAAGCTTAATGGAAGTCATAGAAAAAGCTATCTCATTAAAGTTTGATTTTATTCGTGAGGGAGGTTTCCGGTGAGTCCTAGCTTTTTGAAAGATAAGGCCCTCTTTGTAGTTTAGTCTTAGAGGGAGTTGGGTTTTGCAATAGTAAAGTAGATTGAGAATTGTGGGTATTCCTTAAAGAAGTCAACTCGGATAGGGATATCTCTTAAAGTGTTGTGGGATTTTCTTTTTGAATCTGTATTCCTGGTTTCTTTCTTAGTGGAGTCTTTCATTCAGTAAAAGCAGTCGTATTGATGTTTGTTTCTCAATTTCTAAGTCAGTGCCCTTCGTTAGTGGAAGAAGAAAAGACTAGTTGATGTAGTAGGAGCGCAAGGTTATGGAATGAGTCTAAGCAAATGAAAGGAATTCCTAGAGTGATAGTACTTAGGCTGAGTTCTCTTTTTATCGAAAGTAAGGAGAACTTTCTAGGTTGCTTTGGGATTTGAGCCTTTTTGGAGTGCCTTTGTATATTCCAAGGAGTTCTAAACAAAGTTGGTGCGGTAGGTCAATAAGAGGAGAAAAGTCTATCTGTGAGTCAGGTCCAAGAGCAGAGCCCCGTAAAGCTCTTCAGACAAGGTATCAAGTAAAAAAATTTGTACTAAAAGAAATATAGAGTAATGAGGGTTAGACAGTAAACTAGAGATAAAAAGTACCAGTCTAGCGCTAAGTCCAAAGGGGTTTTCTAACTGGATAAAAGAAACAGGGTCCTAGAAGTGCTCTGGGATTCCCTATTAGAGATTGGGGTTTGACTTAATTGGATTGAGTGAAAGGGTTCCTATAAACACGGCTGGCAAGTCTGAAGTCGTGGAAGAGTTCTCACAGTTCTAAGTCAAATTCACTAACTAGGGCTGGGACTCTTATTGGTTGGTAAGTGGAGACTCCAACTTCTGGGTAGGTTTCAGTTCTATTATTACAGGTTGACAAGGTTTCTGATTCCATAAACTAGGACTCTTTAATATAATGAATTGAACTTAAGTGAATGCGTCTAGTAGTCTCCCAAAGGGAGGAATTCAAAGGTTATCCAGTCTAAAGATATAAAGAGTTTCGCAAATTGGAATTCCTTTTACATAATAGATAAGTTCCTAATGACTACGGAGATGTGGAATTCGGGGATACCAAGTATAGGCTGTCAAGTCCCAAGATATGTTCTAGGGTTTCGAGGAGTCTAATTCTCAAAAGGGGTTTGGAAGAAAGGTTTAGGTGCAGCATTCTAAAGTTTCCGGTTTGGAGTCGAAATCTAAATATCAAGTAGAACTTTTCTTAGCTATTAGATTATAAGGTGTCGAAGTTTGCACTAATAAAGAGTAAACTAGTGGTAGAGGGGCTAGCTTTCTTTATAGGGTTGAGGGTTTTTAGAAGGGTTCTTGTTGTTAAGTAGAAAGCATGGAATAACACGAAGTGCCAGGTTTTAGCTATTAAGTCATTCAATTTCAAAGGGAGGCGGGCCATCGGAAGTGTTTTTCTACTCTTGTTCTCGTTGTAAAGGTAATGTAATTAATGTAATTAAGGAAATTCATAAGCCGTGAAAGGAGCTCTAAAATGCAATCGAAATAGAAGGTCTTCCTATTTAGAAGTACGAGGAGTCTTCTAAGTCTAATCTATAAAAAGTCAAACTAATAGGGGAGTCTGGAAAGCCCCCGGAAATCCTGATTATAGGAGTTCCAACCCTCGAGAAAGTAAAGAATTGACAGTAACTCAAGTCCTTTTCCAAAATAAGACCCTTTTCGGTTTCTTGACTTGAAATTGTAGTTGAGTAGTTTTCCTGTTTCGTATATCTTTTCTTAGTCTTAGCCCCTGAGTTTTCCTGGATCGATAAATAGGAAATAGGAGGAGGTCTTAGCCTATTGTTTTCAATTAGCTAGTTTGATTTTTGTTGATCTCACTCCTTTTTGGTTTTTTTAGTCCCAATTATTAACAAGGAATTTTTCTTTATTTATAGGGAATAGGTATATTATCGTTCGTGGAGGGGCCTATCCTAGCTAAGTACTTTTGAAAAGAATTTCTTGCTACTAGCCCGGGCACCCCACTTAACTTAACCCGAAAGCTAGGAAAGATATATCCATTAACCCATTTAGAACAAGCCCAAGCCAATATAGGATAAGAAAGCCCTACCATTCTACTACTTACTTTCTTTATAGAATCGGGAGCCTCTTTTTCACAGCCTTTGCTAATTTATTTGTAATCCCCTCCTTATATAACTTTCCAGAGCTTCTAGAGTCAGCATTCACTGCGTTTTCTTTTTTACTCCCGAACTATAAGATATAAAATAAATATTAAAGACCTTCGACTGTCCGGATATCCAGAACCGGAAAACTAGACCCTTCATTACTTCGAAGCAAAGAATTTCCTGCAAAAACTCGTTTCAAAGGTTTACAGATCAATTCACGCAATATCAAACAAAGTTACTGCCCAAAAGTTCTAGAGTGCCCCTATCTAACCTCTTTATTTAGCACCCCAGGGTTTACAAACTTTCTTTGAGTTCCTTATCCTTTAGAGAATATCTTCCCTTCTTTTTTAACCTATTTGGAAGCCTTGTTCTGGCTCTTCTTAGCCGTACCTTAACCTGTGGAGCTTGCTTCTTCAATCTCATTATGCATCCCCACTTTGTCACTCAAACTTCCCCAGAGCTGTACCTAATTGCGTACCCTATATAAACTACTCTGAGTCCTTTTTATTAAGAGATTCTACCTACTACCTTCTCCTCCTAACTCTCTTTCAAAATTGTTTACTAAAATCCCTGTCTCGTTAACCGGCTAACCCCCATAAGGAATACCTGACGACAGGAAACCCCACAACTCTCAATCTACTTCTTTCTCTCTCTTGCCAAAACTTCTTAGAAACTCAATAAACCTTCTATCTCTAACTCAAAGAACCCTATTAAGGAATGCTTGCATGCTATGTTCTCCAAAATTTGACATATGGAACTTCTTAAGTATACAGCAAGGAGATCCTTATATTATTGTTAGTCAAATTCCCATTCAATTCTTGTGTTTTAGGAATTCAGCAAGAAACCCGCTATTTCAAATACTCTAAGATCCTTAGCTTAAGAGTGTCCCATTAATATAATTTGAAAATAATCGAGTAACTCATCCTAAATTCAATCCCATTGGAAGATTTTGGTCTGTGAAAGTTATAGTAAATTCCTTAAACTTTTTCAGCTAATAATAAAGTGTAGTTAAGTTAAAGATTAACCCTTCATTATTAAAAAGAACTGTATACCTCGTGCAAGCTGAACGGTCTAATTAACAACTCATAATTTTGGCATTTACTTAGCGGTTTCTCATCATACGTATGTCAATAAATAAGGGAACTACCAAGCCCGTTTATAGAAATAAGAACTCATACCCAAAACTAAGAGGAGACTATAAAACAAGCATACATTAAGTAAGAGAGTTTGAGCCCCTTTATAATTCCGGAATTGCAGGTGGTAGAATTTATGAACTCGGAACTTTATTAAACCTATACTTAGTATGATCCCAAATGAAATAGGATTCACCCGGTTTTTATAGAAGAACGGGGCTATAAAGCTAGCTTCATCAGCTGCATACGAGTTAGCAATTGATAATTATCCTTCCCTTATAGAAACAAAGTACGACTTCAGTGACCAGGATCCGAGTCTCGTAGATAAGGAAAAAGAGTTTGACTTTATTTTAACAAAGGGGTTTTCTTCAAAATAAGACTTTCTTTTAAGGAATGAATTAAAAACTTTTCGGCTTCAATTTCCAAAACTGCGGCATACCCATTCTTTAGTATCTTTTTTGTTGAATTAGAAGCTAGACATAGGGAGCTTTCTTTACTTTAGAAAAACTCCCTAATTTAGCTGCCGAGTAATATATATATATTTATAGGGATGTCGTTCAAAGCTCGTTACAATAACTTACACTACTATCCATTCACAGCAAAGCTGGAGTCAAACTGTTACTATTTACGTGAATACTTAGGAATTTTTCTATAATCTATACGTTTAATACCTTGAGCACGCACTGCATACTTTATATCTGATTAAACTTTTTCATTTAGGATTCCGGGAATATTCGGTATTGTTAGCTCAAAATTTTTTAGTATTCTTATAAGAGCTTTTTACTAATTGAGTTTGAGCGGAAACTCGGGAGATTGATGAGATCCCAGTCTCTTGTCCTTATCGCAGGTTCTTCTCTTAATGTAACGACTTCTTTTTAGATTCCCCTCATAAATTACGTAACCCAAATGCTGGTGTGACCGAAAGAACAAAAACAAAAAGAAAGGACTACCCAGCTATACCTAGAATAGTAACCATTAAAGAGAAAAAGAAGTTGAAGTTTCCCCAGGGTCCTTTAAAGGAAACGGGTACTTCCTAATGAATATGCTCTAATTATAGAGACGAGACTGCGTGGTCCTTACCTTTTTTAAAAGATTAATTAAAATCTTCCCTAAATTAGATATAGAATTCACTAACATTTTATAATGTTACAGGTAAATCCAAAGGTAAGTAATAAAAACTTTTTAGGCAAAAATTGACATTTCTAAGGACCTACTAGCGAGTAAAATACTAAGTTAATAGAATCCAGATCTAGCTCAGGCGACTTTGCACTAGGCTAGCAACCCCCTTTTAAGAGCTTTATCTAATAAGTTAGACATTTTTAAGATACCCCTTATTATGTATACCATTGACTTCGCGAGGGGGTCCCGATTTTGTTTCAACTTGTAGCTTATGCTTGACGTATACTGTTTGATTTGAATAGATTCATGTTAATTAAGGGTTTTTTACATACCGATTAAGTAAAAAGGAGCCTTAACTGATTCCGAAAAAGGGGTCGAAGTACAAATAACAAATAATGAGAAAGAATTCTTACCCAAAAATCTTATTTTATTTGAGCGGAAACACTTCATTTTAGTATAGTTACTATACGCTAAACTTCGTTTATAATTAGGAAAGCGTGAAAAAATTTTTATTTCACTTAAGGCGAAAATAACTCTTTCTTAAAGTCTGCTTGGATTTAGCAAATTTGGCCCTAAGGACCCTTAGAGCTCCATGCTGCTATACTAACTGCTTGTTCCTATAATATCAAGAATCAAAAAGACTTTATCTAAACCTACCTACAAAATTTTAAGCAGGAGTTCGTCTAGAGCTTACGTTGAAATTCCTTTTACTCCAATATTGGATATTGTACTGATCCTATGGACTAGTTACGGAAATACATTAATTAATAGTATTTAGTCAGTTATTGGTTGGGTGCGTATAGATCTTGATTTCATTTGTAAATTGAAAAGTTTCGCCATTTTCTTTTTATACAATATGGGTCCTGTATTTTAATCCCAAGGAAGGTCTAGTCTTATTTTCCGTATTTCTAATTTTATATATAAGGAATAAAGACTAAAAAAAAGACATGTTAAGTTTGCAAGCTCTTGAGCTCTTATCCCAAGCGAGTTTTTCGGTTGTAAAATGCCCCAATTGAGACCCTAAGAAATTCCCTTATAATTGGAAATTTTTAATGTAAAAGTACTTTATATCCCGATATTTGAAGGAGATTACGAGTTCTACAATCCCGTTTCTTACTTTAATCTTATTTGAACATATGACCTTTTAGCAAGACTCTTATATGGATCTACTCCTCCTAAGCCGAGCAGCCTAATTCTATTTTACCTTTCTTTTTGTTATTAAGTTCATATTCCCGAATAAAAGAAATGTAGTATTTAATCTAAGTTTAGGCAGTTCAGGTAAAGTTTGAATGGGGTAAGCAATCCGCCACTCACTTTAGGATATTCATTTGAAAAACTTAATCCTTAGTGGCACTGTTTAAAGTAAGAATGTGAATCAACTGTTGGAGACTTTTGGACCTTACTCCTTTACGTTTAACCAAAATAGACAATTCAAAATAAAGGCACAGGTTCAAGTCCTGAAGTTGTGTTTTTAGGGCTATACCCCTAGAGTTTAGCTAGAAACCCGTTAGAGAGCTCCCCTGTGTTTAAGCTTCTTTTTGAAATTCACTTGCGATCAAATATTTACAGTAGTCCTTTAGTAGGCTCTTCTGCCAGGGTTTCTTTAGTACTCATTTTTGGCACTATACTATAAAAAAAGATGCAACGAGATTTTTCCAGTCCCAAATTACTCTTGCCTAAAATCAAAAGAAATACTAAAGTTTTTATTGTACCCCAAACTTTTCTAAGAATATTTTCGATATTATCCCACAAGTTCAAAGCTGCGCCTAACTAGAACAAGAATGAATAGTTTACCAAAGTCTTGGTCTCAGTATTGGGCATAAAAAAGAGAAAGACAAGGGTCTAGTACTGCTTATACTGCTAACAAGAAACTCCTTCTGGCTTTACTCTTAAATTTTTTAACTTTGTTATTAGACTTTGAAGTCTCTCCTTGTTCTACAAATGAAATTCTAAACTCGGATTTAGTAAATTTACTTGAATTGAATTGGATCGGGTTCCGATCCACAATACATCGCGATAAATAGGCTAATACCTATTAGATAAAATAAAAGAGTGTCCGACCGGTATACTTTCGTCAGAACAGAACCCTACTATACTTATAACCCCTAAGCAAAAATTTCGTGGAGTTTTTTTACTATTTTATTAAAGGCAAGGTATACAAGGAGTTTAACAAGCTTTCCTTTTCCTAGAGTAATGCCTGAGGTAGGAAAGTTGGGAGGACTTTAATCTAGAAATTCTTTTGCAGAGGCGTTGTATATTATCACGAAAAAACCTAAAAAAAAGTCTAATATAAAACTTATGTAGAAACACTCTTTCTCCCAGCTTATTGCTTATTAATACGGGTCCCTTCTTTCTTGTTCTACTTGACTTGAAAATGATATTTATCTGAGATTTTAGTAAGCGCTTTTGCATCTAAAAATCGACTAGTTAGTCCATTTTTTTGAAAGGGGCTCTCCTGACGACTTTTTAGTTTTTATTTAAATATCTTAACTTAAGTTAGTAACGAACAAACCAGGGTCGTTGTAAAAAAGAAATTTGCCAGATTAAGGTAAGATTAAAATATATATGGGAGTCCCCTGACTTTACTAGGAAGTCTTTTTAGGAAGAAATTATAAAACAGGTGACACCCGGGCTTCAATTTCCTATAAGCTTTCCTTCTTTTAGTTTCATTTGTACAAGTTCTTTCAGAGTAAGTCAATATCAGAACCCGGAAGCTCTTGTTCCAAGCTTTTTAGAATTTTTAATTACTGTGGGCTAGCCGGTTTAGCTCTTAAATCAAAAGCAGAGATAGAGGAAGATTTAAGGTGAAGGCTTTAGTACAAGTCTTGGATCTTTCGAGTTTTTCTTGTTTAGGACAAAACCCTTATATATATATTCTTAAAGATAAGTACTACGCTAGTCTTTTTGGGTTTCAATTTAAAGTTCTCAAAAGAGAGAGTTCTCGTTTTATATCTATCTAAAATCTTTCTACCAGGCAAAGTCAATTCTATTTCCTAGAAGCCTTGGAGATTTCATGTAATAAAAGGTATAAGTCTAGACTCAACTCAAGGGGTCTTTCAGACCCTTCCTCTGTGTGACTACCACTTGAGCACAAAAATGAGCTTCAAATACAATAAGAAAATTCAACTAATTTACAGTCTAAAAAGGAGCCCGCGCGTTGGATTAATTCCAAACCAACCGGATTATAGAATCAAGTTAATTTAAAGGCAATTTCCCCTGAGGTGAGGGAAGTCTTGCTCTGAGGTTCTTCTTATTCCTATAAAACTCTGGTGGGCGCAGCCTTCTACAAAAAGGGTGAATTTGTTTTCTAAAGTGGGGCTTGTGATTATTCGCTCGCATTTACTTTAGAAAGAAAAACTTACGGCCGTTGAACCCGCTGAAATCCGCAAAAGATGTATACAACTCCGAATAAACAGATTTGTAAGTATCAATAAAACCAAAAAAGGGTGGCCCGGGAAGGTAAAGTGAATAGCAATAGTTTAGGTACCGAGACTTTTTTTCCCCGATTAAGAGAGAGTGCAAGCTTTGTTATTAAAAATTTGGAGTTTGTATAAGAGCGTACTTACTAAAGGACAACCAAGAGCTCTTTTCGGAAACCCTATGTATAAAGAGACTTAAACTTGTATTGTTATTTAATCCACTTGTAGCGTAGTTTTTTAACGCCATCTTTAAGATGTAAGGGTCTCCGGGCACTTCTATTTTATTCTTAGGAAATCCTTATTGTTAATAAATTTCAGGCAATGTAACCTCTTTTTATGGAATTCAAGTGACTTTAGAGTAATTAGACTTTCCTTCTAAAGAATCCAAGTTTGTTCAGCTCTTCATTTTTTATACCCATATTGTAATATAACAAAAATGGGTTCAAATCCAGTATCTCTTTTTATAAAACTCAATTAGTATACAATACTATGAAAACCTTTGCTCCGACTTAATTAATTGAGGAGCAACTCTAACCTTTTTTTGACCCCATAAGGATTCCTAAAAAAGGGCCTCTTTGCACTCTAAGGAAACTCGACTAGGTAGGGTAGTATGCTTAATTTATAGTCACAAAAGGAAGATTCTTTACCCATCTTATAAAGGGGCGGGTACCCAGAACTGGGTTAACATTTTGTATATAAAAAAAGTGCTCGCCTATACAGCATTTGTCAATAGGCTTTGTATTTAAAGAAAACTATATAGCAAAAAATCAAGCTTTCAAAAAGAAGATAAGGTATATGTTTTATTTCACCATACAATTCCGGCGGGAGCTCGCAATTTGAATAGAACTTAGCAGGCTTCCTTATCAAACTTTTAAAGAGATTTTAAACTTAAAGATACTTGGCTCATTTTTGAGGATATTTTAAACATAGCGTCCTCTTTATTTTAATAGATTCATCTAGATAGTACTAAATTAGTATTACGTCATAGAATAAACTTGAGCAGGCCCCTGTTGAAAGGAGTTAACTACGAATTTAAGAAGCAAGGATGCATAGTAGAAGCGGGACAACACAGAGCTATAAAAGGATCTGAGCCTTTTTATGATAGAATAAAGAGTCAGTCTTATACACTTATAAATAGGAAAGGAGAACTAAAAAGGGTAAGATTTCCAATAAAAAGAGGAGCTCGGTAAAAAAAAACTTCGACGACAAAGCCCATATCCTATTATCATCCACTAAAGTAAGTACTATAACGCTAAATGGTAGTAATTTATGATAAGGTACTATATCTCTAATCTCAGACTCCTTTTAAGTTAAGTATTCAAACTCTGCCTATAGGGAGTAAAAAGGTTTTTTGGTTCCGGTAGATTTGTAATGATGTAAAGACTCCTTATATGCGACTTGCTCAAAGGGCTTCCTATTGAAGTGGGATATTCTACCTATTATATATAGGATTGGTCAAAAGTTCAAGTACTTTGATTGGATCAAGTCCCGTAAAAGAAAGGGGTGGTCAAAAAAAGGACCGAAAGCCGGCTTTAGCTTACAATGTACAAGGTCTTTTATGGAAAACAAGCTATATAAATAAAAAACTATGTGGAATATCCAAAAATCTTCCCTTAATTAGATTAGGCGTAAAAACTATGCTGTTTTTGTTATAGAATGTAGTAACTTTTTACCGAAGCAGTTAGAGAGACTGTAAGCGTGATGTTGCAAGTGTTTACTTATAAGTCCCTAGTTTTAACTAGAAATCGTAGTATAAATGAAATGACTTAGTTATTGCAGTCCCCAGCTCTTCGAAGAGAGTCACTTTTCCAAGTATCGGTTTTCATTTAAGTTAAAATTTCCTTTTATGCAACCAATATAAGAAAAAGAAACTAAAAATTATCTGGATGATACCAATTCTTCCGAATACGGGAACGGCTGCTCTTTACGACTCTTTGAAGAGAAACTGCGTTTAGTAAATATCCCTTACAAGATAGGGAAACCTATAGGGGCGCTGTATGCAAAAACAAGGAAACCCTTAGTTTTTAGCGTTTGCAATAGTGAGGACCCCATAAAATCGGCTTATCCAAACTGATATTTAACGCAAACTCGATTCAACTAGAATAAAAACTACAAGATACTACAATCCACAGAATATTCAGGGATTGTTCCATTCATATGATTGTAATATCTTGAAGGTATATATAAAGGCTATAACCAAATATAAGAAGAAACTCTGTGATTTCCACTTCAATCCTTAATTTCTAAGAGGATACCTAAAGAAGTTTTCAGATACCAAACAGGAGTTAGCAAAGATACATCTGCGAATTGCTTTGGGTGAAGTGAGGGAAATTGAAAAAAAGTCTCAATTGTTAATTGCGCTTTCCTATCTGAGAAGTGATTCTTTTAACTAGTAAACTAAAAAATTATAAACAGATTTTTTGTAGCTATTTCTTATATAATTAGATAAAGTGTACCTTCGGAATAAAATGTGTCGCGGGTAGAGCCTACTTGCTAAACGGGACCTTTAATCTTAGAGCTTTAGTTACCGAGTACATGTAATTTAGAACTTTCATAGGCTTTGGGCTGAAATTCTAGTGAATCCCCGCGCGTCTCCGATACGAAGTAAAGAGCATACCTGAAAGAATTACGTTAATACGAGATTGAAGTATCTACTTACAAAACAAGCACAAACTTTTATAGTGATCCTGCTTTAAAATCATGGATATCCCATAAACGAGTACTTTTTCTTTTTATTGGTGACCTATCATTTTTGCATACACCTTTGCCTCTAACAATCAACATGAAGTCCCCCCTTTATTAAATAAGTTTAAGATCCTTTTAATCCCATTCTGGAAAAGTTTTTAGCAACACAACAAAAGGGTAGAATCGGGCTGACAACAGAGTTTAGAATTCCTGTATTTAAACTACTACAATATAATAGAAATTTTGACCTATAAACCCTATGCGGCAAGGAGTGGGGTTGTGCTTCCTCAAGAATAAAGGAGTCAAAAAGGTTACTTATTTGCAATAGTTGGGCCCTCCAAGTTTCCTAGTTTAGTTAACTAAAATCCTGTATATATCATAGGGGTTTCTCTTTTCCAAATATCAGCAATCTAAGAATCCATTTTTGTAGCTGGACCCAGGCGTTAGGGCGTATAAAATCTGCGATTTCAGACCTACTCTATGGCTTTTTTATTCGAGAGAGGGCGAAACCCCCCCTTTAGAATCGAAGAATGTACTCCATAAGTATATTAAAATTTGTTCAAGTATCAAGTATAATAAAAACTCCTTATGTAATGTACTTGGTGTGCGTTTCGGATAGGGTTTCCTTTTGTAATAGATTTAACTTACAAATACCAAAATTCGATTCCTTGTTCCGTTTATATCGGGAAAATCCTCAATTCTACAATCTTAATTATCATTGCTCGGGTTCTCTAATTTCACAGAACGAGTGGACTCGGCTTTCTTGAATTGCTATTTCTTACTCTTGATTATGCCCTTAAAAAAAATCATCCTGTCAATAACTACGAAACTAAAATATAAAAACTTCAGTTGACTATTTAGAACTTCTTCTTTAGTGGAATTACAAGAGTGCTTCTCATTTTGGTTTAATCAATTCTCGAGGGAACTCTTTTTTATTTAGACTATCGGCGTTTATGATAACAAAGATAACAAAAGAGTGGTAAAGGTATTAAAGTTTAGATAAATTCTTTCGTTTAAAAGGCTCTATTGGAGCCTCGAGGTGTTTAGAAAGTTATTTTCACGTACTTCGAAATCCACGAGTTTTCCTTATAAGAAACTTATAGAGCTTATATATTAATAACAAAAAGAATGATATTAATTAGCACGGATAAGATACATCTAAAAACTATAAATGCTCTTGTTTAAGGACCTCTTTATAAAGACTTATTCTTAGGATTTTGAACCCCTTTCTTTTCTGGGAACTTTTTGACTACAGACTTCTGCAAATACCCGCCTATTCTAAATAACTTACTCTTCAAATCTCAACAAACACTATCCCGAGTAGCTATTAAACTTTTCTCTAGGGAGGGAGGGCCCGCTATTAGCCGGCATAACCCTAAACAAAAAGTCTTAGGTCTATGCGAGAAAAAAAGCTCCACTTGTGGGATCTCTTTCTCTAGTCTAGAAAGTAATGGACCTGGAAAATTGACTAGTTTTGATGAAGGACCCCTATTAAAGCAAAGTTCATAGCAAATTATATACCGGGTCGGGAGTGTCCTAGGAGGTTTAGTTCGTTCGATTTCTTAAAGGATTGGAAGCTTTTTACTGAGTTTTATGGATAAAATAGAGACCCCTCAAAGAAACCTTTTTTTGCTAAAAGTTTTAGGCCCACTTATGCACCTATCTTAATATAAAATAGAAAACCCGGGGCCCTATCCGAAAGAACCCTTTCCCTATACTCTTAAAGGGAAACCAAGCAAGGTCCGCGGGGAAACAAAAGCTCCAACAAAATGAGCTTAGAATTGAAACGAGTTCTTTCCTTTTATAAGGTCGCTCTTAAAAGGGGAATCCTTAATACTAAGACTCGGTTACCCTCTTTTATTAACATAAACCTGGAATTTCAAAACTGAGTCAAAATACATAACGGGTCCACCAGCAGTACGTATACTAAACATAAGAAGTCGGATCCTTCCTTTATGCCTTTATGTCTGTAATTACTCAATTTCAATTCTTTCCTTTTTGCCTTATCAAATACAGGAAAACAACGAATAGCGAACGGGTGTACTCTACCTAGGTTTATAAGACCTATAAATAAGGAGCCCCCCTAATTCGCTTCGGGTTTATATCCTCCTACAAAAGGGTCGAAATAGGATTAAATAATAAAAACTTTGACTAGTACTAGTATATAAGATATAAGAGAACGGCGTAAATATAAAGGAGGGGTTTTTATAGATTTTAATGAAACAGGAGTTCTTATAGTTCATTGAGAGTAGACAAGATAACACATATACACCCGTTCTTATTCTTTGCTTTCTTGACTTGCTTGTTTTGTATTCATACTCTCTATCTTACTGTATATAATCTGTTTCTTTGTAACGTAACTGTCACTTTCTTCTTAATACTAGCAGTTCTAGGAGGAGCTCAACCTTTATTTACTCTTATGGGCCTTCCCTTTCATAGCTTATAGGTAGCTCTTTGGTTTTATTTGTATTCCAGTTTAGAGTCTTATAGTCTTTTATTAGATATCATGGAGTATAGTCTACTAGAATAGTTTTGTCTTGAGAATTCAATTAGGAGAGGTTCTTTAGGAAATCCCGGGGTATCTTACCTAAACTTTAATGGTCTTCTTAAAGCGAAAAGTTTGTATCTAAGCGAAATATCCTTTTTAGTCGAGAAAAGAACCCCGCTTAGTGGTATCATAAAGGAATGAATTAAGAAGCAGGGATAAAATCTCGATTTATTACTGCACTACTTGCTGAATTTGATTTAGGAAAAGAAACTTAATTGAGACTTTTTTCATACAATCTGGAACCCTGGCCTTAACTCGACCCATTTCTAAGTAACTTCATCAATGTAAAATCCCGAGCAGTTCTACTGACTTTTATAATTATGGAGTTCAACAGATTTTTTAATAGAAAATTACTGTAAGGTTAGGGCAAGGGGTTTCTGGGGTAGTCACTTAGCGAGTTTTTTTGAAAGTTTATCGCACAATTTAATTAAGGGGGCTCTCCGCACGGATTTTGTTTTGATAGAGGCTGCACAAGTATAGGGTTGCTTCTAATAGGATTCGTTGATTGTGCCTAAAATGGGAGTCTTAGGGTAACCTCAGAAAGATGAGTTTCAATTACTGCGTTAGGCATGACAATTAGAACTTATAAAAAAGGGAAACCAAAGTATCTTATTGTTATTCATTCCGCTTAGGTATGCAGCTCGATATAGGAAGCAAAGTAAATAATCCTAAGTCAAGATTTCCTAACCTTGCCCAACAATTTCTTGGTGTACAAAAAACAAGCTTTTGCCTTTTCATGTCTACAGGGATAATCGGTGCTGCTAAAGTAAGATGTTCCTAAACTAAATGAGAATTTCCGAGTCTTAAAGAGAGAGTTTCCGAATCTGGTATTTGAATGGAATACCTTGAGGTTTTCCGCTAATGGGGTCATGAAGTGGGTAGGTTAAGACTATTCTGGGTAATATATGAAGTAGCGGGCTCCCTTCACAAAAACCAAACTAGGAAAATTTTCTGCTTAAGGCAGCTTCCCGTCTATTATAGTATAGAAAACGCTAACTTAGGGTTCTCAGAAGCATCCCTCTCCAAAAAAATATAGGAAAGATCCCTTCCTAGTGTTAAAAAGTTCTACCTAAGCTATTTCTTGATATTGTACTCGCCTCACAAATTCGGCTTCATGTCAGAATTTTAGTATCTTAAAATGAAAAGCAGATTTATATAATACCTTGAGTAAGAGTCTTTGCCCTATCTTATTGCCTTAAGTTGTCTTTTAAGAGCCCGGAAATGAGATCTCCTTAGTAGACACTTTATGTAACAGGGTAAGCAAGAATAAAGGGGAGTCCTTAGGATTCCTCGCGTGGCTTATTAAAGATATTTACCAGGAAAATTCCTACTTTGAAAGTCTACCTTTATCTTAGACACAGACAGTCCTATCAACTTTTAAGTCATTTTGTTAAAATTAGTTTAGAAAACTTATGTTTAGTTCTACCTAGGGCATGCGACAATTCTTTACTTTACATAGAACCCAATTAGAGGCTGTGCTATATTCTGATCTAGGTTCGTTTTTGGTTTTTTTGTAGTAGATAAGATAACGGACTTCTTCAGTGTAGGACTCTTTTATTCCTTAATTAATATCAAATAAATAGCTTCGTAAAATATATCTCTCAGGTTGGTTAAGACTTTGTTTCAGAATATTCTATATGATATGTTCAAATTAGGGGCCTAAAGTTTTTTTAGAATCAACATAGTTTCCTTGTACAAAAAGGGTTTTACGATATACTTAATAAAGATTTAGAACTTGATAGATTTAATAGAGTCTTCTCCACAGCTATGAAATTAATGAACTGTACCAGTAAGAAAAGTTACAAAGTTAGAGTAGATAGAACCAGTCAAAATTTTTAGTAAAACGTTAAAGCTTCGACCGGCAGCAGGTAGGTTAAAAATCCCATTATCCTTGCTTGCGAGCAACTTCTTTGAAAATACCTATACGGAATGAATTATGAATTGAACTTACAAACTCTTGCTTGAAACTAGAATAGTAAGTCAATTTTATTAGGGCTTAGTTAATTTACTATATCCAACTACTTCAGAACTTGGTAGGACACCCGCTCCTTTTTTGATCATATGGTCATAAGTTCAAGTCCTCTAATCATCGTAGCATAGTCACAGTACAAGATCCTAAGGGTTTCCTATTAGTTCACTCTATTTTCCTAATTTGTGGGATGGTTTAGTTGAAAGAGCGTAGAGTTTATATGCCCGAATGAAGGGATTCCTTTTTTAGCTAAAATGAAAAAGTTACCTTACCGTTTTAAAAGTTTAAAAGGCTATAGTCTAATTTTTTTTAGTTTACCAGATTTCTTGCTCAAGATATTTCTCTTTCTCATTGAAAGTTTTAGACAACTCTGTCTATTACTATAATTTTTTGTACAAGCTAAGCACTTTACTCGCGTCGCAATTTAGTCCTGTTTGCTCTATTTAGGAAATTTGATTCTATTATTATGGAATATGCTTTGTAGTGGAAGCTCCTCTCAGGGATAATCATTTACTCGAAAACAAGGAAAGTAGGTACATATCAGGATGCTCGGGATAAAGAAAAGACTCTAAATCAGATGTTGTATTAGTATCCCGTTTCAAGAATTGCTTTACATAAACGAATACTCTAGCTAGGGATCCATCCACCCCATTTCCCCTAACCTAAGAAACCCTGTAAAAATATTACATTCCACTGAGACTTCAATTTAGACTTCTACTCCTAAAATAAGACATTGCGCTTTTCTTAAATTAGTAGCAGACTTTAATGGCGAAAGTTTTTTAGTTTAATTAACCCCCCCAAAGCGGAGTGGATACGGGATTTTGGAAGTGTTTGAGGAGCCCCCTTAGTGTTACTGCTTTTAATGTCCGCTTTAGAAAAGCAAAAGAGGAGCTCTTAAAAAGTCAAATCTTTAGTTTTATTCCTGAATTGAAATCTAAGAAGGAGCTGGGTCAGAGGGGTCTTTTCCCTTTTTTACTTGAGAAGATATCTAATGGATTTTAACCCCTAAAAGTTATAGCCCCCTTTTTGACCTAGACTACTTTTATGATGACTGCTAAATTTCCTAGTCTTCTTTTTTATATTGCAGAGGGTGCCCTTTACAATAACGAAGAAATTTTTTACTAAGGTTTGGAAGATACAAATAGTAAGACTTTCAAGCAACTTATTTAAACCGGTCCTTAACAAGTCCTATATTTCGAAATGTATATCTAGATCTGTTACTCCATAAAAATTTTTGCTTAACCTTTATAAATAGAAAGTAGGACAAACTTCCCAATTATAATTATAAAAAAGAAAGAGGGGCGGCGGGAATACCGGCAAGCTCTAAAAGTGTTGAGAAGCGTAAGTTCAATTTGACCGGGAATTTCGTATTATATAGAGAGAGACCCTTTTGTTTGCGTAAAATTCCTGACCTAAGTATTTTTAAGTTTCTTTTTGATCTAACCGTAAAAGAAGGGTTAGACTTAGCTACTGGGATCCTTGATGAAAGGGCTTCTTTTGTACTACGCTATAGGATACTCCTCTTAAACTATACTAGTACTAGGAACCTCTAAGGAAAAACAAACTTTGTTTAATATATAGCTTCTTTATTTTATACAGCTAGGATACTTGAAACTCTTCGAAAATTAGAAATTATAACTACCTTTTAAATTGCAATTTAAGAGTGTTCTAGGCTATTGGTATCAAAAGCACCAGCAAGTGTTTTGTTTTCTGAAAAATGTCATCTGGAGAAAGTCTTATCGTATTACGCCAGCTAGGAAATTTCTTAGAATTCTACAATGAAAAGGGTCCCTTTTTGTGATATACATGACATCAATACATTTGATAGGGTAGAATCTCTTGTTGAAATAAAAGTTCCGAGGAAAGATAGATTAAAGAGAACCCCTCTAGTCTAGACTAACATCCATCCTTTGTTTGTTATAATTCTATTTTTTATTTGTCTGAAACTAATAAAATCAAACTCTCGTAAATTCCATTTTAGAGCTTCCCTTCTCCTTCTCGGTCCCGATATTAGACAGATCCCTATTTAAACGCAGGAAATCTTATGCCAAGGAATTTCTAGTAAACTTTTCACAACGCTAAAAAACTCAAGAGTAAATGATGGCAGATATGCCTTTCTCTAGATTCTGAAAAGCAGAATTCTGGATTACATAAAGGTTAGAAAAAGTTCATTTAGTATATCGAGTATAAAAGTCAAATATTATAGAAAACTCAGATAGAAACTCTTTGAATATTGAATCAAGGGTTACCTTTTAAAAGAATATCCTGAAATACCTTGTAAGTCTACGGGTTTGTTTATGCTATCATCTGAGAAAAGGGGAAGAGTATATATAGAACATAAGAGGGTTCAGTCACAAGAATTTGTTATAATGAAGTTACCTACATAGGGCTGAGTGAAGGTCTCTCATCTGGGTTACACCCGTATACATAACTTAGATAAAAAGATAAAAGCAGGGACTGCTCCTAGCAAAAAAATTTGGCTGATTAAGCTTTAGTTAGTATATTTTCATAGATTTTGCAAGCGAAACTGCGAGGATAAAGAAGAAAGAAAATCGAAGTTTATATTCAGCATAGTTCTAACAAAAGGGGTTCTAATTCGGTTATATTTACAGGGTTTATATTATACCGGTCACATATCCATAAAACCACCTACCTACGGACTTTTGTCGGTATGAAATTCCAAAAGCAAGACATCTAATTCGGGAATTCACTATTTAGACCTTTTTAGGATCGCAATCCCGCAGCAAGCAACAACTGAAGTGACTAAAAAAAGCCCTGGTAAAACCCCTACCCTACTCTTTTAGTTTTAGGGTGATATATAAAGGACTTCTTGCTGACCTATCCAAAAAAAGGATCTTTAGCGCAAAGTCTATGGATTGCTTCTATTGTAAAAACCTAGAACCTGTAACTGCTTTCAAAATTTTAATGCACGACAACAACCCTTATTTTAATTACAGCTTTTCGGACTTGATTAATACGTAACTATAACTTATAGTTTTCCTTTGTCTCTATAAAAGGTTTTTAGACAGAGAACAAGACATTATACCCTAGGGGCTTGCTTTATTCAATAATCTCAGTGTCCATATAAGGAAAGACTGGGGGTTTACAGATAACAAGGTTTAATAAAAAGTATTGCCCTGTACATTAGTTATGGTTATCTAAGTGATCCAGCCTCCAAGCTCTAGCATTCAACTGCCTGCTCCTGACTAGACCTCCCTAAGTTTTCCTACTAAAATAGAGCTGGGTAAGATCAACCCTAAAAAAGGGTTCCTGCCTAATGAAAGTTCCGAGTCTGTTGAATAGGAACTTGAACTGCAACAAAAAGTGAAGCGATTCGCTTTGTAGATAATGAATGAATCTCTAACTAAAAGTAAATCAAAAGAACTTTTTCCTGCTTATTGGGTTTCCTTGGTTAGGCGTTTTTCAAGTAAGCGAATAGGAAGATTTTGTTAATCCCCATCCGGTACTTTTTTGTCAAATTAGGGATACGGACTTATTCCAAGAAGTTTTTCTATCACATAGCACGTATTTTCAAAGCCTTTAGTTAGTATGGTTTTAAGCCCCTCCAGGTTCTTGATCTTTCGTTGTTTTTGTAAAAAGATTTAGTCTAAAGAAACACAAGGAATATTTTGTGCGAGAGGGTCCCAGTACACTGCATTCCTTATACTTCATACAGAGAGGTGGATAACCTAGTAATACATTGTTCATTTCTTTTTTTTGTACCCCAAAACTCTAAACCCAAGGCCCTTAAAGAAACTTAATATCGCATGACTAAGCCGAGCCCCTATCAGGATTCTTACTGGTCAGTATACTTATTTTCTCATAGTTTACCCTATTTTTATACTTTTTAGTAGATAACCCCTAAAAAAAGAGGGGGACTCGAGTTGAGCAGATAAATTCCCTGTCAATTGCCGAGAGTCTTTATCCCTTAGTAAACACCAATTTCTTTTTATTCCAAAATAACTCCTCCTTAACAAGTTAAGCCTTACCTAACTAAAAAAATATAAAGCCTAACAAAAATAACAAGAAGATAGGGAATAGAGTAACTACAAAAGCTACAGGCTAGAAAAAGGCCCGCAAGGCGGATAAGTAAGAGTCGGGCTCAAGGGATAATGTACAGCTCTTATAACACTAAGCAGACATGGAAAGCAACTACAAAGACAAAGAAGTAGATGTTTTGTCTATAACGTAAGTATGTCAATATCGTACCTCCTTCACTACGCTACAGTTGGGAACAAAAACCCTTATCAAAGTAAAACAGAGCTAAAGGGCAACACGAAGTTGACGGCTTTTTTAAAAAATATAGTATCACAGCAGAACTTCGAAAAAGATGCACAACACCGCAACTAGAGAAGAATAAAGTGCATTTATGACTAAATTTCAATTTGAGAAATACCCGCCCCAATTCCATAGAATTAAATAAAGAGCGTAGGAGAAGCTACCACCAGGAGATCGAAAAGGGTTTAGGTTCGTCAGTTTATTCTAGGGTTTTGAATCTTGTAACTACAATGTTTATAAAGCAGCGCTTGTGTATTTCAAAGGAGGCTAGACTATTCGTTCTATTTCTTCTATTTTATAGATACCCGCGAGGCTTCAATTAGACTTCTAGTAAATTTCCCGCCTGCCTAAATACCCGAAGGGGCTCTTTAATTTGGTATACCGGGATTTATCTAATATAGAGGGCGTAGTAAGAAATTTTGAGGGGCCCCTTTTTTATAGAGCTTCTTCTTTCGACCCGGGTCTTGCCCTAATTCATTTAGAAAACCCCATTAAATTAAAATTAAGAGGTATCTTTTCAAAAAGAAAGTCCTGAATTTATTCAATAGCTTCGAATTCGTACTCTATAAACAAACTAGAGAAGAGGCTTTGTTACCACTCTTTCAAATTTTAGAATTATCTTGACTGCAATCCCTCAGAATCTTTCTAACTGGCTAGGATGTCCTAAACAGGATCCGTTCAGAGAAGCTTCTCGATATTCCGTATTACCTGCTTTTCAATTAGAGCTAAGGTTTTTTTTTTACAATTAAACCCTGTTACGGTCTGGGCGTTAACTTTTATTATTTGACTGCCTTACTGCCTTGAATTCTCTATTAACTTTAAGCTCTGCTCTAAATACAAGCCAATTCCTGATATTCTTATAGAAGCAATTCTATTTTTATTACAAAAGTCTTTTTCAGGTATGTATCAGCAGAAGCTGTTTTATTAACTTCCTAACAGGATTCCGAATTCCTCCTACGAGTACTCCTCTTTTAAGTTATGCTATACCATTGACTTTCCTGTACCCGGCTTATACTTAATTAAGGGCGCAGGCCTTTAATCTGCTACTATAAAAAATGCCTTAAGTTTAGTCGCTTTTCCTTGACTCTTTCTGGGGCCCGTATATCTATAAGAGGAAAAAACCACCGCGGTCTACTACTGAAGGGGCTTAGAGTACTTACTCGGTTGAGTTGTACCTTGAGGGAATGGATAAAATATAGAATCGTACTTAAAGGAAATTCTTTTGTGGGTTATAGCACATATTATAAAAGTACTAAATATCCTAGCCTTTAAGGTTACTCGGTATTGGGATTGATAAGCAAGTCCCGGATCTCGTTTCATATAATCAAAAGGGAGTATTAGTCTCTAGTTTACACCAAAAATTTAGTTGTCCTGGGTATCCCGTAATATAAGTTTAGGGTTGCTATACTAGGGCGCTAAAAAACCCCCGTAAACTATGGTAGTTTATACTAAAATAGAAAAGAGGGGCGCTTTCCAGATTCTTTACTTGTTTAAGTACTTTTATTCTCTTAGTCTATATAAAAGACTTGTGGTTTTACCTCCTACTAGACCTATCATCCTGTGGGTCTCCTGCTACTAAAAAGGGAAAAAGCCCACCTATTCTTAACTAATGGGACACCCCGTTTCCTTTGTGAGTAAGAACTACCGAACTAAAGTCTCGTATTAAATTCTCGGATTACAAAAGGGTTCTTAATAATATACGGAATTTGCCTTGGAGTGTATAGGAGCTTCCGCTGCAAAAAACTCTTATCAGCTACAGACGTAGACCCGCTCTAATCTGCTGGGGCCCTCCTCAATACTAAAAAACCCTTCCACTCTGTAAAAGAGTACTTGATAAATTACATTCCCGAGTTTTTAGTTTTACGTGAAAATAAAGAAGAAGCCCGTTGTCTATTTCTAGCGAGCGCCTACTACCTTCAAAAGGGGAATTCTGCTGAGCTTTCTATTATCTTTAGAAATCCACAGACTTTTAGAACTTGGAATACATAAGTACTTTGAAACTGAGTTATTCATATCACATAAAAACCTTTTATCAAGTGGATCAAATACGAATTTCTAGCTTCGGAATAGTACTGTTTAGGATTAGGAATCGCCTTAGACTCCCGGTATTGATTGATAAAGGTAGGCGGGGTAACGCATAATTTTTAGATAGTGCTTTCATTTTGTTCTGCTCTGCCTTTTTGACTTTGACCTGAACCTTTGGAATTTTTACTGAAAAAAGGGTGTTGTACTAAGAGTACCCAGTATGAAACCTGGCTTTTTAATAACTAACTGAGGAGTAAGGGGTCAGTGAAAGTCAAAGGGTCCCTTTATTATCGCTTTAAAAGAAATAGAGCTCTTTGGACGACAAAGATTACCCAAGAATTTGAAGTTTCTCCTACTAAGGAATGCTTAAAGTGCACTCTTTCCAGGGTTGACACTATACTTGAGTTAGATCTTGCTATTTCTTTTTCCAAGGCTTTTTTTCGAGAGTTAGTTTATAAAAGGAGAAGCTTCCCTGTATTCGGATTGAAAGCATAGCATATATACAAAATTCCATTGCCCTAAGGATAAAAACTGCATAGCCATAGTCTTATAAAGAGTAAGAGTAGCTTGCTCTTGTGCATTAAAAATAAAGTAAGAAGAGACTTTTTCCCAGGATACTAAGAAAACCGATAGAGAATATAGAGACCGGGGAAATAAAGACTTAAAAAGCTTCGCTTGAATTTCTTTTTAGTCATTTTTCCTTGACAAAGCTTTGAAAAAAAAAAGTAACTCTAACAAATAAGTATCGATTGTAGAGCTCGGAAATTGAAATAAAAGGGAATACGCTTACCAATAAAATTTGATCCTCTCGATTTTGTCTGACTTCTTTATGCGGGACCTTAGCACCGTTTCCTTTCTACAGTTTTGCAAGCCCTGCGCTTAATAAGGGTCCTTTATTTTAGACTTTTTAGTGTTCAGGAAGTTCTATTTTATTTAAATGACTCTAATTTCAGGGATCTTAGAAAGTGAGGAGAGAACTCTTTAGAATCGTACACACTCCCTCTTGACCTTGACTAGGACTTCTTTATTGGGGGCTCAAGAACCCGCGGAGAGTCTTTTACTTTTTGTAAACGAAGCACCGCAAGGATGTCTCAAAAAGCATCTCAATAGGATTTACCGGTCCAGGGGAAAATGCCCGGGCCCCGTTAGAGAATAAAAATTTCGGGATTTTTACCCAGAGATTTTACAAAACAAAGGGGCACATGGAACTGAACTTATGTACTTTTTTCTTCTTTAACCAAAATGACCTGGGTACCTAAAAATCCTTTTTGATGTTGCATTTATAGACAATTTGTATTAAAAGCTTTCTTAAAAAGGAAGAGTGGAAAGACACAGGCATAGGACTTTATCTTGAAATCAACTTCATTTCCTGTAATTCCGAATGAAATAGGCCAAACAAAGAAAGAAGTACTTTGATATCAACATGAAGGATTTTCTAGCATTTCTACTTAATCGATTTCCTGAAACCATTTTCCTTTAGTTAGGTGTCAAAAAAATACAGCTTAGATCTTTAGAGTTTTTACAAGACTGCGGGATTTATAATGGAGCTTCGCAAGTAACCCAAGAATTTAACTTATACTCAGGAGAACCTTCAAGGATTTTTATTTGAAAATAACTAAAAACTTCCCCCTCAAGGGCGAATATAATATAAATAGACAAGGACAAAAAAGATTAAGCCCGATGCAAAACTCCCCACGCTACTCTATAAAAATTCCCAAAAGTTCTTTTTATACTTTTATACTAAGAGCTTCGGCCTTTTTGAACTGGGGTCACTTCACAAAAAATTCATATACAAATTGACTAAGCGAGCATTATAAAATAAATGAAATAAAGGCCCGGGATTGCTTTTCTTAGAAAACTTTTTGAAATAAACTTCTAGTTTTGGTGTGCGAAAACCTAAGTCAATTTTGTAAATGAAGAATCGTAGTCAGGGAGTCTTAACCCGTGTTCTAGGTTATGAAAAGTTATAGCTTTTTGGAGTTTCGGTACCACTTTTTAATGAAAGAGCTTGAAAGAAAGGGAAGATTCTTTGGCTAACTTTTACTCCTTTTCTACTTTAGCATTTCTGCAACCCTAAAAGAGAAGCGTAGCAACTTACCTGAGCGAGGGGATATTTTAAGATAACACCCAGGACAATCCTTAGTCAAAAAATACCTAGAATAAACTTTATAAGGAATAGGTTTTGCTCTGGTTGCAGGTAGGCTCCTATATAGAACATTCATACCTTATAACCACAAAACCCTTAGTTGAGAACTATAACCCGGGCAGAGGTTATAACTAAAAGGTACCCCGGTAATAAGAAAGGCTTAGAATATTTTCTAATTTTAAAAGGGCAAAAGGGGAAGGCCTTTATCCTCAATGTCAAGAGACTGCGTCTTTTAGGGGTTGTTTATATATACTGGGTAAGGCGCACTTGACTCCCACCAAGAATCATCTTGAAATGGGATACTGGAATATAAAACCTAAAAGACTCTCCGCGTAAGTGTAGCAAAGCTTGCCAAGTCTATTTCTGAATTTCATTCCTTTTTTACTAGACCCCCCCCTGTAATTATAATAAAAAAGTACCCACGTACTCATATTGAGGAAAAGCTTAAAATTTCAGATAAAAGGGAAATTCTTAGTATTGAGGGGCTTGACGGGCACTCCTATATTCCTATATAAAGAGAAAAGGTTCCGGAAAAAAAAATCCCGCTTAGTTTTGTTACAAGGGGGTCGATAGGATATTTTAAGGATAAAATTCCTTGGTCGAGGGGTTTTAACCACAGGAGTACTTTTAATTTCTCAACTAATCCAAGATTTTGACATAGTTTGAACACTATCCAATAAAATTTATGCGGGATTTAACCAAGGCTGAGGAAAGAAAAGTAAACAACTTATACCCTACTCTATAAAAGCTTTAGAAAGATAATTGAGTTACGGGCTGCTTAACCGAAGAAAAAGACATGTCCGTATAATTCTTAAACAGTGCAAGGAAAGCTTAATCACAAAAATTTCCGTTGAAGTAGCTCTAGGATACCCGATAGATTTTAGGTAACTACTTACCCATTTATTTTCACTCTAAGTCAAAAGCTTCTGAATTGGTTTAATACAACCGGCATTCAAACCAACTACTTAGCAGGCAACCCAGTCTCTATTAACTTTAAGAATAAATGTCAACTCACACTGCCCTTAAGCTCTACTCCAGGTGGGTTTTGTCTATAAACTCAGGAAGTTCTAGGATATTTGTTGTGTATTATAAGAGCTGGGCCTATTAAATTTATCTTATAGTAGAACCCCCTCGTCCATTTTAAGCCCGATAAGACTTTGATTGCGGATAGGTTTTAGCCACTTTATCATTAGCCAGAACTCTCGTATTCTACTAAAAACTTATTAAATTCAAGAAGCTAATATGGTATATTTACTTCGCAAATCTCTATAAAAAACCAAGGGTACTAACTAAAGATTTTATTAATTAAAAACACTAAATGGATCTTTTTCTAAAGAAAAGGTTTGAGCTAACGCTATACTTATCTAAATAACCTAAGTTTTAGATACCTAGAGTGTAAAAAGTTTTTAAGGAAAGTTTTTTATACTGAACAAACCTTTTGCTTCGGCGAGAGGATCCCCTAATAAAGTAAACAATAAAGAGTAATTATCCAGGTGCAAACTACAATGCATAACTCTTGGAAAAGTTGACCTAAAAGTCAATTCCCAAAATATACCAATAGGGTTATTATGTCGGGTCAGCCTAGGTAATTTAGTCTAAAGGTTTCCTGTGTAGATATTTAAGAACAGAGTAGTCCGTTTTTGCTTCTGAGATAAAAAATCCTTTGGGGGATTTAAAGAAAAATCTAGGATATCTTATGTAAACTAACTTATCGTCGGGATAACTTTCAAGAAAAAGGGGGCTTGAGTCGGTGTTTTAAAAGGGTTATATGGTATACTTGTCTGTCTAGGAATCCCTTAGTTATGCTTCGAAAACAACTAGGAAATGTTATATTAAGTAAGTCGAGAGAGGTTTTTCCTGTAATCTTGATGTATACCCGTGCCGAGAGATCGGTTTATTAGTAACGCGTATTAGGTAAAACGTTGGAGAGTACAGCAGCGAATAGGATTCCTTTGGTGTTTCACGACCAATAGAGTTTCTGAGTATAAAGTACTTCCTCATAGTCAAAACGGATATTCCTTTAAAGTTTAAAGAAAGTAACACTCTCGAAATTGTAATTCACAGTGAAATTACTAAATAAAAGACAGAGTACTACTTAGATATTTCAGAATTAAGCGGATAAAGAATAAAGATGCACTGGGAATTTCCAGGTTACTTAAATTTTCTTGACATAGTATACAGACTGGGTCACTATATATTATATACTATAAGTTATAAGTTTTTAAAGAGAGAGACTTCCCTTGGCTAACGAGTCAAATTCCTACATTCACGTAAGGTTTATAGATTTTTGTATAAACCCTTTCGCTTAGTTAGAGAGTTTCACTTTTTTGTTTAGTATGTTTAAAGCTGGTTATTTTTTAAGTCGTATATGAAATCCTCGGAAAAGTTATTATACAATTGTTAGAAATGTAGTACACTTTTCTATGACCCCGCCCTAACTTATTACTTATTAAAAAAATTCGCGTATGTTTGTTGGCTGGCGCCGAAAAATGAAGGAACAAACGTAACGGGTATAAACCGATCTATCTATTACTAAACTAACACGGGAACCCTTCAAATTACTGAACAATTAGAAACGAGCCAGCTCTAATAAGATATAAAAATCTTGTGGTTTTACACTAAGTTTTGAGTAGCCATTTCTTGATATATAAGGTTCTTGAATTAAGGGGACTCTTAATTTGTAAGGATTACTCCTTATTAGTTACTACTTTGCAAAAGGCCCCACCAAAATAACTAAAAAGTCAATTTAGAGATTTTAGAGATTCCTTTATAGTTTTATTAGGAGTGCTCTAAAATTGGCATACTTGTTCAGTTATCTTCTTTATTAAAAAAAGGAAACACTAAAAACCTTTAAAAAGGAGTACCCGTAAAGTACTTATAATATCCTAAAAGAACGGAAAGCTTCCTTTACAAAAACATAGAGAAGTCCCTACTCTTTGCTGCTAAACGCCTCTGTGCCTAAGACTACAAACTCTTTTTTATGACCGGAGTAAGACCAAATAACAAAAAACTATAATTATATAAAAGCTATTATTCCTTATTTATCTTTTTTTTACCTCTTATACCAATCCTGATCCTGGCTAGAGGGCTTATTTACAAATTAAGTATTTCCTCTACTTTTAGACCCCTGAGGAAGATTAAGCAATTTATTCTTTTTTACTGAAGCTGTACCCATGCTTAGTAAGAACTACCCAAGAAATTCAGACTCCCCCTTCATATGAAATTTAAAAAACGAGTATAACCTTTTTATAAAAAGCTCTTTTCAGGAAAACCTAAAGCCCTTACGCAAAAAGTCTCAAACTAGTCTAATATATATAATAAACACTGGAGAACCCCAGATTGACTTTCAAAGGCACTGCAATTTATGGGACCTAACCCCGTGTATCTACACCAATAAACTATTAACTAGGAATCCACTCCTAAAATTTTATACTAACTAACCTCATTAAGGGGATCCTGTACCGAAAATTCTCTATATAAAAGTAACCAGAAGGATCCCTATAAACCAAATTGACTTTTAGAATACTAATAACAAAGAATCAAAGACAGATGTTTAGTTTAATACAAGGATACTTTATGAGCCTGCTAAATATCTTAGTACAACAAACTGGGGTGAAACAAAGGAGGGAGGTTTAATACCTTAAATTTAGCCCGCTTTTCATACGTTTACTATCTAACTCAAGAGAATACCTCGTTCCCTAACTACACTATAAGACTAGAGCTGCAGTAAGACAGGAACTCCCTTACTAAAAAGAAATCCCTATACTATTTCTTATTTATTATTAAGGGAATACCGTTTCCAATTCCTGATCGGGTTTAAAGCAATAGGAATATGAGAGCTAAAGTAGAGTTGTTGTCTTCCTAAATTAGCTAACTGGGGGTCCTCTTTACTTCAGGTTCTCCCGTTCCGAATCTAAAACAGGGGTTCTACAGAGGCTTTTATACGGTATCCAGAAACTTTTTATAGCTCTCTAATTCTAATATAGGCAGGCCCTTGCTTTATACTTCGATACTGCAGTAATGAAATTCCCATTTCGGGGACAGATAACGAGTAAAAAAAAATCAAACTTTTTTAGAGGTCTTTCCCGGAGTGCGTAGATTTTTCTCACGTGGCTACTAAGGTTTATATGTATCACTGCTGTACCAGAAAATCCCCTTCCAATATTAAATTTCAAGATTAGAAAAAGAGATCCCGCGAGTTTAGCCCGTTTTAGAAAAGAAACTTTATCCTAGGTTAGTAGGAAGCTCATAAATTCTCAGTAAAATAAATATCCCAATCTCATCTGTAAAAGGCATACTTGGGGTATCAAGTTTACTATACTTTTTTAATATTTAATTTAATATCTTTCTGTAAATAAGGGATAGGGACCCCATCTCCTAACAAGTAAAAGTCTTTTTATTAAACTCTAATATCTTAATAGTACCGAACAATCTTTCTTTCGGATCTTTATTTTATTTGAAATTTTTGTACCAGAACGTGAGTAATACTTGAACCTACTTGACTTCAAATAAATTTGGATTTACCGAATGCAAAGCTTATTGACTCATAGACGACTCCAATGCTATTTCGCTTCCTAAACTCCCGGATTTCCGGAGTAACGAGTAAAAAGTTCCTTATCTAAGTAAAATGAATTCCCTTTGTAGCAGATCCAATCAGAAAGAAAATTTCAGTGGTTCGAATAATCGCAGCGGGTTTTCTATTGTACAAGTAACCCTTAATTGCAGAGGCCCAGACGAATCAACCACATATTTAAGACATGGCTTAGGTAAATACAAAAGGTATATTAAAGGGTCCATTTTTAGGAAAATTGTAGCGACCCCCTATAAAAGTTTTATCCCGGGTGGGGTTTAAAGTTCCTTAGGTAGAGTACTACAAATCGAGAAGTCCTGGCTGTAACCTGTGGAATCCACTGTGTTTCTTACTTTTAAGGGCTTTCAATAGGCGTATCTAAATTCTATAACCTTTTCATTGCTTTTATAATATATTATCAGATCAGAATTTTTAGACTTAACATAGGTACACAAGTGCCCTGTAATTAATTGTAGGGGGTTAGGTCTAATAAGAGACAGAGCTTCTGTTAGGAAAATTTTCTTTTTTGTCTTTTTGAGATTCTTTACTGTTTATGAACTTAACAAGGTGCGCTTTGGGTTTAGAAATTCCCTTTTTAAGGGATCTCTTGGTAATTAGGAGGCCTCTAACAGGAAGTAGAAATAAAAGCAAAGGGGGCATGAACCAACTGCCTAAAACTATAAAGAACTATAAAAGTGGGTATGCAAAGAAAATTCGTTACATAAATTCTTCACGAAAGCCCTTATAATTGATAATAAGACCTCAATTTATGCAACTTCAATAAAGCGGGGATCCCTTATATTGTTATTAAAGTAATAATTATAGCTGGGATTAAGTTTATTTGAATTAGGAGTTTTCAAAAAAGGAGCGGAGTATAAGCAAAACAGGGCAGTCTAAGATAAGGCTCGATTACGAGTCCTCGTACCCATAGAAAATTCTTTTCCGTGAATAAGATATAAACCCCCTAGAGATTAAGCAAAGATTTCGAATTTTCGAATATAGAAGCTTTACTTATCTAATTACATTTGCTTAGCCAAGCCTAAGAGTCACTTTTACACCCGTATTCTTGTAGGTTGCTATGTATTCATATTAGGTTTTTTCTGATGCATTAGAGGCATTAACAAGTTTCTTCTATATCTCTGATTGGCGTTTTCTAGAATTATAAAAAGTTAAAGGAAATTCAAAAAGCGTAATTATTAATCTCACGTCCCTCTTTTTAACGTGATTCTAAAACTAAGTACATTTTTTTTAATTAAGTCAAGAAGTCAAGCCCCTAATTACCTTTCGAGGACTCACAAGCAGAAACCGGAGTAGTTTGAGACAAGCTCAGGCTAGTATTTTACAAGTAACCCTTTAGCAGAAGAGCGGGGCTATTAGGTTTTTGAATCTCCGGTGTTTATCCCTTAAGCAATTTGCAAAATTTTAGTAAATTAAGTGATCAAAAAGATATTTTCTTCTTTAAATAATACATATATAGGTCGTAAAAAGAGGCACTAAACTAAAACTAGAATCTTGCTCCTCTGAATCTTAAGTTCAGTCAAGAAAAAAGAAGTGAATGTGGTTGTAGAGTTATACTCGTAATGATCTCTCAATTCTTCTATATGCGAAGGAGTAAAGTAATAAGACTCTTAATTTGGTGGTAGAAAAAGCAAAGCTATCCTTGAATTGAAAACTGAAATTACACTGTAAATATCAAAATGAAACAAAAGAATATCTTGATTTTAAGGATCCCGCTTAGAATGGATTTAACCTTACTTGCATCATATTAAGGTCCGGATCCAGGAGAAACTTAATAGAAGATAGAAGTCGGTAATATAAGTAAGGGAGCCCTAAAAAAGGAAAGTCGAATTTGACCCAGTATCGCGAGAATTTCATTCTATACTCATCTAGTCCGTCCTGTCGGTTAATAATTTATATATCCTTGCTAAAAATGTCATCAGGTATAAGTACTTAAGTGCATCCATCTGGCTAGGAAAATCTAGGATCCAAAAGCAAAATCTAAGTATAAATTTCGTAAATGCTTTGGAGTTCAACACTCCTGCTTCTAAATCGTGTGTTCCATTTTAATTTAAAACAAAGTAGTAATTCCACCCCAAACTCAAAATTGTCAGTGAAAGTTTCTTCTTAACTTATTAACCTAGGTGTATAAAAACCCTTTCTTATCTTATGGGACTCCTTCTTCTTTATTCTCTCTATATTTTTTGTGAGATTGGGATAATTAAAGGATACTCATATTTGTATATCCCCGTGCTCCTTGAATTTCCTCTTTCCAACTACGCTCTCTATAATTCTAAATAACTTTAAGTATATCCTTATAGTATAGGGCAAACTCTAATAGCAATCTATGTAATTTTATTTAAGTTTAAGTGATTCCCACTTCAGCGTAAAAACTCTTTATAGCCTGTTCCCTTTCTTTTAAATATTATCCCTGTAGAATTTTTTAGGAACCTACTCTTAAACGCGACCCGTTTAACTTTATGCTTTTTTGTCGATCCGCAGAAACCCATTTGCCAAACTAAGTTCTCCGAGTTTTTGTCAGGATGTTTTTATGGGTCCAACTAAATCTTTGCATTTATGAGCTCCCCCACGTATTGCAGCCGAGAAAGGCATTGGCATTGCTAATTAAAGGGATAGATATAATCCAACCTTCAAACTTTGCTTTTTCTTTTTATATCTTAAAAAGCATTCTAGTTGTAGGTAGATCGCCCAAACTGAGGGGTTCCTAAGAAAAAAGTACCTTAGAAAGCCTAGTAGGAAATTCTTTCGTATACCACGGAACACCTTACTCGAGTCTGATCCTTCTTAGGCTTTTAGAAGTTAAGGGTGTGCCCAATACCTATGCTTCTATATACAATTAGAAACTCTATTTTTAATTCTCTGAGGATTTTTTTCAAGTATTTAGTACCTTACCTATAGTTAATAGTTAATAATATAGGGGACACCCCGGTAAAATAAAAGTCCATCGTAAAACTCAATCCCCAGTTTTTTATAAAAAAATCAAACTTACCTAAATACTAAGTAAAAACCTACTCGATTAAGTAAAGCCTGCTAAAAAGAGCTTGTTATATGTCCGGTAAAGTCCTTTTGAACTCGATAGCACAAGACAAGATAGGAGAGTCTTACAAAAGGTTTCATCACTAATTTGTGATACGTTGGCTTAACAGACCGGGCCTGCTTTTTATCTCGAAAAAGCACTCATTTAGAGGAGAGAATGCTGTTACATGCATAAAAGATTTTAGATTTAACAGCTCTTTTATCAGGTTTTAGTAATTATATAATCAGTGGAGAGCTTTGCTCTTGGGAAAGTCTTGTAATTATAATCCAAGAACGGGTTTTCTATATACGTAATTAAATTTCATTTTTTGTCATAATAAACCTTTTTAGAGCTTAGCTTTTTTGTTTGGGTTGTGAAGAAGGGCCTAGAACTGCTCGCTTATTAGTTACTTCTGGACCAGCCGTAGAGTATAAAACTTTCGTCTCTGTTTCTTAATAATGGGTACTTTTATGATATTCTTCATGAAAAAAGGGGTTTTCATAGCATGTGATGTACATAGGAAGTTTTTTCTAATAACTAACAGAGTAGGGTACCCCTTCATAAATCCACAAAATTGGATTAGGGCTTTTTATAGTATAACTTTAATGGGTAGCTATTAAATAAAAAGATATAAAGCCCCACGGGCCCGTAATTGAAGAATCAAGGATTTTTCTATTATACGTAAGAGTTAAGATAGCACAGTTCTAGAAACCTTTTGCATTTTCTTTCTATATCCAGTCAAGGGAGTTATATATAATAAAGTCCGTTAAAGAGATATGTCGTTCCTGGGGCTTGCTGCTATGGATGTGAGGAATTGTTTAAAAACCAGCGAAAAAAGGGTAGGGTATAGTCTGATTTGCTTCACCCATTTAAGCGTTTTCGGAAACTAAAAAGGCTTTAGAAAAGTATATACTAGCCCTTGCTAGTATTCATTTTAAAGGGGACACTTAAACCCCTTAACTACGTTTATATATATTCTTAAATAAGGCGGGTCTGAGTTCTGAAAAGTAGTTAATATCCCAATTATTACAAATGCAAGAATTCAAAGGCTAAACTTTAGGGTCTACCTACAAATTTTCTTATTTATTCTAATATTTACCCAATTCATTATAAAAAAGTATATAAGTTGATAAACAGTTTAAAGAGGTTTTACCAGTAAATACCTTTAACGTATACAATTATTCTGCGGGGCCCCCTGTAGACGAGACTTGGCTTATAAGTAGTTGATCCGATTTGGAACTTTCGCACGAGAATGAAGGGAAGACTTTAAAAAAGTTTTGAACAACGTCTTATACAAATAAGGATTCTTAGGAAATAGGAAGCATTTTGAGGGGTATATGCCTATTTTATATTAAGATTAAGGGATACTAGCTTACTTGTTTGTCATCAAGTGGTATTTTATTAAAGTAAAGAAAGGAAAATATATAGAATACTCGAACCAAGAATCCCTTTTTACAAAAAAGTAGGTTTATATTATATAAAGAAGGCTCCTTGTTTAAGGATTTCAAGTACAAGGTACGTTAGGGGATAGGCAAGGTGAGGGATCTCCCTTATCCTAATAGAATTAATAATACTAGAGAGTTTCCTTACAAGAACAAGAAGCCGGCATTCCCTGCCAAATAGGTAAAGCATTTCATCAAGCGATTCCGGTGTCCAGGTTCTGAAAAGGAAAATAAAGGTTTCTACTAAATCTCCCTTTTCTGACTAGCATTTAGTTACGTCTACTCAACAAGGAATCCTTAGAATACTCACTAATTTTTATCATAATGGCACTTTAAAACCTTATTAACTACGTCGCTTATAGGACATACATATCTGGCACATATTTATGCACTTTTTTGGTATACTCTGCCGCTTGTACGAAAAAAATGATCCAGTAAATACTATCAGAAGAAGTAAACTACTCAATAGCATAAAGGCAGATCCGCTATACTATTAATAAGTTTTTTTATATTTATTAAGTAATTTTAAGGTAGGTTATAAAGAGTCCCCACTATATAAAAAAGGGTCACTGCTTTCTTTCAAATAAGTGTAAAGAGAATTTCCTATTCTAAGCAAAACAAATTAGACTTAACAAAGTCGAGGGACATTGCTAAGGTAATTAAGGCTTGTAAAAAGTCATTAAATTTTAGAGTAGAGTAAAGAAACCTCTTGAAAAATTTACTAAAAGCATCATAAGTATAGTTTTAGCAACTAGGATACCTCCTTAATGGGCTATTTTCTCACTTACTTAATGTATCGTGTGTTGTTACAAGCCTTATTTTAGCACCCCTAGCTGTCACAGAAATTTGTAGATAAGCTCTGTTCTTTGAAAAATAGAGTATCCTGGAAAGACTCTTCATTAAAAAGGGAGCTAAGGAGTAAAGTAAAGCCCAAGTTATTTAGAATACCTTTTTCTATCACTAGTTTAGCGGTTGGATATACTAAGGGGCTCATTTAGGGTATCTATTTACTATTTATGCATTACTTGCTTTTTCGGGAACTTACTAACAGAAGTTTTAAAAGCTTCGTTCAAAATCTTACGATACCTGATATTAGTCTAAATTCAAGCCTTCCTTACAAACTTACAAAATGGAGTGCTATTTTTAATCTTTTTCCGGATTCCTAATAAGCTCCTTTTACGAAAAAGTTTAGCTATGTAGGAGAGGAAATTCCAGTAATATTAATCTTTTGAAAGTAACCCCTATTCGAGACCCTGCTCTAGGGAAAGTTTTTACCAGTTAAATTAGAAGCATGCTCCCCCCATATTCTATTGCATTCTAGAGTTAGTATAAACCGAAAGGCCGGCACTTTGGGTCAAATCTAAACCTTTTGCGCTAGCTGGGAAATCAAAAAGTACAAGTTCCTGAAAAATCTTACAATTTATAAAGCAGCCTACACCTGTTAAAGATCCTCAGTTTAAAAAGCATATTTTCATTTTAGTGAAAAGTTAACGCAAGTAATGGAATCACTTAGGTAGAATTTTTTATATGGTATCTGAGTTCAAGCTTCCTTTACTAAAGAGGTAAAAAGCGGAGCAATTGCTTATCGATGCGTAGACCAAAGTTTCAGGTTCTCCTAGTCCTTTTTGCAATACATCAAATTTGCGGATCCTTTCTACGTTTTGCTTTCTAGTAGTGACGCGTGGACAAGATAAAAGGTGGGCCGGTAGCACTAAGTCCGAAGGGATATCCTATTTGAAATTACGTATTTTTAAAAGTCATTTCAAAGTTCCATAAGCCGGTAAAGTTGAGGTTTTCCTTTATCTCAGGATCTCAAGAGTCTTTTACTACCTGTCTTCATCGTAAGGAGTTTCTAGTGCCTTGCTATGAAAATGTGTACTTAAGAGTATCAAAAAAGCTAGAACATATAGGAAGAATTTCAAATTAACCTGGATTTCCTTAAGGTATCAAGGCTCAAGAACTGATGAGTAGGTTTTGGGCTCCCTTGTTTCCAGGTTTCAAAAAGACCTAAAGCTAAAAATAAGAGAACTCTAGAGCTTGTAAAGCCAAACTGCGATAAAGGCGCCGGCATTTAGTAGATCCTACTCAGGGTTAGGCTTAAGGGAGGTCGAACTTCTTTTTATTAACGTAAAACAAAGCGGGGCTTTTTCGCAGTTAAAAGTATCCTATCTAGAGAGTTATGTATAACCTGTTTGGGCTCTTATCCAGTGAGATATGCAGTATTTTATAAATTAAAGAGTACTATAGTCAAGAAGTTAATACTATCCGGTTACGTTTTCTATTTTTCTAAGGTTCCTTTTCCTAACTAAAGTCAAAAATTTGGTTAAGGGATCTCTTTTCTCAGCATAAACTCAAGTTTTTTCGCTTTTTAACTATTCGTGTAAAGTATTTATTTCACAGTTAATCCTTGCTAACTAAGGGATTTTCTAACTGAAGTTCGAAGAATACCCGGATCGCTAAATTAAGTGAGGTACCCTTTTAGAGCTATTAGTTTTTTACTTGCCTTTCAAGCGACTCAGGATCTACTCTATTTGTTTTTACATGTAGAAGTCCTGGATTTCTTTCCAGCTTTGTCTCTACGAGTTCATAGTATTAAAAATTTTCTATTAGGCTATCCCTTTTTAAATTCAGTTAAGTTTGACTTTATAAATGGTTTTGGTATGGTATTTGTTAAGAATTTATATACATTTCTTTTCTTGTATAGCTTGTATAGTCTTCTCCATGAGAGTTTCAACCCTGTATTTTAATTAAGATATCACGTAGAAAGTTCTTGACGATTGAACCTTCGCATGAAATATATAAAGAAAGGACCAACTATATATTAAAAAAATATGAGGCTTCCCGTGATTAAAGCGAGATCTAGTCTTATTCTGGAGTATTTATTTGTATACCTTTCTAATCCCTGTGTATAGTATTCGCTTTCTTAACACAAAAGGTACTGTCAAACTCTTTTAGGGTTTTGCGTACTCCGACAGTTTTCTTTTATAGTGTAATAGGGAATCCTCCAATGCGGCCAAATTTGAAAACTGAAAAGACAGGGTTAATTACTTTTTTACTAAGCAGCACTTTCTAGGATATTACCCTTTTTCATTTGTTAAATAAATGAATCGTATAGCTTTGATTTTAGTTATTAGTAGATAAAGTTATTGAAAAGGAACCCTTAGTATGGGGAAGGGCATAGAATTCTAAGCAAAAATATAGAAGTTACGGCTAAATTAAATATAATACTGAAATATCTAGCGAAGCTGTGTAACAAATAGGGAATACTGTCTCATCAAGGCAAAGCCCAGGATTCCTTTCGGGTCATAACCTAAAAGTATACGTGTTAAGCAGTTTACATCTTAATTCACTATAGAAGCTAAAAAGGTTCGAGGTAAGGGGAGTCTGTAGCAGTCCAAAGTAAAGCTCTGATAAGATGAGACATAAAATGAACTCAGAATGTTTATAACACCCATTTTTAAAAGATAACGATTACTCTCAAGGGGATTAAAATATGGAGACCAAGCAACCCCTTTTGTTAATTTTTATTTCGTTTTACTAGTCATAAAGGCGGGTTATTTATAACTAGAATTGGTCAGAGATAATATTTTTAAGAAATTATCTAGTCCTCTATAACAAGTTAAAGTGTATATATAAAGATATTAAGTCTCGCGAGGGGTTCCCTTGTAAATTTGCAAAAAGGGCCTCTCCGGTAGATATCTCAAATGCAACTATCTTTATATATAAAATAAGTTTTCTTAAACCCTTTTCTATCTCTAAATTTATCCCTTTTTAAGCCTTTATCGGGAAATTCCGGAATCTATATCAAACCAAAAAAGAGGCCTTTAACCTAAAACTAAGCCCTAGGTTCAAACCTCAAGGAAGTGCTTTTTCTAAAACTCCACACTTTTAGAAGCTCCTTCGGTTGAGCAAGCCCTATTAATTAGTAACTATTATGTACCTTAATTACAGTAAAGAATTCTTTTCTCGATATTTCATAGTATTTACTTATTTTAAATTAGGATACTCGCGTGTTCATTATAGGTATAACCTGCCTTCTTTGATCTTTTCTAGATCCATATCTTTTATTCCGACAAGTCTAAGATTTTTCCCTATTAAAGTTCATCGCTGTAAGAGACTTACTAGGTAAATCAACAATCTGGGAATTCTTTGTTAATAATAGGGGCGTTTACGCTACTTCATTTATAGATAGACATTGCTTTTATCTGTTTCAATACAATGAGACTCTTGGGGGTTCCTTCTTATAGAGTAGGAAAATAAAAGATAGGATAGGAATCTACGGGTCCTTGTTTATCTATTTACTTCATTTTTGCAATTTAAAGTAAAGGACCCCTATGATGGGTTGAATAGAAATATCCGCGAAATGGTGTAAGCCCGAAATTAGAGTCTCCTGGTAGTGAAAGGGTAACTTATGGCCCCTACTTTGTTCTTTTTAGAGCTTTATAGAATTTTGTTATTAGGTGTCGTATTATATTAATATATACTTCGAAAAAGGAGAAGGATTGAACATAAGGCTTGGATAAAAGAAATGGAATTAAACGAAACTCTTTGTGGAAAAATATCACGTACTCGAAGGTTGACATATTAAAAATCTACTTTCCTTTTGTTCTAATACATATAGATTTTGGTTTTTATACCAGGTTGCCTTAATTAGTCTTTAGAAAGGTTCAAAGTTTTGCTTACCAGGGTTTATAGTTCGGGCTACCTCAATATCCTACAAATGAAAGATAATCCTCAAAAAAGGATGAGAAACTACCAGGGGTTTTTAGAAAAACTGAGAAAGGCTCCCGAAAGGGTCCACGTAATTATAATTATAAGAGTGCTTGGGTCAAAGAATATCTCATATACTGATACCAATATAAATAGGATGATTTTTATTTAAGTTTTCTAATTATAGGGATAGAAATATAGTATCAGCCGGATTTTTATGAGTTGTATACAAGATTAGTGGACTCATAAGCAAGCTCTAGAAGAATAACACGTTTTGAGTTTATTTATATAGATATGGGATACTGTGTGTATAAAAAAAAGTTACCTTACAATGCAAACGGGATTCCTTATTCGATTAAGCTCTTACTTTAGTTTTTTAGGAGAGTTACGATATAATAATAAATGTCTAAAATTAAGAAAAGAGATAATGCTTTGATTTATAGTCCTACGCCTTACCTGTAAATTAGTAAGGAACTAGGCCCTCGCTGAGAGTTTTTTTATAGAGTCAAGTTACTCAGTTAGTTAGAGCAATTAAAGGAAAGCGTTTTTCTCGAACAGTGTCAATTGTTGGAAGGAGTATAAAGTCAATTTATACTGGGTAAGTTTTTTGATTAAGAATTACGAAAGATTGTGAATATTGACTAGGGAAATTTCTAACTCATTTTTTTAGACTCGGATACTAGAGCTTAAAATATGCATTAGATATAGTTTCTTTCCTATATTGCCGAATTCTAGTTCTTGATAAAATAAAAACTTGTGTAAAAAAGAGACAAATTTTAGTTTTTACTGCTGGATGTTAAGTTTCTCCGTTTCTCCTAGGGCACCTAGATTGTAGACTTCTTCCATGAGGGTCTAGAGAGCGGGTATAAAGCAGTATGCTCGGCAAGATATAAAGGGTTTTAGTTTTAAAGTCTCTCCTATTAAGGGAGCCCCTCTTTTTGTAAAGCTTGTTTCAGCTTATGATGAGTCCCGTATTTTGAAAGTAGTCTTTTAGGAGCTCTAGAAAAAAGGAAATTCTTATCCTATCATAGTAAAATCCCCGCTTGCCTCTTCCGGTTTCGGGTAAATGTACTTAGTATGTTTTTTTGTAGAATTTTTTGAGTATTAACTCTGCTTTGTACAAGAAAAAGGAGCTCTTAGTGACTCTGTAGTAAGTATAAGTAGATATAAAAAGGTCAAAATTTTCCTTGAAGTAGACTAAAATCTAGAGTAAAAGCGCATTAAGGTCCAAACCCGTTTATGTAATTCAATCGGTTCTAAGGGGATTCCGCATAAGTCCTTAAAAGTAAGGGTAACCTCTATTTCCTTGTTAAGAGTCTCCCCGTCTACAAGCAACCGCGCACGAGTACTAAAAAAAACCTTCTTATTCAACTTTAGCAAATAAAGCTTACCTATATTATAGTTAAGTCATCTCAAAAATATTGTAGGAGTGTCGTACTAACACAGAATGACCCAAGAAATTCAGTGTTTAAAATCCGGTAACGAAATACTTGTGGAATACTCACTTCTACCCTAATCTTCATAGACCCCACACTTTAGAATTCCCTTTCTCTAACCCGAGTCAACCCTGTATAATTCTACGGGGGTCCCTTTTACTCTTAAAAAGGGAAACCCCTTAACATAGAAGCTCAAAATCCAAAACTAAAAAAGGGCTGTTAAAGCGAGCAGCTCCTTGACCTAACTCACTAAATCTAAATATTAGGAACTGTATGTATCCAGGACTTACTTAATACACGACCGCTAATAAGGATTCCTCTAGATAGAAGATAGATACCTCGTTTACCCGCGAATAATCTTTTGTAAATGCTTTAGGAAGATTATAGCCGCGAACCCATTAGAGTTCGATCCTGCGCGGACTAGCTATATCCATATTAACTGTTAAACTAAAACAGGGGTAATTCCTTTAGAGTTATAGAAAGACAAGGCCCCTTATAATAAAAAAAAGAAAAAGGAATACTCAAGTGCACTTTTATTCCCTTTTTTGCTCTCTCCAAAAGCAATTCAAGGAAATAAGTTCGAAGGATTTCTATCCGCTGCCGAAACTTAAAAGCAATCTTAGAAAGTTCAACAGGGAACCCTATAGTCAAACCAGGAAATTTACCAAAAAATTCTCATAAGAGAGTAGATTTCTTTTATACAGAACTCGCTCTTAAAAGGTAATACCCTTAAGCGCTCTTCTCTTATAGAAGGCAAAAAGATCGCAAGGCCCTTATTGAACCCTTACAACAGCTTTATATGACTCTTATCTTAAAATAGGCAGTGTTAGAGTTCGATATAACGCAAAACTGTTAATGACGGGAGCCTATATATACAAAGTAGGTATCCAAATTTTTGAAATTAATTAATACCCGCACGCACAGGTTAAGATGAAAGAAAATTTTTTGTAGCTCAAAAAGCCCTCTTTATGCTTTGCCGCCGATATTCGATACTGCACTCTAGAATTTTGTATATTATCTTGTGAGAAGAGGGAACCTCCCCATTTATTAATGCGATCCAATTGTCTATCTTGCACAAAGGGGTTTCAAGAACTTATGATTTAGCTCTTTCTTTATAGCACGGAAAGACTACCATGAGATTTCACTTTCTTCTAGTTGGAGTTATACTTTACAAGAGTGTCTCGCAGTAATAAGGTATCCGTCCTGCCCTACTAACTAAAAGGTGATAAATGAAATAAAAAAAATCAGTCTCTATCTAAAAAAGGCACTCCTATTATAGAAGATAGCCCGCTTAGGGAAAAAACCTATGTAATTTCTTCAATTGCCTCGGGATAAAATAAAAGAGGTTTTACTACTAAACAAACAGCACACCCCCCTTTAACCTGGGCCTAATTTCCTTATAATAAACTACAAAGAATCAAAAGGAAAAGGTAAGTAAGAGCTTATCCCTTATAACGAAGACTAGAGGTTCCCTTTTGTCTAAGCTCGCTACCCTGCCTGGCTAGAACAGATAGCTCGAATTAAGAATAGCTCCAAAATGACTTGATGAAGAATTAACAACATCTATTTTTTTTTGTTTTCTCAGGAAACCTAAGAATTTCCCATTTTTTGAAAATCTTAACTTCAAGGTCCAACGAAAGCTAGCCTATTTTAAAGTCAACTCGTGCAGCAGGGCCTAACTTTTGAGAAATGTAGTAATTATATATCTTTTATAACAAAGTGCTAAGTGTAATATTAATATGTCTTGAGAATAAAGAATTAGTATAAACCTAGGGGCTTGCCTACTTTCAAAAACTTAGTAAAGACATATTATAAGTTTTCTAAAGCGACACTTTTTAATACCAAATTTCTCTGGATTTAACTGCCTAAAGACCTAGGGGATCTCAAAAAATCCCTTGTCTATGTCTATAGGGGCCCTCTATTAAACCTCATTCAGTTTTTATGGGGCACTAATCTCTTTTTGTATTGGCAAGCGTGCTCCTGTCATCGCTTCGGGAGGTGTATCCAGCTATTCAAAGCAAGTCTAATTAATGGTAAATGTAAGCGAACCTGAGACAAGATAACCGTGATCGAAAAAGGGGTGCTCCACATTATGCTTAGTTTTCTTCATTATGAACCTCGAAATTCGACGGATTTTTAGACTGAAATATAATCCATAGGCAGTGCTGCTAAATGAATTTTCCATTGCTTTAGATAGAATACAGGGAGTACGCTTTCTACAATAACACTGTAGAATCTTTTGAAAATCTTGGGGAAGTCCCCTTGTTTTTGTCCAGTGCTTTAAATCTTTAAGGGGTTTGGCTTTTTTCTAACAAGAGATTTCTTTTTCGCCGAGTTAAAGCGCTAGTGCAGCTAAAACTCAAGAGGATAATCCCTAACAAAAGACTATAAAAAGGAGCCGGTGCTTTGACGGAATTCCTCATTTTGTAAATCTAACTTTAAACGCGGTTGCAATAATAATTTGTATCTAAATTCTATATGCCGATTACTTTTGCACCCTAAATTTTGCGACACTTAAGGGGCTACTTTAAAGAATAACCTACCTGAAAGGAGGGTCTATTATACCCAAAAGGAAGGCCCTCATAAGGATTTCTTTACCTGTTTATATAAATATGCTTGGGGCGGCGTACCCCTAGAGCTACTATGAGCCTATAAAACGGAAACTCCGTATTCTACGAGAAAAATCTTAACTGACATCTATAAAGCGCATTCTTAACTACCTATATTTTATATCCCTTATTTATATCAGAACCTAAAATCCTAGGCAAGAGTATCTCGCAAATTATACTGACTTCCAGTTTGGTGGCTTTTTGGTTAATGCCTATTCTTTCACTTTATTATTACCTTCTGATTTATTCAACGGATCCCCAACATATGGAAAAAACCTGACTTTGTATGTCATACTTATACCTATGCCCTATAAAAACCGGAAAGAGGTAACCTACTTACAAGGAGAAGAAAGACTCCTACCTAAATCCCGGGTCACAAAGCAACAGCAAAATCAATCTTAGAATCTCCTATATATGGGAGGCTCTAAGGAGAGTTACGTCTTGAAGATGCTTGTAAATATCTAACTGAACAGCTAAATTAAGTTAAGGCGAGATCCCTGTTTCTAGTAAGTGCACAAAACTCTACTTTTCACAGATCTGATAAATCCAAATAACAAGGACTTCCGGAGCTCATTTTTTATTTTTACTACCTATAATTTAGAGATTTAGACTCCAGTTCAGACTCTAGAACTAATATATTTCCAATTCCTTGGATTGCTTTAGATTTGATTTGGAACAAGAAAGCCGAAGAAAGAACAAAGAGGACTCCCTTATCTATAATGATTGTCTTTAACCCTGCCTCCCAATCCAGTTTGTTATTAAAAAATTTACCCCGTACTACCGAATGTGTAACTAGGGCTTTCCTGTTTATTAATATTGCAATAACCCGGGAACAACCAAAGTTTTATACTTCCAGAGTTTGGAGTACATGCCATCCAAGTTTCTTCTAAAAGAATACAAAAAACTCTTAGAAATAGAGAAGTCACATTGACAATCGAGAATCCTTTAAACTTTCTATTTTACCGCTCCAAGTTCTTATGCTTTTGCGAGGGGACTCATACTACTGGATCAATATTAAACAAAGGGTTTGTGTAACTTTTTATATACAAGGCGAAGCTGGTCAACCTAAGACTCATTTTTGGCAAGGCAGTTTCAATAATTTAGAGCAAAGTCTATTAAGTATCTAAAAATCTTCCTATAATTGTAATTTATATGTTTAAAACTCTGGTTTAGTTTAGATAAGGAGAGTTCCCTTCTGGTCCCATTCCGACTTTATTTATCATTTATCCTAGTAAGCTGATTTTTTTACTAAGCCCGGGACCACTAGTGAATACAACAGTGACATATTCTTTTTATTTTTAATAAATCTTGGAGAGAGCTTTTTTGCTTAGTCATTTTATATTAAACAGAGCTGAGCTATGAAATATAAGGGAATCCTAGCTAGCACTTTTGTTTCCTTTCCATAGACGGAAATCCAATATCAATTATTAGAAAGGCTCCCTTACCTCCTCCACTTTCTACTTGCTCAATAATCCTAAAAAATTTTCAATATTAAAATCAAAAGCCCAGACGAAAGCTTTAATGGCACGAGCTGCCAAAAACTTCTAGAACTTTAAGGAAGATGCTACTTAGTAATAAAAACGAAGGAACAGTGCTTAACCTTAGGCGTATAATTTATATAATTACTTATCTCAGACTGAAACCTGCTTCCAAGTTTTAATAAGTCGAACGTTAAAGTTTCCTTGAAATGCACCCTTTTAGGAGTTTTTTTATTCTGGTTATGGGTAGCCTACGGAGCATTACCTTTCGAAGCTTTGCGGGAGCTTCCTTCGAGAAGTATCATAGTTAAGTGACAGAGAAAATTCCCTACCAAAAAGCCCAATACAAAAAAGAGCTATTGACACAATAAAGCTTGTAAAAAGAACCCACAAGGAAAAGGCTTGCCCCTTAGTTATAGGTTTCCGAGGGAAATTGTATTAAAAATTCCTATATATATACTCTTTATAGGCTTACCGCGCTTTTTTATAAAACAGGTAATGCTGCATAAATTCTTTTGTTCCACTACAAATCCCTTGGAGACTCTAAATTAGCTCGGTATTTAACCCTTTGTGTACCTTTAGATGAGATATAAATATCTTTTTCTGTTGCTTTTTTGAAGTTTATTGCTTGAAATTCTTAATGAAACCTGGATTCTTGAGTATTCTAGTAACTAAAAAACATTTTGCGGGTAGATCCCAAACAAAGGCTTAAATCAGAAGTAGGTCTCTGTTTTCAAATTTCAAGGATTATAAATCCTGAACTCTATAAAAGCTTTTTGTAGAAGTAGTCGAATTCTGTCTAACTACAAACTAAAGGATGTATAAATACGCCCCTAAAATTTAGTGTTTATAGTTTTTTCGGCTAGTCTTCAACCTTTAAAATGACTCTGTATTAGGCAAAAGAAAAGTATTATAATCCGTTTGCTAACCTAGAGGAAGGAATACAATAACCAAATAGTACAGCGCAAAAGCGGGTAGCTAAGGGTTTGATATTGACTAGTGATATTGAATAAACTTTTCAATTTGCAGTAGAGAATATATAAGAGGAATCTTGTACAAATTAGTACCTAACAAAAAACTTTAAGATTCTAAACAAGGAATTCCTGATCCTTATATTAACATTCAGATCCTAATGCTTACAAATTAAATAAGGAGATTTGCTCAGGAAAGCCAGAGCCCTAATAAATAGTCTTGTTTAACATTTGAAATTAGGCGCGCTATGTATATACTAAAAGTCAGAGCAGAAACCTCCATTTAAATACATGAGAGTGAGAAAATTCTATACTAAAGTTCTTCCTGCAGCAAAAAGGCTAATATTATATTTATGTATGGATCGTGTCTTATTCCTTCAATAAGATTGGAAGGGGTTTAGCTATACTTTTTATTTAAAGGAGGTTTTACAGGTTAACTACGTAAGGAGTTTTCCTATTACTATTAACTAAAGTAGAATTTCTAAGCTTTCTCTTCTGCGAATATCGAGCGGAGACTTTATACTATATAGCACCCGTTTAATCCTTAAGGAATCCTGTAGATTTTTAACACAAAACAGCAAGATCCGAATGGGTATACCCTCTAATAAAGTGTGCGTAACGAGCGTGTATCGGAGGCCCCTTGAGTATTCCTTTACTTAGAGTGTCCTAACTTGAGTATCTTATAGAAAAAGTTTTTTTAGCTTTCTTTAGTAAGGGATAAGATTTTTTGTAAAAAGGCTTGCGGCAGGGTTGTTGTAGTTAAGCTATTTAATTTATATACCAAGCCGTTAGCGAAATAAGGACCCTTGAGTAAAAGTAATGGGATTCATGCAAAAGAGCCTCTTTTTCTTGAGTGTGTTATTTAGTAAAAGGCCATGGAGAGATAGCCAGAGCAAGTTTATTTTAGGCCTTTACGGCTTACGTAATTCGGCATTCCCTTGTAAAGTACTTGGTCTTTTTTTATTGCAAGATATCGTTTTTGTCGCTATAGGAGTCTTTCATAAAAATCAAATTCATTATTCTAGGGCTGGTAAAGAAAGTCCGTATGCTCTATCACAGCTGGGGACTTCTACTACAAAAGATAACGCATTGCAAAAAAAGATACCTAAGTCCTGTTCAATTTAGTTATTAATCGTAGTTGTTATGACATAATTTTAGTTAGAGCTCTAATCTTTCAATTTTTAAACTCACTAAAACAATAGCACACAAAAAAGGGAAAACTAGTTGTAAATTATAACCTTGTTTGATAAGTAAACAGCAAAGAATATAGACAAGGTACGAGAATCCAAAAGCCTTTAGTTTTTCCCTTTATAATACAAGAAATTCTTAATATCTTTTTCTTTTTGTAAGTAGGTATCTAAACAAGGATTCTTAGGGATAATAGCTTTTCAACACTACGGGCTCTGCTCTTCTTCAATAGGAGCTATTTGCCCAATCTAAGGTAACGTAGTTAAGCAAACAAGCACAAAAACATGTAGAGAGATATAAACTAAAATCTTTGTTCATTGACAGAGGAAAGAAGTTCCAAATCTTAATTAAAAAGCCTTCTAATTCCTCCGAAAAGGACTTTAACCCGGTAAAATAACATGAGGAAAACCAAAAGAAAAAAATCTACAAGGGTACAACAAGTCAAATTTGTACATAACTCAAATAAGGCTTAAGTTAAAATTACCCTGAGAATCCTGCTAACAAGGTGCCCTATTTGTATTTTTATTCTACTCAGCTTAAAACCAATTCACTTGTTTTCACTAACCAGATCCCAGATCCAGTCGAGCTTAATAATTTTTTATTGGCAACGCCTTGAAGTCATACACAAGAGTATGAAGGTAGTCCCTCCCCTCTTACTAAAACGGGTATTCTTTTACCAGTTAACACAAGAAGCAGATTAAGAAGAACTCCTAATATAGGTAAACATCATGTTCAAGAAAAGGATCTACAAAAAGCGGGCTTAACTAGAGGAAGCTTTGTTACACAAACACCCTTGCTTGGCCCGGTCCCTTACTTTATTACTTAATTAGATGAAAAGGCCTTTAAAAACTAAATTGTATACATTTCTATTAGAGAACCCCCCTACTCTCGGATTAAAAACTACCGTGAAATGTATTTGAGGGGTACTAGAACATAAAAATTACACGACCCTAATCTTACTTTTATCCGGAAGGCCTGAGCCGTCTCCTGCTATATAATACCCTCCAAACCCTTAGAATCCGTGCACAAGAAAGTTAAAACACTTTAATAAACAACACTAACAAGGGGAAATTCCAATGGGGTAATATTTCTACTAAACTACAACCATACTAATCTAGGGAAACCCCGCTTCTGAAAAGTATATAATCGGTGAAATCTAACACCTTTGTAAACAGGAGTATAAAAAAGCCTTCGCTTTTTATAGATTTTCTAATTTTGAAATAAAGGTAAAAAAACTTGTGTGAATAATAAGTAAGAATGCCTTTGCGCATCCCTCTGCCACCGGGTTTCCTGGTTAAAAAGGGAATCAAAATTATGTGTTGTAAATACTTTTATAAGAATTCCTATATAAAAAGGGGTGCCTATTGACTCTACTCTCGGAGCACGTTCTGTTAAGTCTTAAAAAGAAGTTTAGGGAAACGGGATTTTAATATCGGGAAAATGGAAGCTCTTTTTTGGTAAATAAGGTACTTTTAGTCTTAGAAGTTTTTGTTACTATACAATATAAAGAGTTCAAATCTGGGCAAAGGAATTCCTTGATAAACTTCACCCTTAGACAATATATACCTACCTTTTCAAAATTTAGATTCTATCCACAAATCAGTATAAAGGGGATCCTTTGAACTACAAAAAATTCCTTAAAAAGCCCTGCTTGGAATGCATGAAAAATGATATACACCAGGAGACTTGGAACACAAAAACCTTTAGCCCGAAAAGAAATGCGGATTGCCTAAACTTTAGAATCACTTAGATCTTTAAGGTCTATACAATTGGGATAATAATAAGTATAAAACTGCAAAATCCTTGTGTCTTAGGGCACTTTTCCTCGTTACAAAGGATACTTAAAAGGAAAGGAACACCCCAAGCAGGACTCGGCTCTTAAACTAATTATTTATAAGATTGCTCCCCGGGGGCTGGGGTCTATTAAATAAAGTTTAATTCGCTTGTGTCCCGTGCGGCTGTTGTAAAACTAAGTTAAGCTGAAAGTCAAAGGTATGGAATACTGGGTAGAGCGTATTAAAGTAAAGGAGAAACTGATTGGAGAACTCCAGCATCAGAGCCTTCCAGGACAAGTAGCAAACCCTCCCAGTTCTTTTGTTAAAGTTAAGTTGTTTGCCAAAAGCTGAAGGGACTAAAAAAGGAATTTCCTAGAAAAGTCCCTTATTACAATAGAATTTTTTGTACCCGTACTTTACTTTAAGACTAACGGGTTACTTTGACTTTCCGATCTTTAGTAAATTAGGAGTCCTCTTTTTTTTATATTTTATATGAGTAGGGGTCCATAATACTGATACTTACTTGATAAACAGGATAATTGCTTAGCTATATAAAGCAGCAGGATCATATACATTTATGTAGTATATTCAAGTTCAGTAGTTAACTCTCTTTATAGCAGTTTTTCTAAGAATTTTAGTACTCTTTTCAATAAATTTAATAAGGAATAAACTAAAGTGCAAAGTTTATTTGGGTTTTATACCAACACAAGGGAACCCGCGAAATTAAGTAAAGCTCTAGAAGTTAGACTACTTATGAAAAATTTGTACTGGGGTAGTTTTAGAGACAAAAACTTGGATTAGATTTTTTTATAACACTGGGAATTGCTTTAACTAGAGTGGAGTAAAACCCCTGTTCTGTAATTCCTTAATTATATAACATTTCACAACTTACTATCCTTTTATATAAACGAACACTCAATTCTCTTTTCAAACCCTTGTTTAAGAAAGATAGTGAATTTATGCATCCTTTATATAAACCCCTCTTTAACGAGTTGCCCAGTATCCCAAAGCCCCGAATTTGGTACAATTTTTAGAGAAACCTAAACTATATGCGAAAAAGGGGGAACTTAGATATTTACCTATATTTAGAAGTATGTAAAGTAAAAGTGTTACTCGGAAAAACCTTTTGCCACGCGATGCGAAATCCTAGAAAAGCCTCCTACCAAAACTTTGTATCCTGTATTTTGGAGTCTTTTTTTACTTGATATGTAAGACTTTAATCAGCTTTCGATTTCGTACTTTTACTCTTTAGGAGTGTTAGATACACGAGGTCCCCTTATTTTTGTAATTAGGATAATTTAAGAGCTTCCGCTAGCTATATCCGGGGCTTTTTTCTAATTGCTTTCACAGGGGTGCTTGTTTCAGTACAAGATTCAAATAGAGATTTACTCCTTTTAATTAAGTTTCATTTTGGTCTAACATTTTCCGGGATTTGGTTGTATTAAGAGTTTCCACGGGGCGGGTCCTAGAATTATCCAGCATTAATTAGAGCGGAGTCCATTAAAGTAGGGAGGGTCTTATAAAACGGAACCCGGGTTCCCTTAGTTATTGCCTATTTTAGAGATTTTTGAGGTAGAACCGGAATATACTGAGCCGGGGAATCATACCCTTTAAGTTTAAAGGTTGAGCTTAATAAAGCTCTTTTAGGTGTGAAATTTTGAGTTACCCTTCTCAGGTTTCTTTTGTGTATACTATAATTGCGAAAGTTTTTGGTTTAAGGGGGAGCCCTTTCTTCTTAAAAGTTATTCGTAAGGACTTTAGAATCGGGTTTATCCTTTCGTTAAGGAATATCGTTTGTTTTCAACAGAAGCAACACCCGGACATAATACTAAGGTAAAACAACGCAGGCAAGCGGAGGCCGGGAATCAGATAAAGGGAAAGAAAATAATAGGAAAGCTTTTCTAAGACAACAAGTCGTTTGCTAGTTAGTAAGTTTCTTTCCTTGGGCAGTCCTTAAGTGTATATAATATTATATACTAAACTTGCTACTAATAATTAATGTCATAAAGGAAGCTCTGACCGGTGCATTCGCACTATAAGAAGATTTTTGTGTAAATTAGTTAAACTAGTATAGGACTCAGTACTACTAACTACCAACAAAGGATGCTCCTATCTAAGGCTAAGGACAAGTCTAAAAAGAAAGTCAGAAACTCAAAACCCGTTCAAATAACTATTTCCCTGTAGTATCAGTTCCGATATAGGGGCACCTAGTGAACTCTAGTAGCGTAGTATAGCTATACTATGGGCCTCTTTTCTGTCTAATTATTTAGCTTGTTAGATTTTGAATTTGATTTTTTGGGACCCCACCTATTAGAATAGAATAAAGTATCCCCTTTTTGCGTAATTCACAGTGCTCCCAAACTAGGTTGCCCTTTGTTTCATAGTTATATAATCGCTTAAGCGCGGATAAGTTTAAAATTTCTAAATAGCAAAACACCTAAAAATGTATTTATAACCTAGATTAGAATCCCTTTAGAGGTTAATTCTCGGAAGTGAAAATTACGTTTCATAAACTTATTCTTGAAACTCAGTTGTTATTGCTATTATTGCTAAGCGACAAAGCCCCACTTGAAGCTAATTTACAACTCTCTCACGTAAAGACAAGGATCTTACCGGGCTCCTTATTTTTTCTTTTTATTTCTAGTTTGAAACGAGCGGGGGTGTGTAAGTAAAAAGTCTACGGCCGCGCTAGTAAAACTTTTTGTCCTTAACTACAGCTTTTAATAGAAGGATATTTTCAGGAAAGGAGTTCCCTTATTAAAAACCCTAGAATTTTAATAATCCTTAGCAGCTTATAGGCTTAGGAACAACAAAACCAAGTAAAAACCAGAATTACAAGTTCCTAAATTTGGAGGCATACGAGCAAAAAGTACGAGGAATCCTTGTTACTAGAATCCAAACTCTTTTCTGTTAGATTGTGGGTTCCCTTTGCAACTGCTTATACTCTTTTAAAACAAGACTGAATTTTATTTACAAGATTTCTTGCCAATTCTACAGAGTTGGCCTGCAGCGAAATAGGGCCCTTCATCTAAATAAAAAGGAACAGAAGGAACCAGGTTTCCTTAAAGGGAGGCAGGCTTCGGGATCTTTCTAATTACTTTTTTCTAAAATCTAACTAATATTAGGGGACCCTGAAGTTTTCAAGTTGGGTTTTGACTTTTGGAAAAAAAGAAGAAAGGTTCCTTTTTAGTAATTAAAGGCATCCCTTGGATTTATCTGTCTGTGTTGCCCCTGTCTAGTATTAAGAGCTTTTCTTTAGTTTTGTTGCAAAAAGAGAACTTAAGCCTAAGCCCGCTTTTAGGTAAGTATATTGAAGAGCAGAAGCCTAGGCGATTCCCCATTTAGTACTATTAAGTCAACCCGGTATCCGTGAGAATGAGAAGAGAATTCTAATGTCTTAATTTTCCCCTTTTTTACTTTGTATGACCTGGAATCCCGCGGAAAAGCTCCTTAGAATATCGTCTTTACCCTACCTAAAACCTTGAACTTATCGTTTTAAAAGTCTTCGTGACATTCCAAGATCAGGGTTTAACACCCATTTTTAGGGACGCGCCTCTTCTCGTGGATTGCTCTAATTAGGCTAATAATAGTCAAAGAACTCCTTTGAACAACCCAGCCTTTTTAAAACAAGGGGAAGCCACTCTCTCCTTAGCTGCTCTACTACTTAATTAAGTCCGTAACTTTAACTTTCTAGTTTTTACACAAGTGAAAGTATACAAGCTATGCTACACTAGCAGGCTAGGTAGTTTTGACTAATCAATAAAGTAGCTCCGTTCTAAAAAAATTCTTTAATTATACTAGTTTCTGATTAGTTGAACTAGCCCGAATAAAAAGTCTCAGTAGACCTACTAGAGAGGACTTATGAACCGGTTTAAGAAAACCTCTTGCGATAAAAAATTTGTGCTAGAGGCACCACCCCTTTCAAAGCCAAAGATTCATAGTTTATGCAACAAACTCCACAATGTTACTTTTAGTACTAGGCCCTTACAAGTACCTAGGAAGTGCTAGCGAAAGTAATTAATGTTTTTTCCAAACGGGACCCAGAGGAGGAAACAAAATGATTAGATTTTCGTTGTAGAAACTCAGGATTATTATAGCTTAATTGTTACTAGGCCTACCTATCAGGTAATAACTTGTACGTTGGGACAGTGTTGTATAAGGGGATATCTAGTTACAGACTAAAAAAGATCTTACTTATTAACATTAACTAAGTGATAAAAGAGAGCCCTCTGGTAAATTCAGTAATGCATTTAATAGTAGAACTTCACGTGATAGGAATATAAAGAAGGAAATAAACTCCTGCAAAAGCGACAACTAAAGTGAAACCTAACAAAAGCGAGAGCGGTGGTTATAACACATATGAAGTTCTATCTTAATTCCCATAACCAACCTAAAGTGTACTAAACTACAGCAAAGCGGCTAAATAAACTGCAAGTTACTCCCTATACTGAATCTTATAAAAGCAGCAGTCTACAATACAAAAGAAGTTGTTACCTATCCTTATAGAACCATCCCCGTGAAATCCGAACAAGGGTATCCTTTTCCATTAACCTTGCCTCCATATCGGATAACCCTTACCTTTTAGATCTCGGTAAGCGTATAAATCCTTTTTTTAGATTCATAGATGACATAAAAAGGATCCTTTACACAAGTATGAGTCCAGGGTTAAGGTCTTTTTAAGGGTATCCCCACTTTAAGTTAAATTTAAATGTACTTTGACTTTGAAGTCATGTAAGAGATCCTCTTTTCCGCTAACTCTTTGTAGTAATAAAAAGGGAGCATGCAAATGTAGATAGCTGTAGTACGCTTGTCAAGAATGGGAAAGCATTACTTAATTTAAATGGAAATACTAGATTGTTAGATTCTAGCTTTTTGTTAAAATAGCTAACTAAAGGTATACTATGAAAGAAACGTAAATCTGATTAACTCGGTTATTAAAGAAAAAGCTCTCAAGTGAAATTCCGCCCCTATTCTAATTTGTAGTTGAAACTTTAATGTAAGTTATATGACTTATAACCAGAATTTGCCCCGCAACACTCTATACTCTTAGCGGAACCCTGCGAATCCGGAGCCGGTAATTCCTCATCTCTCCTTACTTTACTAAAACCGGGAACAAATAAAAAAAAGGTTCTGATCCAAGTATTTAATTAAGTATTAAGTTTCTGGTCTTAAACAGTGGGTCGTTTTAAGAGCTCTCCAATTGATAAAAGAAGCAAGCTGTCATTTCAAAATTCATAGGTTCACGGGGAAGAATAGGTAATAAACTACAATATTAAAAAGTATTAGCCTATATCTAAGAATCTTTACGCCTTTTTTATTTGTTACACGAGCGGTTATTCTTTAGTTACGAGGTTAGAGTGTAAGAGTATTTTCATTGTTTCGGGATTCTAAAAACTAAGTCAAACTGAAAAATAGAGTAAAAAGGTCCGTAACGCGAATTACTGAAATTCCTTTAGGTATAGTATGAATTACGAGTACAAGTTAGAATTTTGCTTTAAGGGGAATCTTAATTTATTAAAACTCCTTGTACGCTCCCCTTTCGTGCGCTAAAAAATAAGGCACTCTTGCATATGCTTTTTCTACGTTTTTAACACGTTGAGTTAATGTATAGGCGTCTTTTAGGACATTTTTCTTTGCAATGTCAATTCAGTGGTGCAGTATATAGAAATATAGAAAAAGGACTTTTACTGTAAAGAGCTCCCGCCTGTCTTACTCAGGTCAGTATTGGTATTCTCTTCAATTTAAAGAAAGTGTTAAAAAACCTCCTCAAGAGTGCTTTGGCAGCCTAATAGTCTTGTATAAACACCCCGACCCGTAGCAGTTAGTCCCCTTTTAGTCTATTACCTATAGATATTTTACTGGATTCGGGAATATCTCGCTAGATCAAGAACTGTAGCGTTGTGTGTACATATTTCTAAAACTTTTTTAATACCTTTATTTCGAATTCCCCCAGTTATGAGTCCCTTTTTATAAGATCTTACTTGAGACGCTGTATTAAAGACATCCCTAATCCCGTATTTCACACGGGTCTATCTCCAAAGCAAGGGTAGAAAATGCATGTCAATAATATTAGTATAGAAGTACCGAAAGGAGCTCACCGAAGTAACTAAAAACTAAAAAGAAATTCACTCTCCTTAAATAAGGAACAAGTCCAGGACTACTACCTACTCAACTTCACTCGGTAGTTAAGGAATGCTTGAGACATTAAATAAAAGCTATCTGCGAGAGCTCTACTTTTTTAAGATTCTAATTTTTATTTGATATACTCATATTTAATAGGCGCTTATTGTTATCTCGAGGTTTACTGGGTAATTTGGTAGCATAACAAGCTTGGCGGTGGAACTTCGACAAAAAAGGCCCCGGATCTCGGATAAGTTTTTAGTGAAATTCTTATGCTTTCAGACCTAGTAGGGGTGTTGTTCTATTATCTTATAAGAAGATTTTTGGTTCGCTTGTGGGTACGCATAAAGTCTTATATTGCGGGAGGGGTTAATGTCTTATTAGTATGGGTAAAGTTAAACTGGGTTATAAAAAAGCGTCTAATCTAATATAGGGGCCCCTTGATGACCATGAAGTATAGCATCCCTAAAGTTTGTAAAAATTTGTCAACTAAAGGATATGGATTCTTTTTACAAATACGTTAATTCCTAAGTATTTAGCGCGTATGCTATGTTAAAGGGTGCTCCTTGGAACAGATAAGTATGTATTTACGAATTTGTAAGATAGGGCTTTTTCAGAATAGTTTTTTTACTTAAGTGCAACCCTATCCTATAAGTAGGCTCTGGGTTTCTTTCATTGACTTCATTTTACGAATTATTCACTTTTAGGTATTTGATTTAGAGGCTATCCAACTCTCAACGGTTTGGTTTTTTTCGTAGGAATTCCAGTATATAAGTATTTCGTTGTATGTCAACTTTTTTTACTGATACTGTATAATGTACCCAAGCGGACACTTTTCTATAAAGCTTTTCTATAATAAGTCTGGGATTTTAAGCTACTAGAAAAAGCCACAATCCGTAAAATAAGTATGGGTGTATCCGTTGAGAACTGCCAATAGCAAAAGAAAGAAGGTATTAAGTCTATTTTTAAAAGCAAAGTCAAGCCGTAGGCATTTCCTTCGGTAAAAAAGCTGCTTGAGAGTTAAGGTACAAGAAATTTTTATGCTACAATATTATGTGAATTTTGAGTAGATACCTAGTTTTAGCTTTTAGTTCTCATTCTTGTAGTAATAAAAAGTAATTCTAAGTAAAGTTTACTTACCCATAAATTTAATTAAAAAACTTTTGTACGGCCGTTTTCATGCGCTATAACGACATTGAAGGACCTCATTTTTTGTACATTTTTCATTTTACCATTGTTAAGCTTCCGGTAGTCGTAACGGTAAAGAGGGCTCCTTTTTTTACAACACGAGGGGTGGCGTTTCGATGTTTAGGTCATAATTTGAGGATCCTCTTTTAGAGATTAAGAATATAGGAATTCTGCGTTCTGCTTAAGCCGGCTGCAACCGCATAAAGTAAAGCCCCGGTTTGTAATTGTAATATATTTTAATCCTAACTGGGTTTAATGACTCTTTCCTTATCTACATTTTTTTATTTAAGAAGATTCTCTGCTGCTAAGTACTCCACTCCCCTTTGGGCAGTTATTCGGTGTGTAGTTTTCCAAGGAATTGCTCTAGTTTTTATCTATCATATCAATGAGCATCAAAGCAAGTTCCAAGGTTATAGGCTTACTCCCAGAAATTAAGAATCATAAAAAGGCGAAAGGTTAAGATCACAGTTTACAAAAAGAAGATCCTATCGATAATATTGACTATAAAGAAAATTATTGAGGACAAAATGAAGATTTATTATAACTAAAGGTCTATTCCCCCTCCCAAAAATAAGGAGCAAATGCTTTAGACCTTTAAAAAGCTTAACAAAAAAAGATGAAGACCACAGTCCTTAAATAAAATTCAAATTTTGGAACTTGGTAGTAACAAATAACAAGGCAGTACAATTCAAAAACACGGAACTTTACAAAAGCTCAGATTCTAAAATGCCCAATCTCAAATAGATATGAAGTCTATTATATTATACTGTGCCTATTACCAGAACTCTTTATTAAACAAATAAAGTAACCCTTATAAATAAAACTAAATCATGCTAGCTCAGAGATATGCGAATTCAGGAAAAAAGGTAATGACTTAACGATAGTCAAACCTCTGATATGAACCGCTTGTTCCTGCTTTAGACTGAGACAAAAGATACAGGACAATAAAAAGGGGACCTTAGTTATTAAATATCTTGCAGAAAAAGAATAGGCTTTTAGTACTTAGTTATACTCTGACTAACAAGTAAGGTATATTATAAAGAAACTTCTCCTAAGGCACTAAACATCTCTGAAGGGAACTCTCTTTGTTTGTACTAATTCAACTAAGACCCCATAAAATTCCATACCCCGTTTTTTTTAAGCCAGGATAAGGTCAGAAATTGGTAAGTTAAAAGAAACATACTAATAAGTAAGCTTTGAAGAAGAACTGCCTAGAATTCTCAGGAGCTTTTGCACTTTTTAACAGTTAGGCTTGCCCTTCCTATAACAACCCTATACTATTCCTTGTATCCAGATAGTCCTCTCATCAGTAATTCGACCTACTAACACTAAAAAGGGGTGCTATAGCCCTAAGAGCCTCTTTTCTATTTTAATGGATTCCCGGATAAGGGCCTTTTTTTAACCTAAGTTTATATCCTTTAGGGCTTTGGGAAGAGAAAAAGACTTAAGCAAATAGCCCTAAGCACAAGGTTTTTTTAGTATTACCAGCCATATGCCTCTAAAATGTAACATGAAATTATGACTAAAGGAAGTTCTCAAGGGTCCTTTTTTGTGTTATAAGAACCCTCTTGACTAGGACTGGGAAGTCTATGTTATATTTTATTGCGCAGGGAACTGAGGTATTATGTCCTAAACAGATTTTGGTTTAGTTACTAAAAAGGAATATACAGGATAGTCTCTTAAAGAAAGTGAGATAAAGATTTTCTATATTACTTAAGAGTCCCCTTCTTGGATAAGCAATTAGGCCTTAACACGGGACTTTACGGCTCGTTCTTCTTATCAATAGAAAAGAAATACAATATATATAAAAGAACCTGGGATAAAATTTTCTTACTTCAGCAGTGTATATCAAAAAGCCTCTGAGAATAGCTGAAGCTAAATCATTTTTTGTTTGAAACTCTAGTCTTTTTTATCTTTTTATTTCTAAGCAAGTAAATAAGGAGGAGTACGCACTGTGTAATTTAAATTATAGAATATTCTTGTTTTCAAAAAATTTTTCACAGTAAACTATAGCCTCAGATAGGTATACCAAAGCGAGATTCTTATAGGAAAATCTCTAAAGAGAGTCTCTAAAAATCCCGGCACCTTGTTACTATAGTATTGTAAAATGCGATATTACGACCAGCAAACGGAGCCTTTATAGAACTCCGTTTTTAATAAAATTAACAAAAGAAGTGACAGGCACTACTCTGGAGCAGGAAAAATAAGGATCAGTTTAAGGTTTTTTAGTTGAAGAGTACTCCTTTTTTGTTATAAAATAACCTCCAGGCACGAGATAAGATAATTTTACAGGACTCCCTAAAACGCCTGTCTGCGAAATTAACTGAGCTTGGGGCCTCCTTTTTATCTTAACAGGATTTGTTCCTATATCCTACACTTGTGTTACAGAAATGCTATATACTTTTGTCAAGCTTTCGTGCTGCCGATTTTAAGGTTGCTCAACATACAAAGAGTATTCCTTTATGTCAAGGGCCTGGCTACATAACTTCGAAATACTACACTTAGCGGTACACCAGCCCTCTCAAGTCAAGGTGGTGGAATCGAGGTCTTCTAACTTCAATTAATTAAAATTTCTTAAGAACGTTGAACTATATCCACAACTAAAGCCTGCTATAGAGGTCTTTCCCAACAAAACAAGGGAATTCTCTGACATCACAAATTAATATTGTATTTTAGGTTTTGCTTGCTTGTTTATAGTTGTCTACACTAAAAAATTTACCTATACGTACAAGTACCCATCTTTGACTGAAAATGTTAGTTAAAACCAGCAACCCCTAATTTAGATTTATAATCAGGAAATGGGAGCTTTACTTTATGTGACTACCTCCGTTCTGTATTAAGTTATTACCCAATCTTTGTAACTCCAGAGTTTCCCTGCAGTATGTTGTAGGAAGAGCCTAGTAATTGCAAGTTTTTGCTAAAAAATTTTATCCGTGTAATTTGTAATTAAGGAATACCTAATTAAAGTAAGGAATGCTTTTATCAAGCATAAATCAAAGGACTCTGGACAATTTTTCATAGACAGGAAAGAGCTTAATCGTGCAAAAGATTTTTAAGTAAAAACCAATGCTGACTCTTCTGATTAGTACTATAAAGGAAAGGACTACTTGTATTTGAATAAAAAAAGCCCTCACTACACGAAGTTTTACTTAATAAAGTCGTAAAATATCGGTCTTAAGAAACTAAGGAATAGGGCCTAGCTGCAAAAGTTTCCACATAACAAAATTAGGATGAGAACCCCGTATGAATATTTTAACTTTATTCTAAGGTTTTCGCTATATCATTTCAAATTAGCCTTCGTTATACGTTTCAATTATCAATACCCAGGTACGGGATCTAATTCATGTAAAAGGGCGCAGCAAGTCCGTTTAGAGTCCTTATATTTTTATATTCGACTTATACTTTTGCTTCCATATTCCCTAGCCAGAACCTTCAGATACTAGGGATTTCCTCAGGATCAATATAGTTACAAAAAGAAATTGTATAGAATAAATGCAACTAAAATGAAACAGGATGAAAATCTCTACCTCTTCTCCTAATAAATTTTTCAAGGACTACTTGTTAATGCAATACCTTGGCCTTCTAAGTGACTCTTAACGACCCCGCCCGAAATTATACAGCTTTATTTTATACAAATAGGTACTCCGTTAGCTAGGTTTTTGGGGACTTCAGTCTCTTTGACAAGCCATTTTCCGGATTAGCCTTACAAATTTCTTAGTAGAAAGTGAGTAGCTCGGAGCTGTGTTATAGTATAAACTTGAGGCCGGGATTTCATATTATAATTATAAGTGTCCAAATTTCTTAAATCTGAAAAGGATAGCAAATCAAATTTATATAGGAAATTTTGACCCCGTCCTTAAACTTTTTAACTAGCACGAAATAATTTATACAAACTTTAGCCCTATTCGAATGAATCTGCACTCCTTATTTCCTCAGCTTTCTCAGTTCCTAGCTCTATAACGGCTTTTAACTGCACTGTATATAATAAGTTTTTAAGAGCCATAGAATTTTATCCCTCTCGTCTATAGTAAGCGAGCACTACTGCCGAGGACTCGACCCTAACTCCATACAAATTTCCACAATATGTCTCAACAAAAATAATGGTATTTTCAGGGAGTCTCTTGGCTAGCTCAGTTTCTAAATGTCTATTTCATTTTATGCGATTGTATACTATATAAATAGTATACCTTTTCGCCAAAACACAAGAATTTCCTTTTAAACATTTCGATTACTTCGCTTACTCTCAGGGATAGTAACATAAATAAAGTTTCGTTTTGGCGTATTCAGGGTGTTGTACTTATTTAAATGAAGAATCAATGTTTCGTTCAGAGTTCTTGGGATATAAAAAGGTGGGTCCTCCTCTAACCCGGATTGTAGAGATCAAAACTCCTCGAGAATTTGCGTCTCTCCTATAGTTATAGTGTGTTAGTAACTTTTTAGTTAATAGAAGCCTTGCAAAAGCCCTGTGGATGCTAGTAAAACTCTAAATCTAATTGTAAACCTTAGAGTATATGTATATAGAATGCATTGGCGGGCTGTTATAGTGCAAAAGTTCGCAAAGGCTATCCTTAACTTTAGATTATTATAAAGGAGGAATACCTAATTTATATAACTATCACTTAGTTCTTATCCGTGTGTTTAGTAGTAGAGAGCACGCACCCCTTGTTGGTATCTAAGAGTACATCCTATGAGTGTTCATATAGACCTAATTATTATAACAAATTTCATATAATGGGTCCCCTTAAGATAGTCAATCCTCATTTAATATAATTTGCTCCTTGTTTTTGTTTAGGAAAAGCAAGCCCCTCCCTCTGCGTCAAAAAGGGTTCGCAGTTACCGTAAAATATAGAGTATTGAGGGATCTTTATAACACGAACAATCTACTACGAGTTTCTTTTATTTAATTCAGCTATCTATCGCAGCATATTACGTAACTTACATCGTAAATTCAGGGCAGTTAAAGAGATAAAGAGAACTTAAGGGAACTTCTTTAGGTGACTCGCACTACACCCCATCTAATCTAAGTACCAGAGTCCTTTAATTCAGAAAGAAACACTACCAGCAAACTATTTTCTATAAGGAGCCTTTTTTAAGACTTTGGGAGGACCCTGCTTCTTCATTTTTTAACACCTATCTGACTGATAGAGATACTATATGAGAAAGATAAGAGGCCTCCTAGTTTTTTTATATTGGTTTAGGCTAGTAAAAAAAATGAGTCCTTACTATATTAATTAAACCAACTAGATTAAAAGGTTTGTTATAGTTATAAGTGGTAGTATATAAAGTTCAAGACGTAACTTACGTTTATAAATATATAATATTATAATCTATTGAGACTCCTTATTATTTATTTGAGAATAAGCTACTGTCATGTAAAAAACTATATCGTTAGCATTTTCACCCCCTAAAAAACGGGGTTTTTCCGGTCCGGTATAGTTTTTGGGTTATTAGTTTTTAGTTTAGTATAGAGGCTTTTTTTTTACCTTCTAGAGGCTATAATAAAGCAGACGAATAGGATTTCTTTCCATTACGAACCGAATTCTTTTACAGGCTAAAAATCAAGCTTTTTTAAAATTTTCTCAAGATACTTAGCAGCATTTAAAACAGGACATAAAGTGTTAGCATAAGATCTTCTTACCCGTATTTTTGTATAAAGTAGTCCCTTTTTCTAATTAAGGGAGTCTTTCAGGATCAGAGCCCTGAGACTAAAAAAATACAAAGAAAGAGATATAAAAACAACAACGCCCTCTCTATTAGCCCGATCCGAAGTCGTTTCCTTAATACAAAATGGAATTTGGAACGCCGCTCTACTTTTTATCATTCATAAGCCCTAGCTCTATACTTTAAAGGTAAACAAAACTCCTTTCGAAAATCTTTGCCACATTTTCCTCCTAACTTCGACTTCAAGGTATGATACCCTACAAAGCTGCGCATAAGTTGCTCCTGTGATATAAAAAAAGACCTGGATTCCTTTGCATGAGTCTAATTTTATGAATAGAATTTGGTCATGTACTTAGGTATTCTAAAGCTCCCGCTAGACGCTAGACTGAGCTGCTAATCTAAAAAGTGAATTGAGGGAAAGATTAATAGATAAGCAAACTCTCTGTTTCCTGCAGTCCTTTTTGAAAAAAGGCCTTGCTTAGAATAAAAACAGTAATAAAAAGTATACCCCTTAATAATACGAAATCGAGGATTTTGGAGGCTTATATCCAAAAAGCAGAGAAGAGATAAGGGATGAAGCCGGATTTTTATATACTTTAAGGTGAAGCTTCTTTCTAGTAAAATTGTAAAACGCGCGAGCCACTCTTAAATAAGTTTGTTTTTGAACCAAGGACTTAAGACCAGAAGTCAAGTTACTCTACCAAAACGGAAGGTCTGAGATTGTATACGAGTCATTACATTAAAAAAACTTTCTACACCTAATTCCTGTTAATGCTTGGCTTTACTATACAACTTAGGCACCTCTTTGCTTTGCGCGCCTTATCTTATGTTGTTTGTTGTTACCCTTTATTTATAGCTCTACAACATTTTCTAGAGTACCCTTTGTTTTTGTACTTTTACAAGTCTGACAATTTAATAATATGAGTTTTATACACTTCTCAAAGGAATTATCCTCGTTTGCTTATACTTTTTATCTAATTAACTTCATACTTTACTAGGAGAAATCCTGTACTAGCAGATACTTTAGTTTATCCAAAAAGCCTTCACTTCGAGTCTGTTTCTTTTTTGGAGAACCCCTTAGAAAAATAGGAAAGTACCAGGACATTGACTTTATTAGGAAGTCTACAGGTGATTTTCAGAAAAAAGGCTCCTTAAAAAATTTTTAATTAACGGATTTGAGAAATATAAGATAGGTAGGATTCCCTTGCGGTTTTGTATTACCCTTAAATTATCTTTATGAAACTGAGTCTTTTTACTGCTTAAGAGCCTGCTGTAGGAATTTGGGTTTGGGTGCTAAAGAAAAAAATTCCTAAGTTATATCGCTTTGTCGAGATACCGGATATGCTGCATAGTTAGTTTAGTAAGGGTTAAATCCTACTAATAGAGCAGTCTTATAAAGTGTACTATCTCGAACCCGAGGTAATGTAATTAATTCTTTCTTTAAAAGTAGTTTAACATTCTAGTATATGTCTTTTGAGAAGGCTGAGTTGGTTGGATAAAAGCATGTAGCTTTAGTTTTTATAAATAATACGTAAACTCGCCCTATACTTTTTCGGGTTATATTTCATTCTGGCCGGGAGCTCTCTCCCGCTATAAACTCTGAGATAACATTTTCTTGATACTAGGGGATGCTGCACTAAGTCCATGTAAATCTATCGGCTCTTTGTTTTGCCGTTTAAGAACCCTTATGCGTAATAGGGAGCTCTTGTAAGTTTCAGGCAATAAAACAGGATAAAATTTGAATTTCTACCGACTCAGCAACCGAAAACTCCATAAAAAAGGGGTTTTCAACTACAAATTTTTCGTTATATTTACGAGGTTTTCCTGAACTCAAATAGGGTTGTTCGAATATACACTTTGTTACGTAGTTCATCTATCCGAGAGCATCACTTGAAAAACTATGCATTATACCCTTTTTTATATGAGCTATGTATCCTATTTCTCTATAAACAGAATCTTTCTATTTTTATTGGGGCAAGCAGCCAGCCTCAAGGGGAGTTTCCTTTAATTAAAATTGAGTTATAAAAATTTCTTGTAGAACCTTTTTCATATAACAGTGCAAAACTTTAAAATACACCGAGAACTACTCGAGTTAGATATGCCTTTAGGCCTGGTTAGACATAATTATAGATTCTACCGGGTACACCTTTATTAGCTTATTAGCGTAGACTATAGAGTAAATACTTGAATCAAGTAGTATAGTAAGTCTTGGATATTAGGCCAGAAAACTTTTAGGAAACCAAAGTTCTGCTAGGAAACCAAAGTTCTGCGAGGTTTAAGGGCTCAAATCGTTTGGAACCCGGATGAAGGAACATAGCTCATTTTAGTAGTAACCCGCCTATCCATAAGTGTTTAGTTCATAACAGGGTCATCACAAGTATGATACAAAAGCCTCTGCTTTTTTACTCTTGCATTTCTTTCTAAGGGACAGGCTACGAAATCCAATCGAGTTCAGTTTTGCATGTAGAGAAATGCCTTTTTTGTATTTTTATCTTCAATTCTCAAGTATCTTTACTATGCCGGATTACCTTGTACTAACCCAACCATCCACTTAAAATTAGGGTATTCCTGGAGTCCCTGAGAAGCAAGTCCACTACTAGAAGTTTTTATGAGCTATTCTTACAAGAATTCTACCAAGGTCTACTTTATGCTTAGAATAAAGCAAGTGAACTTTAACCTTCAGTATTCCTACCCTTTTAGAGGCACTTTACCAATCTAAAAAGGCTTTATTCGACGAACTTATTATACTAATAAATTAAACCACCCCGATTCCTATATAAGTCTTTTTCTTGAATCTCCCGCAAGAGACTCTAAATTTCGTAACACTTCACTGCCGGTAGCTTCCTGGGGAAAGTTCCTACATGATCTTGCCAACAGCGTCTTACTTGCTTTCTTACTCATACTCTTCTTCTTTCTTAGCTGCTATACCCTACTCTTATAGGTTCTTACTTTCTTTAAAGTTTATCCCGTATTTACCTTCTTCTGAAACTTCTTACTTCTTATGTAATATATTCTAGGGACTACCAGAATACAAGAGACACTTCTTTTATATTTACTAGAGTTATTTTAAACTCCCAAACATTATAGTAGCGACTTCCTGTCTAATAAGCTAAAAGAGAATACCTGGCTCCAATCTACTTTCTCTTATAAAACAACAGGATCTACTAAGATAATTGCCATGGTACCTTGTAAGGACAAGAATTAAGGCTGTAGTGAAAAAGAAAGAAGTACTTTTAGTCTATACTCTACTAGATCCTGAAGGGTCCTGCTCAAGCTGTGTTTGTTACTTAATAAGAAAAATTCTTAATAGGAAATCTTGGAAGCGTACGAAAAAGTTGCTGATCGACGCGTCTTGAACCTGTGGTATTCCTTAAAGAGGTACCGCTCTTTAGATTCTCTTAAAAATGTTACAAAAACCGGACTGCTTAGATTTAGAATGTAAGTGAAAATAATTAGGAAAGTCTTGGCCCCTTCCTCGTATCCCTTGTATCAAAGGGTAGGAATTCACTGGATATTCTGTATTATAGAGTTTTGACTTCGATGCATTGCAAATAGGGTCCCTTTTAGAAGGTCCTAGACCTCCAGAATTGCTCGATTAACGGTCAACACGAAAGCAGTCAAATTTCCTTTATTATTAAACTCACTACACGATCATTAACCAAAAATAGAAAAAGATTGGGCTAAACAATAAGAGAATTATAGGACACTTTTTAATAACAAAAGGGAACTCTAATAAAAAGGGAGTTTCGGGAATAGGAGAGTTAAAAGAAAAATAGAGGGAACTAAAGTCTATTAAAAGCGAATCGTCAAATTTTGGAAAAGAGCAAATCCTTTATGTCCAGCTCTTTTGCGGGCTCTCGATAAGCAAGAGGTCGGAGCAAAGGGAATTAAAAGCTTGATTTTACAAGGTAGGGTGAAAACTAATAGGGATTCCTTAATCTTAAGAACTTTTTTAGGGCGCAATCCCAGCCTGTTATTAAAATGAAATTCTTTTTAGAGAAGAGAAAGCGGCTTCTATTCCTTAGTTTAGTAGGACATTTAGGGTCTATTAAGGTATGGCTTGGGGCCTATATGATATGAATAATCTGTCTTTGCCGAAAGTGTTCGAAACTCTTTTTTGTAAGCATCTCACTCAGAAAAAAAGAATTTACGTTTTAGCTCTCCACTTTTCCTTATCTTAAAGTACTCAGACACTTAAATTGTAATTTGTTTTCGATAAGACTACATGTTTTATTACTCAGCTATTCCCGCTTAAGGCACCCCCTCTAAAGAGTTCACTATAAAAGCTAACGTGCACCTTTTTTATAGGCTTCTTAAAGAGCCAGGTTTATTACTATTTTCCCAAGCCAAGGAAACCTAGGTCATTTTAATACACTAAAAACCCTATTATAGGCCCCTACTTACGTTCTTAAGAATTTACTTTTGGTTTTTGTAAGAAAATGAAATGAAGCTAACTATAATTTAAAAATAGAAACTTAGAGATTGCCTTAATTCGAACTATCAACTCAAGTTAAATAAAGTCTATAATTTGTATAGTAAAAACCTCAGGGTACCCCCTCTTTTTACTTAGACCCAGATTGCATTATCAAAAAAAGTTTTATCAGAAAAATGACTTTCCCCCCAGGATCCTGCCGAATTGACATTATATATTATTCTCCTATTTTTAACTTACTCTCGCTATAAGAGGAGTATTTTGTTGGGAATTCCTTTGCAGGAGATAGGGGAGTATTCAGTTACAGGCTTTTTTGTTACAATAACAAAGTAGAGTATTTAATGTACAAAAAATCTTTGAATTTCTGAACATTAAAAAAGGATAAGAATGATTTGAGAAGGAAGTTTACCCCTTTTTGGGTCGAGCAAGCAACCTATTCAATAAAACAAGAAGCCCTTCCGCTTTGCGGCCGAATTTCGTATTCCAGTATAGAACCTCTCTTTGGCTTAGTGTTCGCTTATTTTTCAGAATTTGCAAGATCTGCCTAAAGCATTTTGCTTCTTTCCTCACCTCGCTTAGAAGTGTTTAACATGACTACACAATTCTGATTGGCAGTACAGTACTCCTTTAACGATACAACGAACTCTTTTAAAAATGCTGAAGAGAAGAATAGGGTGTATATTATCCAAGTAGCATCCCTGTATAGCAAAAACTTGTGCTAAAAAGACTCAAAATACAATATAAAATTCCAAAATGAATTCATTAATAAACAGTGTAACCTAAGCCCCTTCTTAGTGTTTACTAGTAGCAAGAGGATCCCTTATCGGCAACTTTTACTTACTACTTATTTTATTATCGTACATTCAATCCTATTTAATGTAAAAAAATAGACTCCGTGTGATCCTAATTACCTTTTGTATCTAAGAAACATTGAGGTGTAGAAAAGCCTACCTAGTACAATTACGGTATCCCTGGATTTCGTTCGGCAAACCCATGAATGAGACCATCCTTTTTATCATAATACCTTGAGTACCTGTTTTCTTAAGAGCTATAAATAACTATACCTGCACTATGGCTTTCATGTAAATCTATTAAGGTTCCTTGTAGCTACTGTAGCTGTATTCTCTATTAGTAATAAGCAGTATACTTATGTACAGTTATATGTATTTAGATAGTTATTTTTAGTTATCTATATAGAAAAAAGTAGTCTTAGGTTAGTGGTAACCTTCCTCCGTTCTTTTTTTTTTACCAAGAGTTTTTTAGTCCTAACTTCGGGATTTCTACTTTATTGCGATTGCGGATATTTTTATAAATTACCTTAATTCTATGTAGGTAGGAGTGATAAAGGAGTCAAAGAATGAGCTGGTTGTTAAACGCAGACTCGTGGGCTTTCATACAAGGATAGATTGCGCTGGCCCAGTGCCTATATATATAATAATGTAAAGGGCTTCCTGTTTATAAATCTTAAAACCAACCCTTAAGTGTATAACTAATCCAAGTATTAATGCTAAAGGCGCGTGTATAGAAATTCCGTCAATCACAAAAGTTAGGATACTCTGTTACAAACTAGATAAGCATTGTTAGGTAGGAAATACTAAAGCTATAAAAAGCGAAAGCACCCGCCCTTTTCGAATAGCCCTGTTCCAGAAACGGCGAATTCCTTTATCCATAAAGTTTCTAATAAAAGGCTGGTCAATTCCGTTCAAATATATATAACACAACTAATAGTGCGAGAAGCCCTTGAGGTCAAGATTTTCAGGGAAATTTTGAAGGTAAGTAATGTCTTTCTTTTTAGAAAGCAGGTTTAGAGGCCACTTCGTTATAGTATTTAAGTAAAAAAACCGAGGCTCTTTGGGTATAATAAAATCGACTTTTAGGCTCTCTTAATTCAGGACTTTCAAGGTTTCTGCAGAATTAGCGCCCTATTTCTTTAGTTTAATAGGTCTTTATCGCTTTTTATTGTAAAGTCCCTTTACTTTAAACATTCTTTAGGTATCGAAGAGTGTCATTAAAAAATTTTTTATATAACTAACTTCTTTTGAAAACGAATACCTTACTCTTACTTGTACCTCCGTACTAGCTTTGTAATACCCTTTTCTGGATCCCTATCTTTATCTGTATCACAGCTTTCTCTTACGAGCTGTAACTGGAGCTACACTCTTGTGGGCTCTCTCTGTCTTATGGGTTCTACCTTTGCAAAAAAACTATAGCGAATAAATTTGAATGTAGAAATACCAAAATACTTACTAGATTACTTGACGATAACTTGGAGCCTGGAGTACTTTCCTAATACTGCGGGGACCCCCTCCCTATTTTGAGGCGCTTCAATACCCTAAATAAAAATATAAGAAAGGGATTAACTCACGCAAGAGCTAATCTAAGTGAATTTATATATTTATAGAATAAACACAAGAATCTACTATTTGCCAAGGCCTTTTTTGACATGATGGAATTCCGTGAAGCCTTGCGTTTTGGTATTGGTTCATACTCTATATTATAGTGCCCCCTTAAGTTTAGTAATAAGACCTAAAACATAGAAAGAAAGCAGGAAGCTCCGGGTTTAGGTTTGTTAATTCGGGTAAAATTTCTGGAATAAAAAAATGAGTATAATAATTACGGGTATACAAAAGATTGTAGTTTTAACTTGATAAAGAACTCGTTATAATTTAGAGATGCAATCTATATAACATAACAGAATTGAATTTCACAATCTAGTACTCCCATTAAATAAAGAAAAGTCAAAGTTCTTTGCTTTTTTTGCCCTATAAGACCAAAAATTCTAAGTGCACAAACCTCGAATAAGTAAAAGAAATTTGAGAGAGGCTCGTGATCAAATAAGGAGCTTCTACTCTTTAAATTATGAATGTGTTTCACTACTAATAGGGCACCCGTTTAAAAAACAATTTATCATGATCCGGAAAGCTTAGCCGCGGATCTCTATGCTGATTATAGGTCTCCAAAGCGTTGAATACAAAGATATAACAAAAGTTTTTCATTCATATAGTGTACTGCATGTAACAAAGGTGGTATAGTATATACCACGGATAAATAAAAGGAAATTAATTTGTATTGTTTTTACCCGCTGAGTGACTAAATTAACAAACAAGCATTTAAACTATAGTAAATAATGAGTAATCCTAAGGGCGTAGGAAAGCTTCGGGTATTCATATGCATTTTATAAGTATTCTCTTTTTCAAAGTTCGGTGTTTGGCTAGATCACACTTAATTAGGGGAGATTTTCACTCGAAAATTACCTTTTTCATATTCTTTGAAAAGACCTTTAAACCACTCAAGAAAAGGGATGTCGTAAATTTGTGATTCAAGTAACTAGTGAATAAAGTGGGATTCCTATCTTCATATCAAGATAACTAAACTAGGATAACAGGACTTGAACTCACTTCCGGTCTAAAGTGAGTTTAACGGATAGATAATAATAGGTAGATAGTAGATATAAAAGTGCCTCTTCTTTATACTTGCTTTCAAAACTAGGAAAGATTTTCTTCTTCTATAAAGCAAATACTCATTTATTTATAAGGAGCACCCTTTTGTTTTACTCGAATTTGGATCTTGACATGCAGGTGTTCCTGGTGCTTCTTAGCCCTACAAAGAATATGAAAATGGCTTTTTATTCACGAGTGGCCCTTCCTTTCCTAAGGGTTATATTTGAGCTTTAAAGCCCATGTATAATAAGTTAACAAATCGGGAATAATCCACGCAAATTACTAGACCGGGCTAAACCCAAGCGGATATACTAGAAGTAACAAGGTTCTAAATTTGTTCCAATCAGGTTAAACTAAAGCGGAGTCATTGGATATTGCTTATGTAGTTTTCTGAAGTCTTTATATTTTTTGTATTAAGGCTCCCTTTTATAAGTATAAGAGAGGGAAGTTCCCCTTAAAAGAAGTTTATAGGCGCTATTAAGAATTAAGAGGAGCCCTCTGTTAGACTAGAATTCTGATATATTATATTTAGGGTACCTCGGGTAGTTTAAAGTCCCTACCTGCTTTGGTTATTACACTAGTCTTTTTTGCCTTTTTATTTCTTGCTTAGACTCCAGAGTTCCCTAGTATTCCTGGTTACCCTATCTTTTATAAGTCCAACTAACCACCAAGCGTACCGAATTGAACAAATACTAAAGTACGCTAGATCCTAAGGGTTTTTTTATATAAGGAATTCCTTTTTAAGGATACTTGCACCAGAATATATTTAAGAAAGTTTTTATGATAAGGAGAGTTTCCAGATTATCTCAGAAAGTAAGTTCAAGTTGCTATATAAATATAAATAGAAAAGGGCCCATTCTACTTGTCTAGTTGGGGGATCCCATGTTACCTAGAAAAAGGAATCCTCCTGAATTTCAAATGACTCTTAATTAGGGGGTCTCTCTTACAAAAACCTGAGTGTTAGTTGAGCATAAGCTGTACTTTTATATAAAGAAGCCTCCATTTATATCGAGATATCAGGAAAAAGGGTTATGCCTTCCAAAATAACAGAGCTGGGGACTGTGACTACTTTAATTTATTAAAAAGCCCTTGTTTGTCAACGGAATTTCGTTTATTAAGGTATAGATCTATGGCGAAAAAGACAAAAATTTTTTGATTACTTTAACCGGAGTCGAATTACTTTTTAAAAAGGGTCCTCGTTATTTAAACAAAAAACTTGCTTATGGAGCCTATGAGCTTGAAAGTAGAGAATTTCATTCATTGAGAAGTCCTAGTATTTTATATAGTTTAGGCAAGAGCTTGTCTCTCTTAGTGGATAACAGAAACTGATTCTAGGATGATATTTCTTTCTTTTGGAAGCACTGATTCTCTTTGTTGCAGGCTTACAAGAAGAAGTTGAAGGATATTCAGAGCTTGATTCCGAATAGAAGTTGATATTGATAAGCTAATGGAGCTAGTATTCTTGCTTGAGCTTCTTTGGAATTTGTAAGCTTTCTCTGTATATATATGAAGGTGTAAATGTATTCCAGAGCTTATTAGGTTTTGTTCTTGGATAAGATAGACTGTCAGTTCGAGCCAAGGGAGTATGATTCGGGGAGAGGTTAGTATCAGTATTCTGTAGCTAATGTATTCTTAAGTCCTAATGGTAAAGTGGAGAAACTAATTCTATTCCTAACCTAAATAGAAATGGAGGATTAGCATGAAGAAAGAGAAGTCCAAAGCAAGCACTTAAGTCTTGTAAGCAAGCTAGGCTATCTCCAAAGAAAGAGGGAACTTTCCGATCTAAGCGTGTTGCTACCTGATTTATTTTCCCTTTTTTTTGAGTAGTCACTACAGATTCCAGAAAGATTTTTACTACGAGCATTCTGTCCCACACACATTTTACAAAAGTTATCGTTGGTTGATATCTGTATTGAATTAACTGTTAGATATTTAGATCCGGGGAATTTTTTTTTATTAAAAACCTTTCGAGAGAGCAGGAATTATATACTTGTATTCTAATAGCTTATAAATAAGAAGGATAAACTTACCTGATTAAAAAGAGTAGCTTTCTAAAATGCCAGGCTGTTTCCTTACTCTTGGAGTTAAGAGTTTTTAATTTAATAGGATAACCATAGTAGGAATCAAATGCTTTTTCTTATTCTTTTTTAACTATATTTTGACTATGTAAAGCACTAAAAAAGTACAGGGATCCAGTATATTAGGGTTAGAGTTTGGGTTTTCCTTGAGAACTGCGAGAGTTTCTATCGGTTTTAACGGATGCTTACTTTATCATAGGGTAAGTGATGTAATTTTAGTAAACTTGATTCAGTCAGTACGATCTTTTAACTATAGGACCCCTTTTGTACTATAACTATATACGTATTTATTCTAAAGGGGCCTTTTCCGGGAATTTATACGCTACTTTGTGAAAGCCCTAATTTAGTAAAAAGGTATCCTGATTATATACTATACTTAAAAGACTTAAAATAGGAACTAACGAAGCGCTAATAAAAATTAAGGACCTAACATATCTTTTATTTTACTTAAAATTATCTCTAAAATGGGTGAGTTTCCTTTCTCTGGGGATACTCTTTTAGAATTACTAGAATACAGAATATTTCTAAGTTATTGGCACGGAAGGGCTTGTTTTTTAGGTAAGAATGGGCAGGAGATACGTGTATAAAGAAAAGGTTTATAATAGCGCTTACGTTTATGTTATTCTTGACTATAATAACTAAACCCTTTTTGGGAGTTCCATGTAAGGAATCCATATGAAAAAAGGCCGGTTGACTATCACTGATATTTACTTTTTACAAGCTTAAACTTTGCCTAATTTAAGTTTAGTTTTTTACTTTCTAAAGCCAGTACATCCTCATGCATTATGAACAAGAGAAAGTAGAATCCTATTCGTAGGGGTTATAACTTGAAATTTTATTCATTATTCTCTTATTTCTTAGTTGAGTCTTAATCTCTATATACTAGCTTATAAATAAATATTCCTTACTAGAATATTTAATACCCGTATATCGTTTATATAAGGGTGAATACCCTGTTCATCTAAAAAAGTTTAACAAGTACAAAGCAAATAGCTTTTTCTAAATTGAAGGGCCCTGGTGAGTAAAAGAGTATATCCTTCTTTTTACTTTGATTTTGGCATCGCTCTTTCGCTTCTAAATAGACTTGGGAAAACAGTAACTTAGACTCGTTAATTTACTATAGATATTTCAAGTTAACAAATGAAATAAAGGGTGTGTGAGGTATGAACCGGGGGTTTTCTGCCGTTGGTTTATAAGGCGGTCTTTCTGTTCTATTATATTATCTATTAGAATACTTTTAAGCGTTACCTTTCTTCCCTTTGCTCTAGTAGGAATGACCTAAGACTATAAGGCACTGCCCTCTCTATACTAATACATAAGAGGGATATCCCTTAAACTATACAATTGAAATACACTATAGGAAAGACTATAACTAGAATAACTCTATTCTATACAGTAATATAACTAACAGGAAGAAGGCTCCTCATTTCTTGAATTAGATGTGTTGACTAGAACTCCCGCGAAAGCCTTTCTCCAAGATTCTAGAATAATAGAAAGAGATTTCATGATAAAGAGTACTGAGTCTGAATACCAAGGACCCCTATCTACTCTATAATTTATAAAATAAGAATCCGAATTTGATATTTGAAATATTCTTGCTTGTACCTGGAGTTTTTCTCTAGACAATAAAGCGGACTTCTTTAAGTAAGAAAAAGACTACCTCAACCGCAGGAAAGCTGCAAAAGAGGAAAGAAACTATAAAAACAAAAACCAATAAAGAGAGCCAAAGGATCTTCATCAAAAAGCTCTTTTCTCAAAGTGAGCCTTAATTGAATGAGGAGAAATCGAAAGAGGCAATCTTTCTCTTGAAAAAGAGTATTCTAAGAGTTTCTGATACATTATTATACGCCCAAATGTCTTCAATATCACTATCTGGAATTGGAAACAGAGGAACACCAAAACTATATTCTTTAATTACTTACTCTTTTGACTTGCTCCAAATAATAAATAGAGGCGACTCTCCAATTCTAAGAATTTCTTACTTTAGTGTCAGCGGAATCTAAAAGAAACTAGTAAGCTTGTTTATGGACTAGAAAGAGAAAGCTATCCTTTATGGGGATTTCCTGTTTAAGGCTTTCCTTTGTATTCTGATTTACTTGCTGACTTGTTTGCTACTCTAAACTCATAAACAGTGAAAACAGATAGCGCAGGACTATAAATCAAGTCCCACCCTAAAAGAAAGCCTTGAAAATCCTTTTTACTTTAAAACGGAGCCTCCTTGACTTGCCCCACACTTATAGAGTCAAACTTGGTTATTGCTACTTGAAACAAAAGAACAAGCAACTCCGACCTTGTCGCCTTAATACCTACAGAATATAGGGAATTTATATAATTAGAAAACTCAGGGGTTCAAGTCCCATGTCTACTCTCTAACTAAACTTGGAAATATTAGAAAAAGTCTGTAATAAGACACAAGTTCTAATCTCATAAAAGTACCTTGACTTACTCCTAAAAAACTCGTACAAATGAAACTAACAACACAAGGAAATCCCTCCATTTATAGGAAAAAAATCCTAGCTACCAAACTCCTCTAAGAACTGACAAAGGTAAGGCTAATAAGACAGGAAGTCCCATAAGATACCAAGTAGATTAAAATGAAATCTCAAAGCTAGGAAGACCCGTAAGAGTATGCCCAAGGTACATAAGAAGCTCTAAAGCAGGTTCTATTTATTGGGATAGGTATATCCGCCAAAAGGGGCAGTACAAAAGCAAGAAGCAGCAGGTTAAGAAGTTTATGGGTTTCCTTTGGTGTCACACGGTCTAAGAGACTCGCTATAACTAACTAAGCAGTACAATACCGATAGAATAAATTGACTACACTAAATATCCACTTCTCTAAATAGATATAAGTTCTAATACATAGAACACAAAAGCCTGAATGGAAAATGTTAGTCAAATGGAATTGTTTGACTTCTTAATTTTTAAGAATGAGACAAAGCTGGAAAAGGGTTACCCGTTGCTATGCTAGGTATTTTTAGGGTGTAATTAAAGGGTTTCCAATAGAAAGTAAAGTAGGGCTTTTAGTTGTTTTTGAATATGAAATGTACTTGTAAGTCTCAATTTACTATCTAATATCCTTGGAATTTACAGTAATAAGTCGTTAAAATCTGAATTTTTATTAAGTCATACCCGGTATAAAATGGCGATATTTATTTCTTGAATTTGTTATAGTTCTATATAAAAGTGACACCCCTTCTTTCTGGATTGTGGCCCTTTGAAATAAATTACTTACTATAGGGCCTTCTACTCAAATCAAAGCGCCGCTAAGGGATAAACGTAAAAGGGTATACGTACCAGCTCTTAACACGCATTTCTATTTTTTCAAATCTCACGCAAGTCCTTCTTTGTATTTGTATCAGGTGGTTAGGGTTCCCTTTAAAAAGGTATAAACTCTTTTGCCCTCTATTCTATACTGTACTGTACTGTTGTTATTGAAGCTTAAAATAAGGAGTCTTTCAAAGCGTATGTGTTATACCTCTTTAACCAGTCTACAAGCTTCTGTTTGTAAAATCGAATTTAGGAATATGGGTACTTTTATATCTTTCTTTTTAATGTCACTATACACTTACTCGAGTAAGTGTATAAACTTATATTCTTATGCTTGCTTTTTAGAAAGACCTAAAGGGAGCTCCCTTAGAATCTAAAGTGCGATACTTTACTATTAGGAATAAAGAATCCTTATCAACAACTAAAGCTAAAAATAAGAGCAAGAAATAGATCAGGAATAACCCTATTATAAATATAAAGCTTGCAGGAGAAATAGGGGCCTCGTCAATAAAGATTTTTGTATTATTGAGCAGTTTTGTCGAATATACTTTTTACATCTGGCATATACGCCCAGGGCAATTCTAATTTGTAAACATATAACTTACGATATTCCTAAAAGTATGTCTATCTGGCTCCTACTAAAATTAGTGCGCTAGGGGAGTTCCTTAGTTTAATTGCAAAGAAGTGTTTGCGTTACACTCCCGCTTTCTTATGATAAAAGAATCGCTTTGGGCTAGTGCTTTTAAAGCCGCCTTTGTTTCTACTTTTTATAACTAATGCTAATATAATTAATCCTGAATTGCACTAATAGAAAGCTTTCTTTCGTAGAGCTTTTTTATTCTATCACTCAAAGTACCTCTAAAACAAGCTGTTACACTACGGGGTCTCTCTCCTCTCAAGTCTTAAAAAACAAAAAAAAATTTAGAATCAAAAAAGGTTTAAACCTCTCTGTGGAACGAGAAATTTGCATTACTAAATTAAAGTCTGGGACTCTAACTGACATCCGGATAAGGTATACAGTCTTTAAGCCAACTCTTTTACAAATACGTAATTGAGAATCCGCATCTAGCTTGGTAAGGTCTTCAACTGCCTTAAACAGAAGGGTCTAGTACGCCGGAACCGTTCGCAGGATAGCCACCTTTTTGGTTTTTTAATAGAGAGTTTTTTATTATACTTTAGAGTTCGAATTGCTTTAGTTTTACCTTTGAAAAGTCGTAACGGTTACTTTATACTTAATTGGAATAAAAGGAATCCTAAAACTTAGAGGGTCAAGCCGGAGTAGAGCTTTCAATTTAGATAGTCTAGATTATGTGGTCAGCGCTCAATTTATACAAGGTTTTGTTGGTAAGAGACTGCCCTACTCTTTTTGGGGAGCAAGTCAGAGAAACTTCTATATTTTAAAGTAGAAAAAGGAATTTAAGTAGCTAGAGTTATTGGAGTTTCTAATCTTGGATATTGTAAAGGAAGGTTATCATGGCCATCAAAGCTGTGAAATTTCTTGAATTAGATAGAGTTGGTTGAGGGACTCAATTTACAAAAACATCCTTTTGAGACTATCATAAAGCCTGTTTCAGTTTAGAAGGTAGGCTTTTAGTTCTTTACAAAGCACAAAGTTTTTCGAGATAAAGATTCTAGAATTCCAAAATTAGGATACTCAAAAAAGGGCAGAACTCTTATTTCAAATTAAACTTTATATTACAAGGAATCCCCAATCTGAAATCTGAGGGGCTTGGAGAATCGGTTTTTAAAGGAGAACCCTAGTTGGAAGTCAATTTCGATAGCTACAGGTATTCTTAATTAAGTCACACAAAACTTAGTTTTAATTTGAATCGTATTTCAGGTTTATAAGCTTAGGAGGTCCAACTCAGTCCCGGGCCTGGAAAAAGCTAGAGGTTATATGCCTTACAAGGACTGGTACTGTAGAAGGATTAAAGGAATGCGACAGCTAAACTTTAGGATTAGAGCACCATGGAGTTACCCTTTTCCTTTTTTTATTTTAAGACCTAATCCATAGTGAATGAGAGTTTAAAGCACGTACTTAGTAAGGAATTTTGGGACAACCCCAGGTTTTTATAATTATAGAGAAGTTTCCCCTATACACTCAAGAGTAATAAAATAGTTAATAGTTAGCGGTTCTTTATTCTATATATCATAACTTTAGAATATATGTATTTTTACTGTGTAGCTAAGTGGGCTTATACTTTTGTTAGGGTATTTTATATCAAATTCTAATTTTACTGCATTTTGCTGTCTGATAAACTAATGTCAAAGTTCCAATTTATTTTGCTTACTTCGTTAAGGGCACTTTTAAGGGAGAAGTTGAAGAAAGATTTAGATTTCAAACAAGAATATTTTAAATAAGTGTTTGAGTATTACCTTTAAGAGAAATTTTAGTGCCAAAAGGAGCCAGACTCTTGATAGTCAATTTTTCGAAACCCTTGAACCAAAAGGGTCGGGTCTCTCTTTATAAAGAGACACTGCATTTAAAGGCTGCGCCCTACCTATCTTATCCAGCAACTTCTAGTTATCGTCTTGTGCAAGAGACGCCTAAAATCTCTCTATGAAATGCGCAAATTAGGTAAGCCCTACATGGACTAAAAAAAATGCAAGCAAACTGGGATCCCTATATACTAAAGGAAATTGCGAGCTCTTTCTAGGTATACCCATGATAGGAGGGCCGCCCTCTTTAAAGGTAGATTTTAGACTTTTATTCTGAGTGTCAAAAGTTTCAAAAACGCAATATAATTCGTATTTTCTTTGTCTGGGTGAGTAGAATTCCAATTCTTAACTTAAGAAAAGACTTTGTACTCTTAAATTCTGCCTAGAGTTACCTTGTCTCCACGGCTTAAGTTATAAAGACTCCTGTAAAATGCCTAAGAAAGCTTCTATTTTGTATAAAAAAAATTAGCGTGTAAGAATCCCTAAAGCCCGTAGTGCCCATGAATAGGTATCCAGCACCCTGGTCTAGACTAGATTGGGTCAATTATATGCATATGAACTTGAGAGAGTTAAACCTGTGATACAAGGTTGTGCACTAACACATAGGCGCTCCTACTAATTCCGGATTCCTGAACTAAAAAGAAAAAGGTCCCTGGATTATAGCAGCCCTATAGACTTCTGCCAATAAACTTTATTTGTAACGGCATTCCTTATTAAAGTCTATAAACCGGCGCAATATAAAATATAAGAAGGGGTTTCCAAAGGAAACTTGTACTAATTATGACTCAAACTTAGACTGATTTTTTTCTTGACTAAAGAAAGCGCACTACATACTCTTTTTGAACAAACCCCTTTTAACTTAAAGCGACTAAAGAGAATTCCGTGAGAAATTAAGATGAGGAGAAACTCTTTTACGTCAGCAGCAATAGAAAATTTCTTATTGGTAGGAATTTCAACTTTTCTTCCTTTTTTAGGGTTAGGCTTATGGACTACTTGAATGGCCAGATACTAACACTTTTAGTTATCTTCTTCCTATATTCTTAATATTATTATTATTATAAGGTTTTAGGGGAAACCTTTTCCTCAGTTCCATAAAACTTGCAATTACTGGAGGTTAGCTACGAACTGGGCACTGAACGTAGATCATAGAGGGAATTTAAAACAAGTAAAACCAGATGGGGTTCCTCTTTTCTAGAAATTCGAAATTCAAGGCACTAAAATTTTACAAATTCTTTTGCTTTGAGCGTAAAACCTTATAGTATATAGCTGGTGCTATTTAATTTCTTAAGAATGGGATATCGCTTTTTGCAAGAGTCTTTTTTTAAGCAGGCGAAAGACAGAGATAAATACTAGGGCAGTCCTATTTTAAGCCGGAGTTAGGGTTTGCCCGAGATCTATGGACTAAGCTCCCAGAAAAGTTGTGTTAACAGATTTTTATAGTAAAAGCTCTCTGAAATTTAAAATAAGTGCCATAAAAGTCTTCCGTGTAATAGGAGGGGCTCTACATAACAGGCATATGATAATTTAAGAGCCCAAGCTAATTTTGCGACTAAAGAGGGGTTTGCCTCTCACTTTATCTGCTTTCTTTCATTTTAAGCAGAGCTGAGTAATTATGCATTCTGTACAAAAAGTGCGCTTCACACCCGCTAATACTAATCTAATATAGGTCTAAAAATAATAAAAAGAATTCTTATGATTACTGGGGATTTGCAAATTCTAAATAGGCCCAAGTTTGTAAACAAATAAAAGAGGAGTACTGTTTCTTTCTCGAGGGGCTTTTTTATATAGGCGAACTCCTATCTACAAGGCCTTCCCTTTGACTTTAAAGTACCCCAACCCTAAGAAATTCTTTGTGACCAGATTACAAAAATTCATAAGAAAAAAGAATTATCTCAAATGAATTTTATGGCCTTTTCTGCACGTTTTAACGGCAGTTTAGTACCCTCTTAGGGGTTGGTTTTTGTACCTTTTCTAAATTTACGGGAGCTTTTACTATAAAAATCCACAGTAAATTGTCAAAGGCAAAGAAAGGTCTCGCTTTTTAGAGAATTATAGCAATAATAGCACAACTTCAGGCTTTACATATAGGTAGAGCTATATCCCTTTTTTACTATAATACACTCACATTCTGCAAGGTTTGCTGGCTGATATCAATAACTCTGATTGCTAAGTTTCCTCCGTACCAAACCAAACGACTTGATTGAACCTAATTAAAATAAGATCTCTAGTTCTTAGAATTACGCTTTATCTTAATAAATAGGAATTTAGTTTTTTAGTCGTATCTTTTCCTTAATTTAGGTATATAAGGGCGCTTATGACACATAAAAAACCAAGGAAAACTCCTAAATTTATAATAAACCCTATTCGAGAAATACTACTATAATGACTTTTTGGTTAATTGAGATTTTTCACCCCCATAAATATAAATAATAGAAGCCATAAAAAGGAGATTAAGCTTATATGAGTAAATACTTCTGTAATTGTAGTACAATTATTTTACTAAGATGCTCCTTTCAAGAGGGCTCATGAATAAGAAGAAAAGTTAGCCTCATTTATTAGATAGAAATAAAGTAGTAGTTTTAGGAACTGGATACAGTCAAAATAAAATCTCATCTCCTAGAGTTCCCATAGGTTGAAAAGCATAAAGAGTACTAGGGAAACAAGCCCTTAACTTAGCATGAAATAAGAGACTGTCCTCAATTCTTTGTAAGTTAAGACTGAAGAGAGAGACTAAAAGAGTATACTTCGTTCAAGAAAGTGGTAGCCATCTGCTCTTCCTTTTCAATAGGTCCTAAAATCAAACTTTTTAGAATGGACTTTAAAACTCAAAAAGTAAAAGCACTAACCACAATTCAAAAAAAAATTCTTGTATTTATCCGAATGAGGTAATTTCCTATTCTAAATAGAAAAAGCTTTATTTTCCAATATTAGTAGCGAGAAACTGGGAGATATGAAAAAGCAATTTTATACTTAGACATAAGTGCCCCAAACCCTATTGATTGAAGACCAAAATTTCTTTCGATAAATAAGGAACTAAAAAGCAAGAGTAGCTATAGAAAATCTTTCTTTCCTATATTCTGGAAGCTCTACTCCTCAAGAACTGGGAGGAAGAATAAGGGGGAAATCTCAAGAAGACACGAGAGTAAAGCAAGAAGGAAAATAGAGGTATTCTGAAAAAAAAAAGTTAGAGTACCCTTTTTGATTAAAACTCGGCATATTCGAAAAATTCTATAGACCAGATACAAAAGAATATATAATACTCAAAGATCCCTACGGAAAACCGGCCTCGATATGACACTACAACCAAGAAAAAGGGATGCCTACTATAATAGGAAAATAAAAAGTTTGATGGAGATTCCTAGACAATCCTTATCTACAAATATTACAGAGTTTCCTGTTTACACCATAACTAAGCAGAATCCTAATACCTAATATAAGTAAGTTTTTAATGCTTTATTAGATGACTTCTAAAATGGGAAACCGGTTCTTTTTAAATAGAATCAATTACAAAATACAAATACTGGTCTAAGACAGGACTATAACTATAGCTTGCAGTTTTTCTAGAACTTTTTTTTGTACCCCTAAAATTGACAACGAGGAGTATCGAATGAAGTATCCTGTAGTCTTTTACCTAAAGCAAAATTAGAATTCTGTGTATTTCCGTAAAACCCAAAAAATTCTTAGGTAGCGCTCTTTTATTGATAGAGTGTTTCCTTCTTTAGGGTTATTGTAAAAGCAGAGCCGCTTGGGGAAGACTTCTATCGGGTGTCTAAGATTTATACTTAGAAGCAAGCTAGCAAAATGTAAGGAAAAACTAACGGTTATATAAAGAGTATAAAAAATAAGAGTATATTCAGATAGTTTGTATAACTAAACAGTGGTATCAATGAAAAAATCCACTTTGGCTAGTAAATAGGATTATAATAATATAAAAAACAGTAGCTAACCAGAAGCCGAAACGTCTAATAAAAGCTACCGAATTGAGAACTTGCGGTAATAAGAGATTCCTTTAATAGATTTAAATCCGTGGTACTTACTGTACTGGTCCTCAACATAGGCTTTGCCTTTTTCAAAACTTTTGCATTAACATTAGTATATAAAAAAAGTCCTTTTAATTTCAAAAATATCCTACTTCTTTTTTTAGAAGCAGAGTATCCTATTAAAAACTATAAAGCTTCTCTCGAGTCGTGCCCAGTTTATTAAGATCCAATTTTACTCATTTATATTTATATTGTACTACCTAAATTACGCGAGTAAAGAATTGACTGGATATGCTTTGCCAAAACTACTCTTTGGTAATAAAGTTACTAAAAGTCCCAATTCTCCTTTGAACATTCTGGCAAAATCTCTTCGAAAAATAGCTATTGACTAAATTAAACAGTGCGAGGTTATAAAAAGTAAGAATTATCAATCAATTCGACTAAATCCCGAAAATAGGAAATCCCCGGGACTCTTTAATATGGTAGCGCCCGGCTTGAGCTATCTGGTGCAAATAATTGCAAATAATCTCATTGACCCGTAATTTTGGACGTGTACTTTATTTTTGTGTAATTTTAGGCTAGTTTCATTTTAATATCAGACGGTTTAAAGTTCCAAGGTTGTCTTATAGTGCAACTTCTAGTATCTAACTACGGGGGCCCTCGGCAAAAATAAGCCCGAAAATTCATTTGCAAGGCCTTTTCCGTACTCCTTTTAAGTTGGAAGATTTTATAGCGGGACCTGCAGACAAAGAAATAACAGTTAAATTAGGTTACTTATCTAAGGGGTTCCTCTTAAAAATAACTTTTCCTACTAGAAATTCAAATTTAAAATTAAGTTGAATCGGCTATAAAGAGAAGGTTTTGCCTTCCTTCCCGATCGAGAATAAACTGAGGTTAATAGATAGTCTAAAATTCCTTAAAAGGCAGGGTACTGAGTACTGAAAGGGCTCTTAATAAGCATACTGCTGGAATATCGATGTAAAATACCCTTTTTTATAGGTCTGATTCCTACAATACTTCGTTTGAGATTAGCAAGAGAACCTAAAAGCAATCAATCTGGTTATGCATCATAGGCACTTACTAAAAAGGGATTTTCTAATTTACTAAGCTTATTATCCGCACAATAGAGATTCGTGCCAATAAAAGTGCCAAATATATTCTGTTATACTTTATTTTAGTTCCAGGAAGAATAGATAAATAATATACTCTAATAGACCATAACAAGAGCAAATTAACAACTTATATACTAAAGAGTAAACTGGGCGAGCAGCACGCTTGAAGATTACAAGGGCTCATAAACTAGTAGTGAAGGGAAGCTGGGGCTTGTGTTTATCCCCCGGGATATGGGGGTACAGTTAAAAGTATGCTATATAATACAAAAAGAGCGTATTACACAAATAGATGGATCTTACTATAGTCCAATCTTTATTTTATAATATTTTTTATAATACGCCCGGTATTCCGTTTCAGTAAATAAAAGAATCTTTAAAATAGTAAATTAGGGCTCTTTACAATAAACAAAGTCTTATATATACCAACATATCCATACAACTCTTTCTTTTATCCGGAGTTTAACTCATCATAATTCGATTCTGAGTCAGTACTCAATTTGTTAATTTATTGAGTCCCTTATAGCTCTTCAATCATAAGATCTCGAGGAGAGATAAGGACATACAGACACCGCTTTTTAGGTTTAGTACCTTCTGGAATCCCAGATATATTTAAAGGTTTCCTGGAAGCGTAAAGGGCCCCGCGTGTTTTTGTATTTACCCTTTTTTTCTGTATGGAATCCTATAGAGTCAAATACTTTTAAGAAAGAATGCCTGAATCGCAAAAATAAGAAAAGAAACTCATAGTTTACTTTTCATAAAGCTTAACCTAATTTTAGCTAGAAAAGGAACCCCTAACTAAAGTAAAGAACCCTTATTGGATATTACAGAGTTTGTAGCTTATAACGGAATCCTGCTTTCTCTTGCTTTTCAAGTTAACCTTTGCTTTGTGAAGATTCTAGTTTCGATTTGTATCAAATAAGTGACTCACATTTTCGATAGGAGTCTTTTTTCTTCTTGTGTAACTAAGTAAACCTGGGGTTGAACATATAAAAAGTAAGAGTTTCTAGCTAACAAATTCTTATGCTAGTTAATTTAGCTTCCAAAAATATACCTGAATTTGCTAAACTAAGCCCTGTTAACTTCATAGCTTGACTGGAGAGAGTCCTTTAACAAGCTTAGGACCTACAAAAAAACGAATATTTTATTCTTTAGAAAAAAGGAATAACTAGAAAATTCTTTATTAATTGAATTTGACTTTTTACCCAATCCTGCCTTAATAAAATAAAAAGTGTAGCTCTAGTTTACTTATTAAAGGGTTTGAGGAGCATTAAAAAAAAAAGGATAAGGCGTAAGTTTATGAGTTTTAGTGCAGTTGTTTTATAAACAATATACTAGAGCCCACTTTTTTGTAAATAAGTTCAGCTAAATTAGTAGGAGCGGGAATAATACTATCTATAAACTTTAACTCTCTAGCATTCAATACACACGATTCTAAAAAGCATGTAAAGTAAGAAACTTTCTCGAAAAGGGTCCTAGTTGCAAAGGATTCCTATGAAATGGCAAATTTGCTAATTTGGAAATATCAAAAAGAGGGAGTCTCCTTACATATTAATACTATAGCCAACCAATCTAGACCTCTTTATTTATAACAAATGGATATTGTACAATCCGGACTTCTAACTTTTTTTTTATATTAAGAGGGATTCTTGAGACAGCCTACGGGCAAGCCTATTTAAATAAAAGAAAGGGGGAAACTCATATAATCGTATGTTTCCTTTATTACATTTAAGTTAGAGATAAGAGTCAAAAATTATACAAATTTATAGCTGACCAACCCTGCTCCCACGGTTACCGATCATCATATCAGCTCTCTTGTTGTATTGACACTTAAGATAACGGAAACCTCGTCGTGAAGAGCTGTTCCTAATTTGAGGTGTTCTTAAGTTCCTATATTCTTATATACATTGGAATTGATAAAGAACTAAAGGGTATCCCTCGACTACCATTGATGCTAGCAACACCGGCTAACAAGCTGCAAGAGAAGCTCTATCTTAAGTCCTTTTCAGTCTATCCTTTTACTGTCAATCAAGAAACTATGGAAAACCCATCCTAACAAACAAAGAAGAGATTCTGTTTATCTGTATTCGGTATCCTAAATTCCTTAGGTTCGTTTCCTGCTGGCACAGAGAAGATGTGGTTATTATATTTCGGCTCCTGCTAAATAAATAGAATTAGAACAAGGAAGATTTCTAGTTGGGAGTTTAAGATAGCTATTACAGTTGTTAATGAGTTTTAAGAGATTTAGTTCATTTTTTCATTTCAGGTTAGTAAGAAAGTTAGTACTCGACATAACAACCAAGATCATTAGCTACAGCAGAAAGGAGTAACCTACTCTATTGGGAATCCTTAAGACAAAAGCTTTTAGATATACTCGAGGACTTTTCAAATTAATTAAAGAAATAAGACAAACCCAACCCTTTCTCATTACTAGAGCAAAAGCCGAAATTTCTACTAAAAAGTCTTCCGAGATTATTAAAAGGGGAGAATGGAAACTGAAGAGAGCTTAGCCTTGAGGGCAAGGGTTAACTGTCTTATTATTCATAGGAGAAAGCGCTTTCGTTGTTTGTTAAAAAGAAACTCTTTTTATTTACAATGGGCATAGAATCTACAACTCGGGTGTGTACTAATAAAAACAAAGGACATAAGAAAGAAGGTATAGCTCCTACGATACTTATACGGAAGTAAGGAGTTTCCCGTTTTAATCAGGAAAATTGTAACTAGATTTTTTACTGAACAGGGTGTTTAAACAAAGTAACTAAGTCGGGAGCAAGCCCCCTAGGATCCCTTTTGAGAAGCTGGGTTGTTGATATTTTAATAGGGGAGAAGTACAAGAAACGCTGTTAGAAATTTTTAAGTAATGCAAGGCGTAAAAGATTTTAAATATAAGGATAAAGTAGAAATTCTAATCATAGTAAGAATTGTAAACGGGTTCAAGGCATTTACATTTAAAGGGGGAGTCTATTCAAGCATTTTTAGCTTCTCAATCACAGGGAAAATCTTATAGCTAAGTTAGTGACCCTTACCTTTTTTATACTAAACAAATAAGCCCTCATTCGTTTTTACAAGAGGAACGTAAGTTATATATAAGTGTCTTTTTCGTTACTTGGATATTAACTGTTTCTTACTTTTTCTAGGAATACTCATTCAGTAGTCTACTTAATTGAAGTTAACGCAAATTTGTCAGATGTAAAGCAAAAAGGTAGCTAAACAGGCAATAACGGAAAGAGTATAGCTGCTTTAGAATTTAGAAGTGCTAAGAATTCCAGTACCCAGTAGTAGGAATCCTATTTTGTCGAGGTACAGTCCAATTTCCTTGTTTATGATTGTTCCAGTATAGTATCTAGAAAGGTGTTAAATGAAGGTTATTTCAATTTACACATTCCTGTAAGCAGGTATTTTATTAAGATTAAGCATTCCGCACCTAAACCCTAAAATAAATAGAAGTAGAAGCTTGCGAACTGTAAAAAAGAAAAGATAAAGATATTGGCACACCACCCAATCAGTACTTATCTTTCTTGGGTTAGATTTATTTCATAATGCATAATATAATGGCCCTATAAAGAAATAAAGAATTGTGAATACTCAAAGTCTTAATTTAAGAAAAGACTTTTAAGCACTTCTACAAAGAAACTGCATAATTCAAACCCACAGTGTACTTCTCCTTTTCGGTATATGGTGAAGTTAGGTTGTAGGTATTCCTTTATCTCATACTTTTCTATTTTATCTTGTTTTTTCAGATAAAAAGCTCTATAGGTCCCCCTTTTTCCAAGGTTTAGTATACTAAACCTTAAAAATAAAAACGGTTAAAGATTCACTTTCTCGAGCTCTCTAAAAGGTAGGAAGTTGAGCTAATATCTCGCCTCATTCTTAGTTTGTCAAAATTATTAGTAACAAAAAGACTCTAAAAGTTCGTACCGGGTAGGTTGGGCTCATTTCTATATCTAAAAACCTAAACAGCTCCCGAAAAGCGTTGGCTGAGAAGATGTTTTTTTATAATGAATACCGGGCGCTAATAACTTACCTTTTTATTGACACTAGCTTTAAAAAGGAAGTTGTATTCTGCGCTGTATGTTATTTGGTTATTATTTATACTACAGTAACCCAGGTTTTCGGGATAAAAGGATACTCTCTAGGGCCCGGCAGTACAAAATTACCCGCTTCTCTTTAATACACTTTTTTTGTCTTATTCAGAGGGATATTCAAATATCCTAGTTAATACAACAGTAAAAAAGCTTTTGATGGGGTATGTGACTTCGCTTAAACCAGTTGAGACTCACTATTGAGGGGGCTACTTTTATAAAAAGAGGGGAATAAAGAAAATAAGAGGTTGCGCTCTAAAGGGATCCTTATGTGCAAGTTCAAAACCGAGATTCTTCTTAAAAAGAGAATTTAGGCTGGGAATAAGGAAAGCAAAAATCAATTTTTTGTTTGGACAGGGATATCACTTACTCTTTAATTTGTGAATATAAGAATAGAGCCCCCTTCAGCTAAAGCGTCTACCTATTTCGGTAACAAAGAGGGGTTTTTTATAAATTAAGAACTCTTAGATACTTTGTTATTTGTGGATTTTTTGGGAAATTTTAAATATAAAAGAGGGTACTTAGATCTTCTAACTGGCTTTGTAAAAGCAAAAAGGTATCCCTTAATTAGGAGTAGCCTTCTCTTTTTTGTTTGTTAGAGTATTAGAAATCTCGTTTGTAAAGTAAATAGTATGCCAGGTTCTCTAGTAAAAATCTTTCGGTAGTAGCTCCATATAAATTACCGATTTAAGTAGGTTCAAGAATTACAATGATAATATATAAAAAGGTAGGGATTTGCTATAGTGTTTTTATCCAGTCCAGGTATGAACCTTATTAAAGTTATTTTTAACCGCAGTCAATTTTGATTCGTTAATTAATAATATTATGTACAAATAGTACGGGCTTATTTTGGTAATTTTGTCAAGGGAATTTTGACTTCTTAGAAAGGAGGCTTTTTTAGGCTTCCGCAGTATGGAGGTTCCCGCCTAAGTTTCTTCTGTTTATATAACTTTATGCAATATACCCTTAAAACTCTAGGAGTTAGGCCTATCTGATTTCGGTTGTTAAGTCTAAAAAAAGGAGTGTCTCACTCGCTTTATACATAGAAGCTCCTCAACTTTCTACGGGCCCTATAAAAAAAAAGGTATAGCATTAGACTTCTTCTGAGAATATTTTATATCGTACTAAACCCGTTTTTTCCTAGTGAACTTGCACAAAGTTAAAGGGTCAATATCCTCTGCTAAACCTTCATATATCCTCGTGTATTAATATTGAAAATTATCTCTTTCAAGGCAACTCCTATTTCCAATATATTTATCTATTTATTATTATTACCCTTCCTCCGGAACTCTATTATAGAGTAAAATCTATCTTTTTTTTTCTTAAACTTTATTAAGGGGTTAGTATAAGTCGAGCTTTGCTGTATACCAGGAATTATAAAATTACCACTAAAATTACAAAGGGCTAATACTTCTCCGACCTAAGTCTCCTTTTTTTGACAAAAGCTCAGTGCCCCGGATTCAATTAGAGTGAAAGCCTAATGAGTACTAATAAGTAAGCGTCCTGGTTCAGACTTATTACCTATACCTACGAGGGGCCCATTTAGTTAGCAGAATCTCGAAAACAACTTGGTAATACACTATATTTCACATATTTGTGATTAAATAAGTAAAAAAAAATAAGAGCATTTCCAGGAGATCTCTTTATATTTAAGGGAGACCCGCTTTTATTTATTAAAATTCCTTTAATACTGCACAACCCCCTTGTGATGGAGTTATTCCCGCTAAAGGAACTCAGAAAATAGGAGATCCAAAAAATTTAGTACCGATCAAATTCATTTTTATAAAACCTCTTTCGTAGGATACATTTCTATAAAACTAAACCGGAGTGTTTACCGGTGGGTGCTGCTTAAAAATACAAGTTTATTTAAGCAATTAGATAGGAAAACTCAATATAGAATAAATAGTTTATGTGGGAGGTACAATAACCGCGAGTTTATAAGTGGGGTTCTCTTTAGTATCCCTCATCTTCACTCAAGAATACTAAAGAAAATAGGGGGGGTAAGAGCTTAACCGGCCGGCGTGCTCTATACTCTATACTAAAGTAGTCATTTTAAGAAAGTGGTATAATTATAATAAAAGGGATGTTCTCTTTGCGGGCAAGGGGGCTTTGTTACATTCATATTTTTAAAAGTCTTTGGCAGAGTGTATAAGAAACTATATACCCGAAAGGTTTCTTTTATTCGAGAAGGCTCTAGGAGAGCTCCTGCTTACTAGACAGGTGAGGCCCTTAGAACTGCCAAAACGACATAAAGCAGTGTTATATTATTAATATTAATAAGTCTTTTAGTGTTTTTCCGGTTTTATTTTAAGACACAGAGCTCTTTTTTTAAACCCACACGGGATTCCTTCGCGGGACCTTAACTAGGACTCTTCATTTTTGTTAGACTAGAGCTAGGGCAATATTAAAAGTAGGAACCAGAAAGACTTAGAATAATCAAATAAAAAGGAAAGGAGTAGGGTGTCATTATAACAGACCCGCGGGATTCCGGTATTTTTTTGATCGAACTTTTCCTGATACTATAAATGAGAACCCTTCTGAGTCAAAAGCATTGCAAGATACTTCAAGAGTATCTCTATGCGCTCCGTAAAATATATATAGGATCAAATTCAAGAACTTTTAGTTTAACACTTACCCCTATCTTATTCTGCAAGAGTATAAAGCATGGGAGTTAAGCGATCTGAAGAAGATAATATCTTATTTGTAGTATCTCTTTTCGACTTTTAATTCTGCAGTTTTTATTTAAAGCACTAAAAATATCCTTGCATTTCAATTTTGTAAGAGCTCCTTATGGATTTGTTCCAGTCAAGAGAATTCCTATAAAGCATTAATTGGAGCTTGTTTATTAGTTGGAACAGAGTTCAAAGAAACGGAAGGGGATGCCCTATTTAAACCCCTGTACCGGATACTACGCGAGTTTTTTTGACACAGCGAATTTATATTGTGTAACAAGGTCTTAGTTATAGACTGGAAATGCCGAGCCTTTTTCTAAGAGGTGCTCCCTCATCCATATTAGATAGATATCCTAGTACTTATATTTGACCTTTAATGTGCAAGGAATTTGACTTTTATCCCGGCAGTCATAATTTCACTATAATAATTAAATATTAAGGATTGGGAAAGAAATCAGAGCTGCTTAAAACACAGTAGGGTAGAGCATAAAGAAAGAAAGTTAGCAGTCACCCCGATTTTTGTACTTCAATTATTCATATGAACTGCTTAGTCTTAGTATTTCTTTCCTTACCTTAGATTAAAAGGCACAAATTCCTTATTAACACAAAATGCAACTATACTACTGATTACTAAACCTTTAACAAGGTATAGACCTTTAACAAGAAAATCTTTGCTAAGAGCTAAGAGAAGGGCCTCTAAAGCAGAAGTAAATTACTAGTTTACTAAGAAAATCCTAATTAGTTAAGCAACGTCCAAGAAGCATCTCTATCTCCTACGCGACTATAATAAATTTCTCGCTTTATTGCACCGGGTTCTGAAACTCTAATTATAACCTGTTGTGTTTAATTATTTAATTTTAGCATTTCCTTTGAACTCGTGCATAGCGGTCGGAAAATGAAGGAATAAATTGGGAATTTCAGTTAAACGAGCTTCCTACAAAGCTTCATTTCTACTCACAATTAAGAGTTAAACTGCAAAGGAGTCTTCAAATAAGGGACATAATACAAAAATGAATAGGAGTTTTGGGTATCTTAAATAAGGATCTCCAGTGGATTTTTAAGTACTAGACTACGAGGAGCTTCCGTCAACAAGGGGAGAAGAATTTATGCGGTTTACTTATTTCCCGGACTCTATTTCTGTTCGTGAATTCCTTAAATTTTAGTTTAAGCATGAGCTTAATCTCATCTCGTGCAGAAGGGAATAGGCGGATTTTCCTGTTAAACTACCCTAAGAGCGGATTCCTATGAAGAATTTACTAACGCAAAGGAGTGGTTTTTAATTTCTTACCATTTCTGTAAAAAAATTTTTATTATGTACCTCGACCTAGTAGCTATTTTCCGATTGTATTGAAGCCTATGAGTTTTCTTATTTATTAAAAACGTTCTCATTTTAGATATTGTTAACTTTCTTTGAGAAAGGGAGCCCTAACTTCTCTAAGAGAATTATCCTGATATAAAAACCGGATATAGAACCGATATCCCAGGGATGCTCACTTATTTTGCTTTTTTGACAATTCTGAACAAAGTATTTAGTGCTCTCTGATGAGGGATCCCTAGTGTACAATTACAGGACAAATCCTGAGGAATCGGTCGGTAGTCTTTAATAGAGTGGTGCTCGCCAAGATACACCCGGTAGAGTCTTTTTTGAAACCAAGATTCTGGGGAAGTTTTTATAACTTCATTTCATTAAATAGTTAGCCCATTAAGTAAGTTGGATGTGTTTTCTCTGACGGGTTACTTATTATTTTAATTTATAGCTATAGCTTAAGGTCGTTCCTAAAAGTATACTTGTTGGGCAGGTTTTCGAGCTCAAGATTTGAGTACACCCTGAACCAAAAATGAGTATACCCTTAACTAACACTTTACAGCGCCGATTGAAGGAGCTTTTACTTACGAGGGGAAAATTTATCTAATTAATATTTCTGTAAAAGTCTAAGGTTGTAATCCAAAAAGACAAACCTAAAAAAAAGTCCTATTCTATTTAAGAAACAAGCCTACTAGCGAAAGCAAGTATTTGTAATTTATATCAGAAAGGGCAGTACTTAGTGACTTTTAGAAAAGAGGCCCAGTAAAGGCTATTTAGATTTTTGAGTAAGGCAGTAATTTCTTAGTGCACGGATAGAGTTTCTTATTTTATAACACACCTAGATACTTCTAAATACGACTTTTTTGCTAAGGAGCCCCCTGTCTAGCCTCTCTCCAGCCAGTTATAAATCAAGGAAAGGGCTCGAGGGAGTTTCGTAAAGAACTTTTTATTTTAGCTTTTTATTCCAATGTATATAATAAAGTCTAGTTTACCCATAATGTTTTTGAGTGTATTTTATCTAAGATCTCCGATAGCAGTCTACTGCGGGAAATGAGCAACCCCGGATAAAGAATAAAGAACTCTTACAAAAGAGGACTCACTTTCCGGTATCTTTTGAAATTAAAAACAAGGACCCCTTTATCAAATTATAGAGCTGAATAGAAAGATACCCTTAAGGTTTTGTTTGCGTGTTTATTTGGGGTGTCGGAATCAGAATAAGATACAGCTAAATTAAAAAAGAGAAGAAATAGAAATTTAGTACCGGGGATTCCAATGTATGGAATGTAACTAAGGCACTTCTCTGTCACTATAAAAAAGCGCCGCCCTAACGTCTCACAAGAGTTTTTTTAAAATAGAGAGCGAATCCCAGCCTATATCATCAAGTTTGTTTAGTTCAGAAGCCTCCTTAGTAAGGTAACTTTAATTCTTGTTTGCACCTTTTTAATCCTGTTTTGATTCCAGTTATTTCCATAAAATTTTTAAAGCCTAAAATTCTATTTTATGATGTATAAGTATCCAGTTTACTAGGACCTAATTGAATAACCGATCCTTTTATTTAAGGATTTAAAGAACCCAAGGAAAACCCTCTACAATACTAAAACAAAAACCTAACATAAGGGACTGCTAATAAGCCCATTTCCCCAGGGAAGCGCGTCCTACTAAGTTACAAAAAGAAAAGAGATACCTTTTTCTTGAATTATACTACTCAGCCATGCAGTTTTGTATGTAATTCCAAGGTCTCCACTCTCTATTTGGATTTATTTGCTTAAAGTGCTGCGTGTAATTATTCTCTTAACAAGAGCTACTCCTATATCGAAGTGAGTTTTTCATTTAAAAGTTAAAGAGCTCCATGCTGATATTTATCTTTTGTTTTTAGAGCGGTAGCGGTACAAGTCTGTGCTTAAAATTTTACTCGTATTCTAGTTATGTATTATGTACCCTTTTTTTTACTGCAACAAAATTTATCAGATCGAATTTTATTATACCGAATGTGGAAGGTGTCTTAAAGTAATAGAAAATTCCTTGAACCATGCAACAAAAGAAAGGTTATAGCAAAAGTAAATACACGCCTGGTAAAGGCCTCTTTATATGTGTTTTATTGCTCTTTATATGATTAAAAGAGCCGCCCCAGACATGGTATTTCAATGTATTTATATTACCAAACCAAAAAAGTATTGACTTCGAGCTTAGAAAACTCGTTAAGGGTAAAAGACTTTTTTTTACTAGACTACGATACTATAATCTAGGATGCTTCCTTTTTCTTAAGCTCAGGTTCCACTTATAACAAAGGGAGAGTCAGAATCCTCGTCAACCCTGCCTGCGTTTCCCGTTGTGACTGTAGTTAAAAATCTCCGCTTTATTTAGAATGTCCCAATTATGTTTAAGGATTCAGCATCAAAAATTTTGATACAAAAACGGGACGGGGTAGAATCTCATAAAGATTTTCTAGTTTCGGGATACAAATAAGAAAGATTTTATATAAGCAACAACCGAAAAGGAGTCTCTTTAACTGACTTCGCTTGCCGGTACCTTTAGAATTCAAATTCTAAATAAATATAAGCGCTCTTAGCAACTTCTTTTTGAAACCTTGTAACATTTGATCTGGGATCCCCAGGGAAACTCTTATGGCATCCTATTTACTACATATTGAGGAGCCTCCTTAATTGGCAGATTAACCCTCTATATTTCATACTGAAACCCGCAATTCCCCGGCCCCTTTGATTTAAGAAGTCGTTTATAGGACAGAACCCATAAAGTTTTTCGTTTACTATAATATAAGCTGAGAATCTAACGAATAGAGAATAGTAAAGCTTAACGGAATAAGAAGATAAGAAGAAGTAAGCCAAGAAGTCTATACAGGTGGGGTGTAATTAAAGAGTGGCTTGTTCCTTTGTTTATAGGTTTCCTATTAAAGTTCTAAAGCTAGGAAGCGCGGTGTTCTATTTGTAATGATCCCTAAAAACCTTGTTTCTAAACAAGGAATTCCAAGTAAAAAGGTTAAGGAATTTCTCTGTTCTGTATTCCGTATAAACAAGGTCAAACCTAAGAGAAGAGTTTAGTAAAGGATATGCGTCTATTTGATTAGTAGCCTCTTAGAAATTAGGAGGGCTCTTTAATATAAAAAGGGACGCGGGTTCTAAAAAACTAAGCTTAAAGCTGGGAGTCCGATATCCTCTTTTCCGGAATTCCTTTTAGAAGGCAATAAGTAAAAAAAGAAGCATTCAAATTCTGATTTCTTTGGTATTTTCTTAAGAGGTCTCCGTTTCTCTAGAATCGCTAGGTTTTATAATATAACTAAATGTTTCTTTTATTTTATGCTTTTAAGGAGAGTTCTAAAATCAAGGTATTAGAAAGACAGGATATACTTTAGAAGAGGAACCCCAGTAAAAAGGAAGAGTATAGCTGAGGGGACTGATAGAGTTAAACTAGAAAGATTTCAAGATACAGAGTAATCAGCAGCAGAAGAGTATGAAAGGGATACAGATACAAAAAAAGGGGAGGGTTGTACAAGTAGGGGTTTGAATAAGAAAGGTGGGGTTACAGCTATAAGGGGTAGTGCTCCCAAGAAAGGAGGTCTAGCTAAGAGGATACGTATAGTGTTATTAAGAAGATAGGTGTTACAAAGACTAAGGTTATCATCAAGACAGGGTAGGATGGATTAAAGGAAATTCTTGGATCGATTGCTCCTCTGGGAATGGAATGAAGTAGGATAAAGCCTATAAAAAAGAAGAATTAAGTCTTAGGTATTTCCAGGTTAGCTGGTTTTTTTCTAGGTGTTGGGGGGTATAATACTAGTACTCTCTTACTTTTTCTTCCCTTCGCGTTGCTGCAGTCAGGTAAATTACTGTTTCTCTAAGCAAGCTTACCTCTCCTATCTGTAGTACTAACAATTAAAGAACAAAAGAACTCCCTTAATACTAATAACTAATACAATAACATGATGTCCTACTTACTATACTAGGGAATAGAAAAAGTAATACAACGGCTCCAGTAACTCCCAGTCTAGAAGAAAGGTACAGGCTGGAATAAGAGGAGTAAGCAAGTAAGCGAATAAGCAGTGGGGAAACCTCTGTAGCTAATGTATTCTGGTTCCTTTTTTAGGTAATAAAAGAAGCTTTTTGTTTAAGAATTTCCAGCCAGTAAGTCTAAGGCGAGGGTCTGCGGAAGAGAGGATGTTTTCCTATAAATAGAAGGATTTCTTCGTTGTTAAAGTAAAGTGAGGTTAATTTCTGTGGAAAACTAACTCTATTACATAAAAGTATATGTAAAAAATTTCTAAGTTCTACTCAATTTAAGTAGTAAACCATCTTATTTGCTTCATCGAGGATGCTCCTGCTAGAATGATTTTTTTGTATCTTTTTTGATTAAGACTTTATTACCAAGACTCGCTTTTAAGTACTCTGAGTTGTTGCCCTGCTTTACCAGTACACCTGTATAATTAAGAGCTTATCCAGTATTACTAAACAGGATTTCTTTCTTGCACAAATTTTACTTTGTTTTCTAAAAAAGCCGCTGGCAAAAGACACTCCCCTACAAATATAGTTAGGAAGATAATTTGAGTATAGAACAAAGAAAGAGTCTAGTTTTCGGGCTAAAAAATTAGGTAGAACTTTGGTTTTTTTACAAGTATTAGGGTCCTTTAGAAATAAAATGAAGAGTGTAACTTCCAAGAGTTTAGGGGAGTTCTACTTTCTATTCTATAAAAAATTTATCTTAATAAGGGGTTTCCGGATGAATAGAATATGCGTGATTTTGGATCCGTTTACAGATTATAGAGTTGTTTTGATCGAGCAATTCTTTAATCCTGAGCCCGTTTTTTTATAGGGTGCATTATATCACACCTAGAAATCCTTAGAGTTATAAATAAGCATAGGCACTTAATAAAGGATCCGTAACTAAAAAGGATGTAGGCCCTAAAGTTTAGAGGATTTAAGACTAAAGTTCTTGCTTTTGTTTTCTAAACAATTTAATTAAAACCTTTTGAGTATTTACTTTAATATTTAATAGAACACATAAAATACACTAGAATAAAAAGAGAGTAAAAAGGCTTCAGTACTGATCTTAAGTATTTACAACTTTATTAGGAAAGGAAACTAGAGTGTTAAGCTGTGAGGAGTTTCTAGTTGGTGCTCATACTAGAACTTCAATTTTTTAATGGGGAGCTCTTTCAAATAAGAACTCCTATAGTTATCAAATTCTTTAGTAGCGCGTATAGGGGAGCAAATGTATGATTCTATTTAAGAAAATAGACCCTGTCTTTTCTAATTTTACTAAAGGAAAGAATTATAAGGACCCTTTCTACCTGAGTTAGAAAAAGAGAGTAGACTTGAATAGGAGCATTAACTATCTTTGATTTTATAAAAACAAAGGCAAGAGAAGTCTAAAAACCCCGGTATCCGCAACAAGTAAATTCAATGCATCTAACTAAAGAAAACTTAATAATAAAGGATTCTTATTACATACTAATTTTATGCTTTAACTAATATTATATTACAGAGTTAATAAGCGGAGCGTGAATCTTTATATAAATTCTTGCCTATAATTAGAGTTCTCTAACTTTTAAGGTGTTTACCTTTCCTGTTAGAATAGAGGGGCCCCCTTATGTATACTTTTTAACCGCCGGCCTTTAAGAAAAAGCTAGAATCCTAAAAGGACGCAACTCCCTTATTAACATGTTAGCTACAAAAATTAGGCACGCAATTTTTGGTTGTGGTTATAGGGAATACGTATTACCTTGTTCTTTACCTGCAGTTCGAAGCTGTAGAATTGCTTGAAGCGAGTTCTCTGCAAATAAGTATATTTCGTCTAGGCTAGGTTTCTAATACTGGATATTAGAAAATTATCTTCTATTTTTCTAGGAAGCTCTCTACAGAAAGAGAATTTCTATACCCTTTGGGTCCTTATAACAGGTGTTCAAGCTTGTTATTCTTTTTTGTCGGGGTATACAAGTATGCTGTGTCAGAAAAAGCCGTGTCATTCATAGTTATTTTAGTTTAGTGTATTTAGATTTAGTCCCTCTAAAGTAGGGCTAAGAGTACAAAAACCCAAAACTGCTGTATCTATTGAGCAAAGTTCCCTACTAAATGCAATAGAGTAACCTTCTTTCTTTGAAGGAATAGGAAGTCCATGAGTTTATTACTTGGCTGGAATACCTTATATTGCCAGTTTAGACACTCCGGTATTTAGCGTTTTGATATTTTCCTATGTTTTTGTTATTGATACCGGATACGGGTCTTCTTATAAATGCGGAAAAGGGTTTCCTACTTACTACACTTTAACTTGCCAATTAATTAAATGTATAGTAATAAGCGCCCCCTTTTTTATAATATAAAGAGTAAACTTTCTGCAGTATAACAAACTTATTGGAAGAACATTTTGAAATCTTAAAAAAACTAGGAGGATTCTAAGTATTTCAGTAGATTCAATGTTGGATCTAGAGTAGAAACACCGACAATAAGGAACTCTATATTCTATACCTTCCCTTTTTAATTAAAAGGTACCACTCGATTATAGTTGTTCATTACTAAAATCGATGACAAATTCTTGCTAGACATGTGAGGGCTACCCAGACTTAGTGGAAACTTTTTATCCTATAATACAGAAAAACTTACATTCTCGTATCTTTATTTATACTGAGTAAACTGCCCAGAGTACTAAATTATAGAATCTTAATCTATTCTGGACCCTATAAAAAGTTGTCCACAAAGAACCTAAAAAGGACATCTATAACTTTATTCTCTAAAAAGCCACCCTGACCTTGACGAGATATTCCATATTTCGAGTAGCTAGCCTGGATAGTGAGACGAATCCGAAAATATAAAAACTACAGCTAATGAGTGGAACTTCCAAGAATGCTTTTCATAAAAGGAAAGTTAGTATCTATAAAAGTTTGGACAATACTGGATATTAATCTCTCTGACGTGAATTAGCCTTAGAATAAAAACTTTATACAAGCAACAAATCTCCAGAAGCATAAACTCTATCCAAAACATGAGCTATTAAGGAATCGCTTACTCGGGTAGGATATTCTATAAAAAAAACTACCTACTATCCTTTTTTAATTTAAGGACTCCTTGCTATAAGTAGTTTTGGGTGTATGAATCTATATCTCGTCAAGATTCTTAGGTTCGGTTTACCTTTCCCCAAAGAAAGGAATTCTCTCTACTAAAAAAGAAAAATTACCTTTATTTAGCCACTTGACAGTAATTTTACAGAATCTCAATGAGTGGAGTGGAAGGTAAAATATCCTTACTAGACTTAGCGGAACTCCTTTATATACATACAAGTATGACCATCTCAGGGACTATCTCTATTCCTTTTCTTTTGCCTTTACTAAGGGATTTCTAAGTAAAAAAAGAGTGATTATTAGGACTTTTTTCTTAAATATTTATACAGAGCTTTTGCTATTACATTCCTTATTTTTTCAGCAGGGGTCTCTGGTACAGTAGGTTATAACTTCACTTAAACAGAATCTAGTAGCAGATAGATAGTAGGTTAAGCACCAGTATAAAACAGAAACCGGGGTAAAGGTTTTTGGAACTTTTAAAATGAGATTCTATTCACTACTTGTGGATGCCTCCTCGTCCAAGGGGCTTACGAGCTAATAAGATATCCTTTGATTCTATTTGAATGTTATATATAAATAGTCATCTAAGGGGGAAGCCTTAAACTAAATTCGTATTTCCAACCTCGGCTTGTATCAACAAAAAAAGACAAGTCCCTCTTACTTGAATGCAACACAAAATTAGATTTTCATATAGCTTGTGTATTCTCTTTACTTTCTGTAAAAATTTCTTATATCATCAATTAAACAACAAGTCAGGAGATTCCTTAAAAATCATTCTTACAAATCACTAAGCAAAGTCTCTTTTACTTATTCAAGTTCGTCTCTACAAGGAGCAATTAATAGTCGACAAAGGGTCCTCTAATCCGGCTATCCTAACAAAGTGTGTAGAGAAAAAAGAATCCAGTATTAGACTGTGAAAAGCAGACTTATCTTAGTCAACACTAAATCTGAGGCGTGAGCTGCCTCTTAATAAAAGCCGTTACCAGGAATTCAAAAACTTACCTAACATCTAAGCGCGTAAGGGTTATAAAAAATTTAACTATCTTTCTTTCATACATTAATTAAAAGGGAAACTCTTTCTTCTTAAATTTTCATTTCTTTACCGGTTTCCTTAAAATCTTAATATAGTGGCTTATAAAAATTTGCATTACGGGGTATACACGGGGTTACACACAATTAAGGGAGTGCTTGTTTTTGCTTATTCTAGCATTGCTTAGAAGTAGGTAATAAAATAAACTTGATTTTTATTTTAAAGGTCCCTACTTTTTAAAGTATTAAAGGATGGCAGAAAAAGGGATTCCTTTTAGGATAGGATCAGAATTCTTCTAACATTTTTCTGCCATGGGATCCTTGTTCTATTAAGCTCCTATTACTCTATAATAGTCTTTTTCCCAAATCTTGGGTTTGCCTAGGAACTCCTTAAAAATAGAAAACGAGTTAAATGCCTGGCCCTTTTATGGCTGAGACACCCTAGATTTTCTTAGAGGTAAAACTGGATTGAGTAAGTATTAAGAGCCCTTAGCAGCTAAAAATGTTGTTATAAATTGACTGAAATGCTGCCAATAACTCTGCTTAGCTTCTTGCTTCGGATCAGCTTCGTGCAACATTTTATATACACACGTATGGTACTCTAGTAACACTAAATGAACTCAGATATACTACTCAATTATCGGTTCTAATCAGAAAGAATTCGAAGAGAAAACTAAACTCTTAGATAAGTTAATAGCTAAGCTCTTCAAAGTAAGATTGTCCCAACCGTAAACCTGCGAGGAGAGTCTTGGCAAAAAGATCTTTAGCGGAAATAAAGAAGGACTTTTTAAATTCTTTTTTCTACACAAGTTATAAAGCTTAAGTACAAAGTAAAAAAACTCTTATCTATTTTGATATTCTGTTACTAAAAGTAAACTTTGGAGGAGTTTAGTAAATCAGCAATATAGGACAGGAGACCCCTTTCCGCAGCTTATCCAGTATAGTAAAATTGTGGGAATCCGGGTTGAAGTTTTAGGCGGAATATTAATAGAGCAATGTAAGGTTGTATATATTTATTTATAACATTGGCGCATTGGCTTTTAATTTGCATAAGTATAAATCTAACAGCCAAAAAAAAAATCCGGGCACTTCTGATAAGAAGAGTATGTAAAGAATTTAGTGAATTCTGTAGCCGATTTCTGCATATACTTTTAGGTGTATATAGGTTATCGATTCTGGAAACCAAACCTGTTTCAAGTATTCATACAAGTTTTTGGGTTATATAAACTTTAGACCTCTATCTAAGTATTTTCTTAAAAAGAAAGATAGGGTTGTATCTATGTTATGAGATTAAGTTAGTTTTTCTATGTTTCCCACAAGATAAAGATAAGTAATACCTAGTATCACACTAGAAATTAGGGGGTAGATCTTATCTGAAATAGGATGCTCTGTTCTTTTACAGAGAAGAGTACCTTAGGATTACCCTGTATCCTTACAAGCTTTCAGGTAAAGCAATTATCTCTTTACTCTATCGGTAAATGCAAGGATTCTGGGAACTTAGTTTAGTTTGTTTAAGTAGTTATTATACCAACTTCGTAATAATTAATATGATAATAGAGTTGGGTATTGACACCCCTGTTTGAAATAAATGATATAGGAGCTAAGAAAGATATTCTATAAAAGTCATTTTAATTACAAAGTGTAAACCTTTCCTTAGCTCTACACCGGAAACTCACTGCCTTTCAGAATACAAATACAGGAACAACTCAACTACAAAGACAGACTTAAACTTTGGGAATTAAATATAAAATAAACGAGACTTTTAGATATTACATTATAAGAACTTTCTAAATAGGATAGCAGATTCCTAACTTTTTAAAGTAATCCCTTATCTGTTACTATATATCATATCTTTATTCGGTAAAACTTTAATTAAAAATTCCTGGACCCGCTCCTTATAACTTATTATAGATTACACTCTTTTTAGAGGTCATAAAACTTCCTTTTTGGGTTGCTTAATTAAGGGTAACTTACTGAGAAAGCGGGGATGGATATTCCTTATTTCAGTGTATCAGTGTAGCAGATTCTACGGCGGCAGATCGAAATGCCTTTCTATTTTTATATACAAGACTTTATTTCGCATTTATTGACACTCGTTTTGTTTTTATTTTACACTTAGAATTTGTCGCTTAGCAGAATACATTTTTTTACTTCCTACTGTGAGGGGCTTAAAAGGATCTTGATTAAACTAAATCTAGTGAGCAAAAAGAGGCTCACTTTTGAGGTATGCTGCATCAGCTATAAATAGATTTTATAAAACTTGATTATCTTAACGATTATTCCTCTCCAGAAGTACCCGTAGTTCTAAGAATATCTCTACACTTTTTATAAATTCACCTGCCTCGCTCTATGTTATTTAATAAGGATACTCTAAGGAATTCTATACAGCTTTAAAGCCTAACCCCAAAATACTTGGCGTCACGGAAGGGAGTCGAAGAAACTAAAATAGAAAAGCTTTTTCCAAAGTAAGGGGCTGACTAACAAGCGACATATGTAATCCGCTTTGTTTAACACGAAAAGAGTTCCTCTTGACGGATGCTTCGATCTTTATTATACCTTATATAATCTAAAATTCTAAATCACTGACTTTCGAATTTCATACTGCTTTAATACTGCAGAAATACCGCTAAAAATATCTAGAAGATTTGGTTAGGAGACCTCCTACGGAAGCAAAAGCACCTTTTTATAATATAGGATACCCGGCCTGTGTGAGTGGAAAAAGGAAACTAGGACGCTGCCTCTATTTCCTATTTCCGCACCTTAACTTTTAAAAGTTGTTTACTCAAAGGGGGCTCGGCAATATGAATATTTCTAAAAAGATTTTAGTTTTACTAGTAAGGGGTTTCCTTATCGTCAAATAGTGCTTAAGGAAAACTGTAATAAAAGAAAATATTCTAAATTAAGTCCTAATGTAATAAGTTTTTACTGGTTATAATTTTTTTAAGAAAGCTAGAAAGGGTTGGTTAATAAGAATTCCGCGCCTACATAATCTACATAGGACCCCTGAGTTGGAATACTCCTTCGAACAGCTATTCTCCTTTAGTTGGAATTTCTCCTTTTTTTGCCTTTAACAAAAAGTTTAATCTTAAAGAGATTTTTCTTCGGCACGTAAGGGATTTTGTACAATTACTTTAATTAAATAGAAATAAAAAAGTCCGGAGACTCTTATAACTATACGCAGTTCTAATTAGCCTGCAACACAAAGTTAAAAACTTGTTATCCTTGAGTTAGCGGTTCTATAATAAAGAATAGTAGCGATTTGTATCATATTCATATTTCTTTCAACAAATGGAGTACTTTTTACCAACAAGGAGTATAAGAGTTGCGCTTATAGCACCTTTATACCAGTAAGTCCCCGTATCCAAGGAGTCTACCCATAGTGTTAATCCTATTAAATAGAGGCGAGCAAGAGTAAGACATACAGAAATTCTCGGCAAAATTTATAATATATGTACAAAAAAATGAGTGAGGAATAGTCTTAAATTTCATTATTTAATGGATTTCTTATTTGTTACTAGGGCGGGCATGGTGTATAAAATCCCGGTTGTGAAGCGCTATTCTGGAATAACCCCACCCGGGTTAAATTAGATGCAAAAAGAAATATAGATAGAGAACTCTCCTTTTATTTCGGTGTTACTAATAAAAACTATAAAGATTTTTAGAAAACGAGGAAACCCCCTTTTTTCGCTTAAGAACTACAAAATTTGAGTAGAAAAAGAGCCCTTCTTCTCTCAAAGCGACTACCCGCTTATGTTATCTATATGTTTTACTTACGAAAAATTGTTAATTTAATAATGTTTACGATTTTTCTTGTTACTCGTGGAAACTCTGGATTATCCTCTTTAACCTGTTATATTGACTGTAATTGTCCTAACATGAAATTGACTCATTAGCATAAGCAGAGCTCCGAGGATAATTTATTGCAGAAGAGACAACGCCACAGCTATGGGTATATGGGCTGAGGATAAACTAATGCCAACTTCCAAACACAGGAATTACCAGTAAGAAAAAACTTATCATATATTTGTTTGACTCGTCTACCAAAACAAATCGGGCATCCGGGTGATTTAGAAAGTTTCTTTTTAATAATACTGACACCGCTTCATTTATATAAATAACTTGCTTTTTTGTACTTGTTCTAAGAAACCTGGATTTGCTAGCATTAGGGGTTCCTTTAGAGTAGAAAAAAATAAGAGTCTTATACGGCTCAGGCTAAAGTCCTCGTACATTTCCTTATTTTTGCAACTAAAAGTGTTTATAAACCGGCAGGACCAGGACTCTTGTAGTAATCCAGGGGTAGGGAGCTCCTTAAACCTATACTTAAGGGTTACTTATATATAAACTACCGAAGGAAAAGTCTAATTTATTGAGTAAATATGCCTAGCTTTATTTTTGCAGAGTTACGGGGTTTCTGAGTAATTTCATTGTTTCATTGTAAGAAGGTTTGGAACTCTACTTTTATCGAACGAGCAAAGTCACACATTTTTGTCAGGATCTTACGAGAAAGGAGAGTCTAAAGTATTTAAGAGAATTTTAACCTTGTATTACAATAACGTAAAGTAAGTGTTATAGCTAGGAATTTCTTCCCAAATCAACTAAAGCAGTTAGCATTAGCTCTTGTCCTTAAGGGAGCCCTCAGTATATTATCTAAGTTCTGGGATACTTAAGAAGGTAACTGTAAAGGTCCTAATAACCCAGGAATGCTATATGAAATTTGTTGACTAGAAAAAGACTCGAACCCAGGCCTTTTTTAGGAATGTAAAATGTTAAAGTTTTTCTAAGTTATATTAGGTTTTCACTTACTAATTTTAGCTTCCGCAGTATGTATAAAGTTAGTCTGATTCAAAGTCCTTCTATCTAAGCTATTTTGTGTTGATGAGATAGAATATCCAAATCTGAGGAAAGTAAACCCAGAGACTTCTATTTAAGCATGTGCTTTAAGGTTCTGCTACTAAAAAAGTCTTTTATTAAAAATGCCTGAATTTCCTTTTTTCAATAAAATAAGGGTTTGCTCTATTGTACTAGATATTCAGAATTTAGTATCAATCTATCGGCCTAAATCCCTACAATCTAAAAAAACCGACTGCGAGGTTTTGTTTATTACAAAGTAAGGCTTTAAAAATAGGTTATAATCCCAATAATTTGTTCCGCTATCCGGCAGTTGCTTCTTTTTAAAGGAGTCAAGGGAGTTAGATACTACAATTGGACTTCGGGTTATCTGTACAGAAGTATGCCTTTGGGGTAGGGCCCTTTTCAAAAAAGAATAGGGATTTCCTCTTTAGTCAGTATTTAAGCCCCTATTGAGATTAGGCGAAAACTTTCGCAAGTTATATAAATATCTATACGCAAAGGGTCCTAAATTCTTGCTTTTTGCATCGAAGATGGCATTACAACAAGTTCCAGGGGAGAAAGGGTATAGGAAAAGTTACCGCCTTTTGTAATAAGACGCACTTCTAAAAAAAGCTTTGATATGGAAAACGGATTTCTTTGACTCAATTTACTAAATGTACGGTCCCTCCGGTATAAGTCAAACTTCAATGCAGCAAAACTCTTCACAAATCTGAGGTGTGGGGTGATTTTAAATGAAAGTACAGGCTGTTTACTTGCTTTAGATAAAAAATAAAGAATGCATATAGAAATTGTAACTTGAGAAATTTTTGGGTCTAAAAGAAAAGCGGTTAGTTAAACAGGGAAGTCGAAAAACAAGGAAGCTTGTCTCTAATGTCTTGATTATTCCTAGCCAATCCAGGGTAGAGTTCTAAAAAGAAACGGGAACCAGGAACCTCAGAAAAAGCTTGACTTCTACACTGTGACTTCCTTTACCTGTTAACCCTTCCAATAAAGACTTTTATAAGCTCAGAAATAGGAATACGAATGAAAGCAAAAACGCCCTAAGTTTATATCTAGAATGTTCTTTATCTGCAGTTACGATACCCAGTAAGTTCCCCCATTCTACCTATTTACCACCCGTTTAATTATATCTTTTCTTGAATAGCTTGAAAAGGACAGGGGAATTTAGGTATAGCTACTATACTAAGACTATTACAATCTATCTATGATTAATTTCATTACCTCGTTACCGATAAGAACAGAAGAGACTACCTTATTCCCCCCAAGCTTATATGCTCCCAACCGATAAACACATAAGACATTGAGCAACATCTCTTAAACAAACTATATATGTTCAGGTTGAGAGTAACTCTTTCCTAAAACCCCTTAGTTACGTATATAACAACAGAGACATATAACTAGAATACTAATACAAGAACAATAAGCCCATTAACCAGCTACAGTAACTACATTAACCCCATAAGACAATAAGACTTTTCCTTATACCCTATTCTATATATATATATAGTTCCTCTCCTTACTCTATTCTCCTTTTCTTTCTCTTCTTAACAAGAGTATAGCTCCTAACAAACTAGTAAAACAAGTAAGAAAACAAAAACAAGAGAACAAAGAAGCCAGTTGATGGTGGGTATAATATAATAGTGGATCTATACTAACTCTAAATCTTAAAAGCCAGAGTTGGCAGGACTATAACCTACGTCCTTTTTGAAAGCAAGATCCGCCCTACCCACCTACTCTTTATTATTTTTTATGAATACGTTACTTCAAGGATCAAAAGTAGGTTCTGTAAATGTAATGTCGACTCGAACCCTTACACTTCTGTTCTTTCCAGGTTCGATTTAACAATTACGGGAGCTCTATCTAGGCTACTTACTTCTTCAGTTTCTAGGATCCATGTAGTTCTATTTGATTCACAATTTCTTTATTTAAGTTATTTTTTTTATATTCACTTTTTTATAACTCATGCTCGACAAACCTATACTCTAAAACTCCGTACGACTTTTCGAACTAAGGCATTCCAAAAATTAGTAATATTCAAGGCACAGAATAATCTAAAAGGAAAACTTCGATCTTGGCTGTGTGACTATTATTTATTAGGTGATTCGAACACCTATGTGCTGCCAGTCGAAGCTTCAACGTTTTGTATTATAGAGTTCGTAAGCTAAAAATCGACAATTCCGAGGGTTCGAGTGTAATATACTTTCTAAACTTATTCACATTAGATTATAAACCCTTTTGGGGCACAGGGGGGGTTCCTTTAGACGGGAATTTCAGGCCTGTAGAAGAAAGGTTTTTATATTAGAATACTTAAACAAAAAGCCCCGTAAAAAATTAAGTAACAAGGTCCTTGTCTTAAATTTCAAAAAGTCCCTAAGGACCCTTATGCTATATAAAAAGAAAATTCTTGTAGGTTCTTAATTTGGGTCCCTCTTTACGCGTGCTTAAAAAACTCTACTTTTACTCAAATTAGACTAATGGATAATTTAAAAATTACACTTTATAGATGACTTCGTAAGGGACTACTATGAATACCTATTCTTGTGAGTTTTCTTTATCTCAACTACTACAGGCCTAACTAAAAACACGCCTAAAAAAAAAACTAAAAGGGACTTAAAGGAAAACTTCCCGTAATTTTCCCTTAAAGTGAAAGCTTCCATAAAAAACTCAAATACAGGAAAGATCATAAGAACGTTAGACAAGGGCGCCCTTTTTACGTTTATACGCATACTCCTTACGATTCGAGGATTATAGCGAAAGAGGTGCTAAGAAATATTTACCCTTTTATAAGTTGCAGGTTTTGACTTTTTAGGGTACACCCCCTTTTAGCTTCTCCTTGAGTTTCGGATAGGGATACGATATTGCACTCAAGATTATACCCCGATTATGGCTACCTCTTACTAAGAATAGCAGACTTTACAGTCCTATCTATATAACTAGAGAGAAGGAGTTCTTTATTAAGCAAACTAAATCGAGAAGTTAAGGAATTTTGAGTCTATATAATTTTTGTTAAAATAATATTCTTAAATCTCAAATACTAACTAATAAACTAAAAAAAGAGAGTTACAAGAAGTTTTAAAACAATTTTGACTAGGTAGTTATGCAAAGTCTTTTATTTGGGGCATTCCATTTAAGTTTTTCTGGTTCCTGCGAGTCCTAATTAGGAAGAAAATAACTACCGAAAAAAGTACATTACAAGTCAACAAGTTTTAACCTTCAATAATAAAGCGGCTGCTTTTATTAAGGAGTACCTGGCACTTCTAGGATTAGGAACAACTCAAGGGTATCTGAACTTTAATAGAATAGAGTAAGATCTTTTTTTGATTAAATCTGACCTGACAATCAGAAAAATTTTACTTTAATATTAAGACTAAAGGTTTAATTTAGCTTTAAGTCTATCCAAACTATTGCGGTACTACGTTGGTTGAGGGTATCCAGGAATCACTAAGTAGTAAAGGGGGCTCCTCAAAAACTACGGATGTGCAGTAAATACGTTACGTAAAGAAGAAACAATTTACAATGCAAGGAATTCCTCATAAGGAAACACAGAAGCTAAAAAGCCACAGATTCTTTCTTTTAAAAAACGAGACCCTGCTTGCTACAATATGTTTATCCTTAATCAATAAATTACTCAAAGAGAAAAGGATTCTAAAATCAAATAAATAATAGAAGGACTTTATAAAAAGGATAAGAACATAAGAATTTTCCGGTGTTAACTCAATCCAGGGTTCTTGCAAGACTTTTTTTTAGGAGTCCCGCTATAATATAAAGAAAACTCATGTTACGCAAAATGACAAAATAAATGAAGAGTAATTAAGAAACCCGAATCTCTTTCTTTAGCTGGATCCCGGGATTAGAGCTTTTTCTTGTTTATACAAGTTCTTGCCACTAGAACATTTGCTTAGTAAGAGGGGTTTATACTTCTATAAGTATAAGCTATCATAGAAAAGATACTGAGTGCTTTAGAATTGCTAACTTATTACAGGAGGAGAGTAGGAGTCTAGATTTTAAGAAGGTTATAGCTCTGTAGAAGTTTTTGGGGCGCTTTACCTTATTCCGTTTCTCCAGATTGAGAGGCATTTTAAAGGTTTCGTTTAAAGTACTTTTTGTTTGTAAACTTTAACTACTAAAAAGTAATAGTTTATTCTAAGTGTTTTCGCATCTATAGGGTGCGCTATCCTATTACCAGTAGAAACCGGAAATTCTAAGGCCCCTCTCAAGTACCAAAAGGGGTTTAATAGAAGCTCCAACCTCTTTTTTTACATATTCTTAATTTCTATTAGAGTCTTTAACTAAAAGAAGAATACTGGGATGCTTACTAGAGTCCAGAATTTATTAGTACCAAAGTCAATTTGACACGCGGTTTTTATAAGACCTCAAGTCCTCCTTAGAACTAGAAAGCCCCTTATAAGTTTTTTTTGTTTGATTAAGACCTCGAGCTATAAATAAAAAAAGGAAGCATTTCCTGACTATCTTAAGGCTATTAACTTTTAAATAACAACGCAAAATGAAAACTTATAGCTTTACAGAAAGCACTCTCTATACTTAATATTAGAGTGTTAAACTTTTCTCAGATTCTCTTGCTCTTTGTTCTTTATCATTAAGTTCTTTATCATTAAAAGCGGATACAAACCTCAGAGGGAAGAGGCCTTTTTATTTTTAAAGTAGGGAGTCGCAGGGACCTAAGCGGGAAAAATCTAGTTAATATTATAGGAAATCAACCTTCTTAGATTTAGAGGCCTTTCCTTTGAAAATGTATAAACTAAAGGCCTTGACTTGCTATTAGGCAATACATTACTACTATACAGGAGTCCAATTTTAGTGACAAATAATCCATAAGAAACTAAGATTCCCTACTAGTGTAAATCCCCTAGAACTCTTTCTCTTAAACTAATAACAAATCTAGTCTAGGGTTTACAAGCTAACTTCATTATAAAAAGGGTAAGAGGAAAAATTTGCAGGGTATATAAGCAAGAGGGCTTTCTAGGTAGTAACTTCGTTTTTGGTTTAATATGTATTTCTGTTTTCTTTAGCATTTCTAAGACTATTTACTAAATGAAAGATTTTTTAGTTAGGAATGTTATATAGAGTTAATTGGTTAATAGATAGTAATTGATAAGTTGTTGTTTTATTGTTAAGTAAACTTCCTCTTGTACTATGTCTTGGAGGTAATAAACCTTTTATAGTAGAGAAGCGGTCCTTACCTTCTTCTAGATCCGGAACTGAGGAAGGGAAAGGAAGCTTTTTCGATATTACATATATACGTTATAACCACCACCAACAGCTTGCTGACTAAACTCTTACCCTTATCTTGTATCTTAAATACCCCTACTTCTAAGAAAATCCGACTCTATTGTGAGCCTTTTTACTTATTATCGCCTACCAAAAATCCTAGAGTACTCATCAAAGTGTCTTCTATCTTGTAAAAACCTAACTTCTATTATATATAATTTTGACTTTGACTTTGGGTCAAAGCGCCTAAACTGTAATTTCAATTTCCTGTCTTAAAAAGAATACTTGGTTTAGAACCTCCCGCACAACCCCGAGGAGAGCTTCCATAGACTTTTTAGTTACATCTGCTTTTAAAGAATCCGGCAAGCTTGTGGCTAGGCTATCCATAGGAAATTGTAACTTTATAGAGGATTTGCTTTATTTTGAATCACGAATTAGTTTCCTTGTTCAGCGACTTTTTATAGGACACTCTTGAGTTATAACAAAAAGAAAAGAGTTGACTTGTACCTTTATTAAAGGAGCGAGCTAGACGCTTTTAGTATAGGGGTACCAATATCTGAAATTTCTATCTCGTAAGAATGAAACTTTTTGAAAACTAGATGAGGAATTGAAGTATGAAACACTCCCTCGCAAATCCTTGAACTCCTACAGCTACTGTAAAAAGACTTTAAAGTTTCTTCCTTACTTACTAGACTAGGAGGACCTTTTTAATGAAAGAGGGGCTCCTACCCAGGTATAGCTCAGTTAGAGGAGCTTTGGGCTTTTAATACAATAGTCGTAGGTTCAAGTCCTGTCATACCCTAAAGAATAGGTTCTCTTTTTATTAGTAACGAATAAAGCTTTTCCTTTATTTAGGTTCTGTTTTATAAGTTTATAAGCTATATAATATGAATTACAGAGGTAACTTGTTAAAATTCTTTAGGCCGGGATTTTTGGTAACTCTTGACGGTCCCCCTAATTCAACTTAGAAGTTAAAAAATAGAGGTGTAGGAATCCCCAAATGGGAAGACTTTGGAGGGTCTTATAATATCTGTTGATTTATAAAGATTACTCTATTTGTGTTATATTTATACTACTTCGAGGTTTTAAGCTAAAAACTGCAAGCAGAATATCTCGTACTTGGCAACAAGACTCTTTTCAACTAGGTCGAGAAAATGAAAATCTAGCGAAAAAGCACTCTTTAGAAGAATCAAATCTTATACAAGGAGCCCTGATTTCAGAACTAGCTTACTCAACACATAAAAATATAAAGAGAGGCCTGATTTTTGCAGCAAGAAGCGGTTCCATATTCATAGTAAAATGAAAGCTCCCTAATTAGCAGGTGTTTATATACAAGTGGTGAATAACAGAAGCTTGCAAAAAAAAAATGTGTAGGAGCCTTTTGGTGATTTAATTCTAGTTCCTTTCCTTCACGAGGTTTCAATTCCTTTTACCCTAGAGAGTTCTTGTCTTCTTATTTTTATTAAACTTTCTTTTTATTCCCGAGGACTGAGCATTGTGCCAAGAAAAGTTATTAGTCTATCTTTGTACCATAGCTTCTTAGTATTACCAAATCTTGTTAACAGAATATTTAAGGTGTTCCCTTTTAAGGTAATGTTTCGTTGAAATGCTTCTGAATTCTTAGATATTCGGCAATACCTTTTTTATATAAAAATAGGGCTTATTATACTAGAATATAAACGCTCTCCCTATATCAGTTATAATAGAATTCTTAATTAAAAGTCGATGGAAGAAAGTCTCTTTCCTATAAACAAGATTCGCTGTGCGGATTAAACTTAGACTCTATTTTAGTTATATGGCCTTTCAAAAAAAGCCCTACGTAATACTTTTGCGTTGGATTTAGAGTCCTCTATACTCCACTCCCGGAAACTCTTACTAAAAAAATCAGCGACTCTTAGTGTGAGAAGTTTTGGGGAATTTAGGATTAAAATAAACTCTTAAAAAAGCTACAAAAAGGGAATCTTAATAGAAGAATAAAAGGGGCTCTCCTAGCCAAGAAGATCGGATCTAACAATATTTAGTAAAAGCAAGCACTGGAACAATTCCTAAGTATTTTAAAGAACTAAAAACAACGTCTCCTGAGGGGCACTTAATTATTTTTAGCGCAGCTGCTTTAAGGTAGTCCTCAACTTTTCTCCTTGTCGGATTCCTATTTTTAGTGTTCAACCTTAAATTTATCTAGTATATTTTAGGGAGTTTCATAATGGGTATTTCCAGTAATTTGTGATAGAACCCTACCTTGAATACAAAGAACTCTACATCTAAAGAAGACAAGCTCTCAAAGATCCCATTAGTTGAACCCAATACCAAGTATAAAACCTGGCTCGGACATCTATTTATGAGAAAGAAAAATTTATGGTGGTATAACTTACTTCATATTGTGTATGTAATTACAGGAAATTTATAGACTCCTCTTTATCGAGATACTTAATAATGAGCGCTCTAATAAACAACCAACTTCTAAACGAGCTTTTATTCTATTATATAGGACTTCCGGGGCCCCCAACTCTGGAGAGTTCCTTTTTATACTGTATTATACCAACATATTGACAATTTGGTAACTAATACTAGCTAGCACTCTTAAATTGCGCGAGACTTTGTAAGTGGAGTGGGCTGTTATACAACTAAATACTCAATTAATTCAGGAGGAAGAATGCCAAAGATTAACACTAGTTAGGCACTAAGTGAGTTATCACAGCATCCTTATAAGAGAAGAGCTAGGGGTCTCTTTTTCCAGGAATCCCTAGAGCAACTATATATAGGATCAAAAGTGTAACTTTAATTTTAATTGTGTTATACTACAAGATCGCAAAACGGGGAATGTCTCATCTTGACAAAGTCCTTCAAAAGGCAAGATCTTAGGTATCTTACATACAGAATCTTGTCCCAAATTAGGGTGTAGCACAATCTCAGTACTAGAAATTTGACTCTCTATTCGAAACAGAGAAACTATCCAGAACAAAATCTATTTATGTGTAATCCTACGAACCAGGAAGAGGTTGTAACAGCTATCTCAACTTTGCTTTAAAGGCTTTAAGGGTGGGCACATTATATTAATTTTCTATCAACTTAAAGTCCTGCTACACCTATCCTCATTTTTAATTCTAGCCAGATTTGTGGTAGCATGACTATAGAATTAAGAAAGAACTTCTTACGAGTACCTTTTTATTTAAGACGCAAGGAGCTTTTTCCTAAAGCCTATCCAATGGAAATGGATAAAATACGAATATCGAGCTAGAAGACTCTAGATTTACGTTATATATAGGGATTTCCCTAACTAGGAAGGCAAGTGCCTATAAACTGTCTTCTTTATAAAACTGACTGGAGTCTTTGGTGGTAAGATTCGAGCAGGATTTTCCTTTTTTGTTCTACTTAGAAGTAGCCCCTTGGATTGACTTGAGGTGAAAAGGTATACCAGTAAGTGCTCTTTTTTTATTACTAACTCATTATAGTATAAAGTATAACCCGCGGATAAAGTCACTTTTCTTGTACCTTAAGTTGTAACTAAGACTTATAATGTGTACACGACTAGCTAGAAAACCTTTGGAGTTTTTATACAGAAGTCTGGAAGCAAAGGACAAAAATTAGATGCGTAAACTCTTTCAATTCCACCTAACACGATAATTTTTCAAACACAGATATAAAATATAAAAGCGCTAGCCAAGATACACCCACAAGTTGTTGCGTTTCATCGAGTGGGGACACCTTGTGAAATTTGTTTACATTTAAGAGTTTCTTTTCTCTTTCTAGGAGTTACCAGTTCCTATAGAGACTTTTTTTTCAATCTTAGTCCCAAAATGGTTAACGAGAATCCCTGTACATTTTTTGTATATCTAGAAAAAATTCAAGCATAGCCCAGAAACGGAATATAAGTTTTTAAAACACAAAACCCAGCTAAACAAATTAAAGAGTAATTTATCATCCTTCCCTGAGGTCGAGTTCTCTCTAATTCCTAAACCCGCTTATAATACTTGCAGGAGTTCCCCCTCGAAAAAGTTATAGGTAACAGCTAATCAGTATAGAGGAGAAAATCCACTCAGCATAGGGTACATTCCCTAATCTTTTTAGTATTCTAGTAATAGGTATAAAAAATCTCAACTTAAGCGAGTGCCAATTCTCTTCGGAATCCCGGCTAGAATCAAATCTTTGAAGTATTGATTGAGGGCAATATAACGCTAACAACTTCCTTGCTTTTAAACTAGTCTCGGCGACTCTTTAACGATTTACGACAAATCAAAGCTATTTTTTTCTAGCTATTCTCAGTATTAACTAAACAAATGTTAGACACACTTGCTTGACAAAGAAATCCTGGGTTTGTAGATTCTGAAAGTCCGCTTTGTTGTAGGATAAGACAAGAAAAGTGCTCCATAAATAAAGCAAGAAGGTTTTACAGGGAAACCAAGTCCAGAATTTTAAGTATCAGAAAATAGCGGGCCATGTTGTTTAGAGTCAAATTTGACTCTAGTGTGCTTTAGGAAATTAGATAGTATAAAATCTTTGCAAGGGGCGCCCATAGAAAAGCTGGACATTATCCCGAACAGTTCCTATTTCTTAGATTTTTTCTCTTTTTTTTATTATGGAGCACTTCCTAGTTGGAGTACTTTTAGCTATTATATAAATATTCGGGCTCAGCCTTAGCATATCAGCTCGGGTTACTCCTCAAATCTCAAATAAAGTAAGCCGCTAAGACAGTGCACACAGTTCTTTCTCTCTAAGGGCTTTAAGAAATTCCGACAGCCTTAATATCTTATATAAAGAAAAAGAGACCAAAAACCCCGCTTTACCAAGCAATGAACTAGAGCTTAAACGTTTGTAAGAATAAATTGAGATTCTAGTGTTTGAAATAGGAGTCCGTTTAAAGTTGTAGGGACTCGTCCAGTATAAAATATAAAGGGGCTAGATTCATACGCATTAAGTAAGATATATACTCTTGACTCGGAAACCTACGATACAGGGCTTATACTATCTCTAATATTTCTTAGGTTCAAAAGTATCCAAAGCACGTTTTCTTTCTTTACAAAAGGGTAAAGTAAGGGGTTGCTTTATATCTGATAGGGAACTCCTTATACAAAAATTTTTTAATAACTCCTCTACTCTGCTTTTCCACATTTCTCGACTAAAAAAGGAATCCCATTAACCAGCTGCTACTCGTATAAGTATAAGTTTATACTTTGATTCGTTTGAAAGATAAGATATTCTACTACTTAAAACTCGTGGGGTATTCGATTACAAACAGCTGTTCAAGTAAGTTACTAGAAAAAGGCATATCTACCTGTTAATTACTAGTATTCAATCCGGGTAAATACTCTAAAAAATTTAGGAGGCACCCCGAGAGAAATGTAGGGCAAAACAAAAGTCAGTCTATATATATTACAATATTACGCAGAGAGATAGAAGATAAGTCGACGGGTGGTAGTCCGTAGTATATCTTCTCCCCTCCCAGGCTTTTCTGCTTGAACAAGATCTCGAAGTATAATAATTTTAGATGCGTCCTTAGCTTTTCGCCTAAACACGTAACAAACGGGGCAAGCTCTATCGCAAGGTTTAGTAAATTTCATAGGCTATAAGATTAAGTATACGTTGGGTTCTAGTTATCCAAGCAAAGTTGGGTCAAAAAAAGAAGGAAGAAGCTACCTAGCTTTAGTATTTAAAGGCTTTCGTTTAACCAGAGCAAAAAGAGATTCTAACATAAAAGAATTGGCAAGGACACAAGAAATCTCCTGGATCTGAGAATTTACACCTTATTTAAGGGAGGGCCCCTTTATTCATTCTTACGCGAAAAACTTTAAGCTATGTAAATCCAGTACATAAAAATAGAGCGCAACATATGAAAAAGCTCCTAAACTAGAGTATCCGTAACTCTAGTCTAGCAAAAAAAATTGAAGGCCTTTTCTAAACTACTTTTTAAACTACATTGCAGCCTGCCCTATTGGGAGAGTTCCACTTTATCTATTTTGAAGAGTTAAAGATAGGTGTAGTTCTAGTTACAGGTTATAGCTTTTTATAGGTAGACATAAGAAAAAGTTATGCAGAATTAGGGTATGAGGGTTACTGGTCTTAAGACAAGTGAAATTTCTTTTAAGATTATCAACTAAGCAACACTTTTATCTAAATTGCCTTTTTTCGTTAGTTTAGGTACTTCATAAAGGGGGTGGAATTACTTCAAAAAAGACTTAAGAAAGTGGAACTCTCCCCTCTTACAAAGGAAAGACTTTAGTACGGAAATCGCCCACTAGGAATAGGAACTCTTATCGCTTTAAAAACTAATAACAAAGAAATCCTTAGAAAATAGAGAGGAAAAACTCCCTGCTTACTTACAGGTGCCTATACTTTGTACTCGACTTAAGCAGAAGACTCTCCCTCACCCCTTTTTTTGAAAAATTCTTTCCTTTCTTTTTATTTTACATATTTACCTTAGTTCCTATAAGCTACTCATCAAATAGACTAACAAAAATTCCTGTCTTTAATACTACCGAGAACCCAAGAAACTTAAGGCAAGAGCTTGTCTCGTATGCACCTAATTGGAGAATTCCCTGAGATCTTAAGGCGCTTTACCTCCCTAAACTGAAACCTTTTCCTTTGTTTACAATGCCTGTTTAAGAGATTTAACAAAATGAAACGGAAAGGAGCTCCTTTTATAGTTTTATAGTTATAGACCTAAAAAGAGGGGGTTTACTATAACATATATCCTAAGTGACTAAGACGAATTTACTACTACTATTATGAGTATCCGCTTAAATCAAGAAGAAGAATAGGTAAGGACACCTAATAGAAAACTGACTACTGACTACTGAAATTCCTTTGTGACTTGGCTTGCAGTCAATAGAGCTCCCTTGATAAACTTGTAAAATCTCTTTAAAGATTGAAGAATTCCTTGTAACTTATATTATTTATACACTTAATTTGAGCTGGGAGAAAATGGCCACTTTACGAAATTGGAAACTTATAAAACAAAGAAACATAAGATAAATCTCAGTTTTTACCCCTTAACCGGAAACTTAGGAGCCTTACTCTTCCCCTCTTATCGCGACCCTTCCATTTCATTTGCATATATAATAAAGACGGCCATTCCTGGAAGATTTTTTTTATATTTACAGTTTAAGATAGCAACCCCACAAACACAAAAGAGCTACTTACTTAACACTAAATTTAGAAAGGGGAGCTCCCTTAGAGTCGAAAGCCAAGATTCTTCGGGATAATTAATAAGTCACTATTCCCCGGCTTTAAGGCCCAAACATTATTGAAGCGTTGCGTAGGTAATGTAATTATTATAGTATACAAGAAAGTACCTACTTACAGCCAGCGCCCCCTTATTCCTATACTTGCAGCCCCTCTTCTGTATCATACCTTTCTTCACGATAGCTGTAGCTTTAGTCTTACTTGGATTTAGACCCTATCTTCCTACTTCTACTTGAGACTCAAAAAACTTGAAATGAGAATGCCGCTTTCAGGCAGGATCTCGCAAGCTTTCTTAAGAATACCTGTAACTATCCACTAGAAATTCATTTTATGTTAACCTCGTCTTAAAATCCTTAAAAAACTTCCCATCCCCTCCCCCTTCCTTATTAAACAAATTAGGACGTACCAGCAAAGAGATTACCGGCCTGCTAACTTTGTTATAAAATTCCCAGGATTCCAGAGGTTTTTTAAGCTTGTGTACTTCCCTCTAAGAAAACCTTGTAGACTCTTTTACTTAGTATTACTTACCCACTCTAAACCTAAAAAGTAGAGAGCTCATAGTGTAGGAAAACCTCGTAACAAGTGCCTTGTCTACCAAAAACCTAGCTTCTCCTAAAAACTTGTTAAGGGACATGTCTCCTTATTTACTTAGTTGTATTTTACCTTGTTCATTGAAAAGTTTCTACCTCGTACAATTCTTGCTTTGATTTGGGATTCTCTACCTAGGAAAACCCAGACTCTTCCTTAATAACTACTTTAACTTAGAATTACTTAAACGGGAATAAAACTCTTAGATTTTTCATTTTAAGTTAGTAGCATCAGTAAATAAAAAGGAAACCTTAGCTAGTAGTACTTAGTTATAGGGAGCTTTACTCTTCCGTAGCTGTATCTTCCTGATTTCTTTCTCGGTAAAGCACCATGAAAAAAAAGAGTTACATGTACAAGGTTAAAACCCCCATAGCACATAGGGAAAGCAGAGTACTTGGCTTAGAGAATGTCATGACTGTAAAGAATTTGAATTCCTGAAAAAGTCTTTCTTTACTTTTCTTTTGACTCAATTATGCCAAACTTGGCTTCGATAATAGATAGTTGATGTTAAAAAGAGTCCTGTGTCGTTGCATTTTTCTTAGTGTAGTCCAGATAAAACCTAAGGCGCTAAAAACTTGATTTTATTGTTTATTTTGCGAGAAAATATAGGTCTATTACATGAGCCATAAGAGATAAAGCCCTGAACTGGGAGTCTGTTATGCTAATGAAAAATCCTACACTGAATTTAGGACGTGGGACAAACCCTCTTGCTAGAATTTCAAAACTCCTTTATCTAAGCAAAATCCCTTAGTTTGTAGATAGAATATCACGACTTATATTCATTGACATCGAGCTCTAAAATAGATTATAATAACTCGCTTAAATAACCAAACAAGAAGACCTCTCCCCGGGTTAGGGAAATAAGGAAAATTCCTTTTCTAGGATAGGATCTCATGAAACTCTCGTAGTAAAAACAAAAAGTTAATACAAAATCTAAAGTATCCCACTTAGGTAAGTTAATTAGATGCACAATAATAGGAGCGCCCCCAACATTTGATACAATCCCCGCTCACTCTGCTTTTCAAAGTGTAATATCACATTTAAACAGAGCTTAGATACCCACACCCAACCTCTACAGCAACTAAATTGAGATTTAAGTTTAACTAGAACAAGGAGTAATTGCTTATTAGGCTCCCTACCTAGCCTTATTATAGGCCCCTTCTTACACCCCCAGCGCCTCTAAAAGGTTTGGAAATAATAGGTAAAAACTGGCGCAAAAGTAACTCCTTAGGAGTAGTTCTGAAGCTGCCGGCGCCCCTTTTTTGAAAAATTATAAACAGGCGTAGGGGACTCCTTTCCCAAATTTGTTATTGAGTGATCTATTAAGCTCCCAAAAGCTTGGGAGTAGCTTTGCCTTAATTTAATATCTCAAAGTGGAAAATTTTCAAGAGCTTTGCAATATCCCTTAGAATTCTAGTCTATTCCAGAAGTGTATTTGATACGACAGTAAAAAGCCCTTAATAGTTTGAAATTTTATTGTAAAAGGAGCCGCTTTAGGGTACCCTGAAGATTCTACTGTTAAGCAGTTAAGGGTTTAAATTAGACAAAAGAACTCGAATAGAATAGGTTAGTTAGTTTATGCAATCCTTTTATAAAGCGGTTTTTTCTTCAACTCTAACTCAAGAAAAATCCGAGGAGGTCGATATGCCTTAATATAAGAATATCCTACGAAAAATGCAAGCTTTATCTAGTAGCTACTATTGAATTGCTTAGCCCTTCCCTTACTACAAAGCTTAAAATCCAAGTCTTACTCTTCTTCTTCGTCATAACTTTACCCTTCTTTTTAGGGGCTTAAACCCTTTTCGTAGGCTGGAGTTACTGTAGCTAGTGTACCTTTTGTACTAGCTAGGAATGGATCTATTGTATTAGACTTAATATCTTCTTTTTTAGATAGTACTGCCTTATGGACACAATGGAAAAGCTTTCACTTCATTTTACTACCTAAAAAGTTCCTCCCTTGTCCCTCAATGTCTTTTTCCAGAAGAGAATACAGTAACACAGGAATACAAGAGTTCAAGTCCCCAACGCTTATTCACTTACTTTGCTTTCATGTCCTAAATCCTAAAACCCTTTCTGGGGCCCTTTTCGAAACATCTAAAGTTCGCCTTAACGTTAATTTTTCAAAGTTTTACTAAAAAAATCTTTTACGAAACTTATTTACCTTCATGCAGTAACCGAGGGGTCTTGGAATCCGTACTGTCGGTTACTTACAAAGCACTTCGCTCTAAAACTCTAAAGGGCCTTAATCCTTTTACAAAAGACTCAAGTTGTCGATATAGTAGAGCTCCTTTATAGCAAAGTGATTTCTCACAAAAAGAGTTGATTTTCAGAGAATTTTTTTTAGACAGCATGAACGCCCTATTGCCAGCCAGAACTCTATATAACTAGCAGGATTTCTTTTCCCTTTAAAAGCGATTTACGCGTATATACCTGGTGGCTTAATTTATAAGGATAGGACACCCTTTTGCCTAGGAGCTAGTGTAGTTATTTATTTTATATTTAGAATAGACCTCTTTTTCTCGAATAGATTTAGAGTTATTCCCATTTCCTTTGGTTAATAAAGTTTCAAACAAAAAGGGTGCTACTTTGTTAGAATTGAAATAAGGTAAAACTTAATTTTAAGACCTTGCAATACTAACTCTAAGAATTTCTTAGCTTATAAAAGGGCCTCGATAAAGCTCGAAGTTTTTAAGCTGCAATACTTTAGTATATGCTTTCTTAATATATTTACAAAGAGTATATTAAAAAAGCCTTGCGATCAAGGTTTTAGGAATTTTGATAGAGAAAAATAGAAATAGTAAGCTGAGTTCCAAGCCAATCTAACTTCCTAAAGGACACCTAAGGATCCTCCATATTACCGGGACCCCCTTAAGTGGACTTTTTCTTTTTACCCCAGACAATCCAATATTTTGCGAGGAGTTCCCTATTTTGACTATTCCTCATAACAGGCTTCGGTTTTCAAGGGTGTCTTTATCTGTTCTATCAAATTACAGGACTTTCCTGAGTTGGCGCCGCTCTAAGAATCATCTACTACTGACAATTTGCAGTTTGATAAAACATTAGAGGACTCCTAAAATTTGCAAGGTATTGAGTAGTTTCTGTGTAGCCTTAGAGGAAGAATTCTCCTTTTTAACCAGCTAAGATCTAAAAAAATCCTTCTATAAAAAGGAAAGGAAAAATTATGCACCTTGTACTTGAAATGCTTAAGCAGAACTCTTTTAGATAACTTACTTCTTTGTAAAAACGCAAAGATTGGATCTTAAGTACAAAAACTCCCGAATACTTAGTTTTAGCAAACTTTCACTTTAGTGCTTTAACTGGGAAAAAGAGCTCTTTACTTTATTTATTAAGAGTATTTCCTAAAGGCAATCTCCTTAATATCTTAAGACTGGGGAGCTGCTTACTGACTTTCATACTCTCCTCTCCTATCCTGACAGCCTTCATAGTCTGGATCTTAGCTGCTTATTTGTTTGATCTACTTTTGACTCATAGAGCTATACTTCTTTTATTCCGAAACATAGGATCTAACTCCACAAAAGGTACCTGTAAGTGCTCTCTTACCTTATGAAATCCTAAAAAGAATTCCGGTTATAATCTTTCCCTCTTTAAGTCTTAGTTTTTTTAGAACTCCTAAGACATAGCTTGTAAGAAAATCCTGATCTGAAAAGGGCCAGCCCCTACTTGTTACCTTGCCCAACTCCGAAAACGCATTGACGTATCAAACCTTCTTACTTATGCCTACCCCGCCTCTAAATATCTATACCAAGTTTCTTTGATGTCTTAGGAGCTGTAACCCGTGCACTCAACATCTTAATGCCTATCCTATGAGCTAGACACCTAGTAGAATCTCCCGAAACTCACTAATATATCTCTTAGAAATTGCCTTCAAGATTCTAAGTTTGATAACAGCTAACTTCTAAATCAAATTCTTTATCTTATAAAAAACCCAAGAAAGAAACTTCCTCACCCAAAGAGGTCAAATCGATTTCGTATGCTACCCGTTATAGACTCTTAGGCTTGACTTTAATGCGAAACAGAAGCCTTATATCCTAACGTACATTAACCAAAAACTCTAGTTCAAAGCAAATAGATAGCTTCTAAATCCGGTGAACTAAGTTGCCCGCTCAGTTTATCTTGACTTAGGTTGAGGGATATCCCCAAAATTCGACTCGATTTCTAACTCTAGGGCTCGACGCACCCTGTTAAAGCAAGAAATCCCTCGAGAACTTTATTAATAGTAAGTCCCTTGTAGTATATAGTGAATTCCTTTTTAGTTTAGGTGCGTGGGTTATATATATTACTTGTTATTGTGTGGAAACCCCACTCCTCCGGGTGCCCTGACTACAGAATATAATTATATCTTCTATCTAAATTTTCGTTCGAGTCAAGTATCTACCTTTTGAAACTTTGATTTTAGGTTTTACCAACGACTTCTTTAGGAACTAGCAGCTTTCATTATAAAAGAAATTTTATACTCTTGAGGGAATCCTTTTTTCCCGTGATGGAGACTCCTACAATATCTACAAGCTACAAGAGTAGGTCTAGCTCGTAGGAAAGTATGCAGGCTCTTAAGACAGGTGTAGGTGTGTAGTATAAGAAACAAAGAAAGTATGATCATGAATAAAGAAAAAGATACAGGCTGTCAATACAACTGCCAGGTAGTACACAAATTAGGTAGTAATCCAGTTAAAAAGCAATAAATCTAAGGAATTTTTTTAGTAATTTATAGGGTAAAAGATTTTTGGGAATAAAAGAATTGAAACTTTAGTATGAGCTACAAGGACTTCCAGGATATAGTAAAGATAGGCTAAAGTCTGCCTTTCTTGTTGGTGTTTAAAAAGGGGCATTCCAGAGATCAGACTAAGTAAGTTGTTATTGTGTTCCTTCGGTTTACAGAGTTTCCAAAAAAAAAGTTTAGGAATAGAAGAAGGAAGTAGAGCTGAAGAAGGAGAGTTTAAGTTTTTGTTTTGGGGTTTGTATTTAGTAAGATAGTAAACAAAAACAAATAAGAAAGCCCTAGTTAAAAAGGCATCCTGAAGGTCCTTGTTTTAGTATATTTAGGACCCCGTTTTCTATTTTACAACTATTATTTCCTCTAGACTAGATTAGAGGGGCACTCATAGAGCTCTGGATACCGCGTAAAAGAAAAACTAAGCGAATCCCTTTATATTTCTACCTTAATAAGAAAAAGGGCTCCTCCAAACTAGACTAGAAAACCCCTTGTAATTCTAGACGATAGCGGACTTCTTAAGAAAAGACTACCCCAGAACAAGATATAGGGCTTTTACCTTTTTAAATCCCTAAAATAGAAGGGCAGATTCCTAACCTTAGTCTTATTTGTAACTTTCCTATTGAAATTCCTGGGGATTTTAGAGCACATAACTTCTCCAAAAGAAAAGTAAGGGGCTTTAGTCACTTAGTTTCATTCTACCCCCTGTAAAAAATTTTTTTAATTTCCTTGATCAATGAAAAAGGCTCTAGCAAAAGTTTCTACTTTAACTATGCAAAAACTCGGAAGAACTTCTAATAAGTAAGATTGAGTCTATTTTCATAACCTACCCAATACTATAAACATACTTTTAGTTTTAAGCTTAAGCGAGCTACCTTTCCTATATAGATTACATATTTCATTTTTCCCTGTCCATTGTCCTGAAATTGAAACCCAGTTCACTCTTTATTTATTCTTGTAAAATGACTTTATCTTATAACTATTACGATTGAAAAATATAAGAAGAGATTCGCCGTCTTTAACTTCAAGGTAGCCCTAACTTTGACTCGGCAGTGTATGGGGGTTCAAGGAAAGGATCTGTTATTTATAGTACTTTTATAATATTCATCAGGGTTACAAGATGTTATATATTTTTTGTTCCGGATTGCCGTTTCCTACTCGAGTAATTAGAGGTATAGCAAGACACTCAGGAGGCTGCAGGGATTTAAGAAAATAACAGTACTTACATAAGCAAAAGAAACCTAGGTACTTGCAGAGTAATTAATAAAGCTAGAGATTTTCAGAGAATGCAAATAGAGGCTTTTGTCCTGTCTCCTTACTTAGATTAGGGGTCTCTAAAGCTAACCATTTACTGGTGTACGTTAATTAAGGGTTCTAGCCCGCTATGCGAACCTTAATATACCCCTAATTGAAGCAAACTTAAGCTCTCTTTTTTTGGTTTTGGGCACTCTTTAGAGACTACTAAGAGACTAAGATTTGGGCGAAGAAAAGCTCTTACTTAGTACAAGTACTTTTTACAATAATTGCCAATTCTAAAAGAAAAGAGTCTCCCCTTTCGAAACTTGTTTACCTCAAAATTTTATTAAAAAGAAATTGAGGCTTTTCTATGTATAAGATTGAAAGGTCTTATGCTAGTGCTAGCTAGGAGAAGCTTACTTTAGGGCAAGTTTAAGGTCTAGATCCTATTGAGAATCTGGTAATAAAAAAGAAAGAACCAAAAACTCTTATAATTAAATTAGGAATCCCGCTATGTATCTCATAGGTAGGGGTTTCCAAGGATGTATTAAACGGACGTAAATCTCAAAAAAAAGACTGGGAATCCTATAATTAACTAGAATTAATATTAAAAGAAGTTTTCAAAATGCTATAGAATTGGTTTTTTAGGAAGGTTGCATCGAATTCCTAGTATGTAGTTTTGCTAGCCTGAACTACTAAACCAATCTAGAATTATTAGAAGTGGAATTGGTGGGTTTCCCTCACAAAGTACAAGACTCGACTATAAATTCTATTTTTTATAGCACGTTTCGGACGTAATACCCTGGAGAATTCTTGCTATATAAACTTACCTCTGTCTCTACGTACTTTTCTAAGTACTCCATCAATTGAAATAAAAAGACTTATAACAGTAGTAGCTTATTTCTTAGCGAACTCCTTACATAATAAACTGAGCTTTGGACTTAAACTGATACTCTAGTGCCAGATACTGTTGGATAACTACTAGGAGCTTCTGCAGGACTTGAACCTATAAAAAAGACTTGGGTCTTGGTTTAATCATCTAAACTTTCAAGTCTCAGGTAACAGATTAAGTTAAGGCCGGGAAATACTACAATAACGATAAGAAATGGTAAACCTTTCTATCTAAGTGAATCTTAGTTTCACTTTTAACTGCCTCGAGGAACTCCTATTTAGTAGAATAAAGTCAGAGTTGCCCTCTATCAAAAAAGAGAATCGTTTCGGAATTACAAGCATAGGAACAGCTTTATCTGTAGTTAATCTATTTATTTGCTTAGTTATTGCTATACACGGAGGAGTTTCAAGGTAGGGTAGAAGTAAAAAACCTAAAAGCAATTCAAGAATGATATTTGGGTTTACACAAGGGCTATTCGATTCAAAGAAAATTAGGATAACTCAGAGACAGGATTCCTATATTTCTTGGTAATAGTTGTAGATTCCTGAAAAGGTGAATGTAATGTGTTGAAACAAGGTTATCTAGATAGCTTATAAATTTTTATAAGTCACGGATTTTTGGGGTATGTAAGTTTCGGTTAACAAAAAGGATAAAAAAAGGGGTCTAAAAATAAGTTATAATGTACTAAAATGGCCATACAAAGGGGGTTTTGTCCCAGTCCTTGATAGAAATTAACTTCACTTAACTAGAATTTTAACAAACTCCTGAGATTGAGATAGGGTGTCTTTAGGATTAAGGCCCGGGGTAGTCTAAATCCAGTTAATTTGGAAGTATAGGAAACTCCGCAGTCTCCTTCTTTGATGAAATTCCAACCTTCTTTGTTTTTTGCCCCTCTGGCAGAGTAAAAGGATAAAGTTCTATCTAAGTTAAAACCAAGTACAAGAAGTTTAAAGGTAAAGTTATGAAACTCCAAGGTACGATATTTATAAGTAAATTACTCAATTGAATACATATATTATAGGAGAGCATTTAATAAAGTTTTTAAGAGATTTTTTTCTCAGTTATGCTTTTCAGAGAAAGTGGTCCCCGAAACACTTGTAAGTTAAAGATTTTATACCCTACTAATAAAAAAAGCTAGGATTTTAATCCCTTGATTAAATAAAATGTTTATATACATGCGATTACTAAGAAAAAATCCAATGTACTGACGACTTGCTGTATCTTGTGCTAGTTATTTGAAAAGTAATTAGTGCTCTCATAGCACAAAAGACTTTTAAAGCGAGAATCCGCATTAAACTATCTTCTATAGCAAGAGCAACCAGCTGTACTAGAAATAAACTTTTTAATTCAAAACAAAGAGCTTTAGAATATAAGATAATAGGTCTCCTGGGTACGACATGACTAATGAAATTTTAACCTTAATGGGTATAGCTGAGCCTATACTATACGGAAATCTGTGTACCATATCTATTATCTCTTACTGAAAAAAGACTGAAATCCCGTAATAAAGTATCCATCCACTCCTCCGCTGCTTCGGGAAAGATCCTAACACTAAAACCAGATAAGGAAAGCGTAAACCAACGGAGTTCCATTTGATTCTACAATTTCTGAGAGGAGGAAAGTTTACTTTCAGTACCATATAGAAAAAGCTAGCCAACGGATATCCATGAAGATTGTACCTTTCTAAATTGGGGCTTTCTTGAAATAGAAAGACTGGAGATCAGATGCGTTAGCCAAGTTACTTTTACTCAATTCTATTTCTAAGTTGATTTTATTAACTCCATTCTAGAAACTTGGAATACCCAACCCAGTACTAGACTCTCAGGAAAACCTGGACCGAATACTACAAAACTTTACTTTATATGTAAAAACACCTTCCTATTTATTATATACAACCTATCAAGTCTTCTAAAGTTAAGTGGACTTACTTTAGAGAAATCCTAGTGATTATAATTCTAGTGAAGGTGCAGAGCCCTTTATTCCTAACAACTAACAAAGAAGCTGAAACTATACTAGATTCATAGGCTTGTCCTTTTCTTAAAAAAAGAGGTTTCCTCTTACTTAATCTAATAAGTTTATATAGTACATACATTACAATTTCCTTGATCAAAAGACTCTAACTAAGAATCCTAGTTCTAGTCTTTGTAGCTACACTTGCAAAGGACTGCTTTGGCCTAGTTGACCTTCTTTCGCCAGCTAAGATAGAGCTTCAATCCCAGATATAAGAGATTTCCTAAAGTATCCTAATAAGGGAAGTGGGAAATACTAGGAATACCAGGGAACTCTAAGGACAAATAGCTACAAAAAGCTCGGTTAGGAAACATGATAAAGAGAGTCCTATATCGTGTATCTATCTTTAACTGAAGTAAGTGAATCAACTCCTTTAGCAGCTGCAACAGCTTGACAACACCTACATCATTCTAATTTTACAAATTCCTTAAAAATAATTAACCAGAAAACCCATTCTTTATACTTCAGAATGCCTTTCCTCAGAAAGAAAACTGCTTCACTACTACCCAAAAGAGGTTACTATCTAGAATAGTTTTAGATACCCTGAAACGAGAGAGCCCTTCCTTAGGAGCCTTGTACTGCCTTATTGTAAAAGCCTTCTCTGTCGCTGAAAAAGTTGAAAAGTCCTGTCTAGATCTCCAGGCTCTTATTATAATGCGTGAACTAAGATTCTATCTTGGCCGAATTCGAGGACCCTTACAAAATAAGGAAGTTAGACTGCTTTACTTTAATCAAGTGAGCGTGCCTTGCTTCTTTTTTCCTTTGAAGTAAGTTTTTATACAGATATACTTTAGATTTATTACGAAGCTTCGAAGGGTTATTCTATATTATCCCAAAGGTCTTTTTGAAAAAACTTCTTCAAGATTTTGTTATCAAGTCAAGCTACCCATGAGATTCCGTTTCTGATTATAAGTAAAGTCCTAGAAAAGAATTGACGTGAGTTGGTAAGAGCCTCCCGTTCTAATCTAAACGTAGCTTGTAGTAGCCAGAAAAAGAGGATTCTAAGTAAAGATTTAAGATTATAGTTAGAATTCTCTAGAGACTAAAAATGAATAAAATACTCATGGCCTACCACGGCCCTTGTATGTCTCTCTGCTAAGCTCTAGCTTTTTAAGGTAAGTAAAGGAGCTTCTTTAAATGATAAGCTTTTGAACCCACGATTCCTTGAAATTTCTCTGCCAAAAGGGCCTTTTTTATACCCTATACAAGAGCTTATACTCTATTTATAGCAAGATCCTGGATTTTGATCTAAGCGATTCTATTACTAAGGAAGTTCTCTCTTTAGATTATAAGAATTCAGATATTGTTTAATCTCTCAAGGATATCTTTAACTTAATAAAAATTTTGGTACTTTACTTACTTTAAAAGAGTAAAACGAAAAGCATAAACATTTGAATTCCTTTTGTTTCATAGTTATTAATTTGAATAGAGGACAACTTATCAAGTTTCTTATATAAATTCTTTAGATTCTAGGGGTTTAGTAAGAGTAATGCTTAGCCGATTCTTTAATAAAAGTGAAATTTCTTGTACGAGTTTCTTTTTTAATTAATATAGATCTAAATTTGTACAAACAAAAATAGAGAAGTTTAGAATGTATTTAAAATTAGAAGTTGCTCTATAGTTTAGACTTATACTTATTTGTTAAGTATTTAATTAGGAAAGAGAACTGCCTCAATCATTTATTAGTAAAAAAAAGTGCACTTCTTTATGAAAGCAAATCCTTGGAAAGACGCAAATAACAAGAACAATTAAAGGAATTTCTTAGATACATACTTTTTATTATAAGCGCTTTTTCTTACTGTTTAAACTACTGCTAGGACCCCTTTTTACCTTTATTCCGCCTTAGCTTTATTTAAACTTAACAGAACAAGTACTTTACTCTTAAGCTAAGGGAAAACGGAGACTTTAAATTCTAGAGGATCCTTAGTCTAACCAGTTAATAAATATGTAAACAATTTTTTAGTAAATTTAAACTCGCTAACTTTATGGGTAGATAAAGAACGGGTTCCCTTAAAAAGTCTTATTAACTTCACTTTTTTTCAATAAAGCTTGCTTTTAATTGGGTTACTAATGGGTTCCCTAAGGCTTTTACAGTATAAAAGAGATACACAATCTAGATAATCAGGGTTACAGTTAGAATATTTGTAACTCTTACTTTACCTTTTTAGAGAGTCTTACCTTTTAGGCTTGGTTCTTTGTTAAATATATTCTTTTCCCCGAGTCTCTTGACTTAAAAATTCAAAAATGAGTTTGCCGGCCCCAGCCCAGATTCATTATTTTTTTTATGCTCCTTAAAATCCAAGGTTTTTCTTATACTTACATGCATTCCTAAGACTTTAACATTAGTACAAGAGCTATTTTATTTCAACAAAAAAAGGGGGAAGACTCTTTTCTATTAATTAAAAATGACGAGTCCCTTCGCTTGAAAAGTCAACTAAACCGCTCTTTTCTTTAAAGGGGCCCTTATATATATATATGAGTATAATCCAGAATTCACAATTGAATTCTGAGAGTTTTCCTTCACTTACCTATTCTTATTTTTAACCAACCTATAAAGAAATAAAGAAAGTTTAATAGCTGCACGCGCTTAACTAAGGTAAGGGAACAAAACCTAGAATAAAGCAAGGAAAACCAAAAGTTTCTTATATCCTCACAAGCTCCTCAACCCCACCCGTTGCCTTTTTAAAACGAACCCTTTATGACTTTAATTTAATACTGAAAATCCTGGCAGTCAGAAGTTAAAACTCACAAAATTCTTTCTATTCTCAACTGATAACCAAGGAAATCCTATAATACTACAAAATTTATAAAAGACTCAAGGCTCTAGCAGGACCTCCATTTTAGATAGCTACGGGTTAAGGCATAGGGAGCCTTTTTTTAGCTAACGGGTGACTAAAACATGTAATAAATATCAACTTGTAAATACCTTACTTTCCCGTCTTAAAACCTAAATTTTCTTATCTATCTTAAACGCTCCGGTAAATCTAAGTAAAGATAAAAAGGAAATGGACTTCTATCTATATAGATAGTGCTAAGGTACCACACAAATCAAATACTTACCAGAAAGTGCCCGTATTTAAAAAAAGTCAGGGAGTGGTAAATCTCTCGTAGCAAAGGGGCTCACCATAAGGCAAAAGTACATAGATTAACGAGGATCCTGCATAAGTTTTTTTGCTAATAGCCCGATTGCTTGTTTTGGATAAATAATAAGAATTTTCTGAGGGTTTTCGGCCTTCGAAGATTCCAAAGTCTTTGTTTTTATAAAAAAGTCTAACTAAACACTTTTAGTAAAGTAAAAACACGGACCGTCCTAACGGAACCACGTTTGGTGTATTAGAGGCTTACAAAAAAGGAGAGTTTTATTTCATAAGATTTTGTGATAAAAATGAACAAGAGCGTGTCTACAAATGTGATAGGAGTCGCGGATTTTAGGCTCCGTTTTATTTAACTTGGCTAGCAAGGAAATAAAAAAATAAGGAAGCTCCCTCAAAAAAAGAAAGTTAAGTATTTCTAGAGAAAGGGAGATTCCGGTTTTTAAAAATTATATATCTCGAATTCGGAAAATTTCTATTTTAGAGCTTTTCGGGGCTTTTTTTACACTCGGCAGCCATACTATAAGGAGCCCTTTACTAAGTCAATTTTTTGTTGTATAAAGCATCCTATCAAAAGGTTTTGCCTGCTTCCTCAATAATATAAGCCTGTTTTTTTAGATATAGTTCTAGCACAAAGGTACCTCTCTATGCAGCCTAATTTAAACCTCTGGTGAGGTAATGAGGTAAACTGCATTGCATTATAAAGAACCCCTTTTTACTAGTAGTAAACTCTTTCTAAGCAGAGGCTGCTCATAAATCTCAAAAAAAGAAACACGTATCTAATCTTAGGTAAAAACGTAATTAAGGGCACTCGTTTTTAGAACTAGAATTTACGTCTACTTTCACCACCCGGACCCAAATAGAATCTCTTATGGATTTTGTAGCATCCGCTTAAACGGAAAACAGCTTTCTGTAGGAAATATATTGACACTTACGGGACCATAAGTTTCTATTTTGACTCAAACAACACAGGGATACTATATACTTGAAGGATTCCCTAAACTTCTTGATTTAAGGTGTAGAATAAAAAGGAGCTTTTTTCACTACCCTTGCCGAGGGCCTTATACTATTAGGTTAAACATATAATGGAAGAGACAGTCACTTAAAAGGAAGCTTTGCTATAGATATGAAAAGATCAAGGCGTCCTAAAGAAGATCTGGAAATCGCTAAGGGATTACCTCTTTGATAAGATTAAGTACACAAGATTTGTTGATAACAGGCAAACTTACGACTTTTACCCTTTTAACTAGCATATGTATCCGGCTAAGCCAAGTTACATAATTGTACTCTGTACTCCATGTTATACTTTGTAGAATTCTATTGTCCTACTAAACTCTTGAATTTGAGGCATTTGCAGAAAAGGAAAATTTTATTATAAGCAGGGATCTATATCCTATACCTATAGTTATGCACCGAGAACCCTTTGACAGCTGCTCTTATTAACGCTATTTCCAGGATTCTTTTACGGAGTGTCCCCCTTTCCAATCTTTGCATATTCCTTGGCTTAAAACACAATCTTAATACCTTTAAGTTAAGTAGGATCCGGCAAAAAAGGTAGAAATTAGTTAAACTAAACAAAGGAAATCAAAAGAAATGAAAATTCATACATTAGAGGGTATAAGGTTCCCAGGAGAATTGTAAGAAAAAGTAAGCACTTCCCTTATAGAATAGTAGTCTGCTATATTTTAACCTATATCTCCGGTGCAATACTTTATTTCTAAGAATTTGTTGAATAGGGGATTCCTTGCCTTTCCTAGGGATCTCCCGCAGATTAGTATTTGCTTTTAGTATAACTTTCTGTCTACTTTCCTAATAAGAAGACTTTGACACGGATTTTCTTTTCTAGACGGAGTCCTATTACTCTTTATTCAATTCACTATCACTATAATAAACGCAGAGTAATACAATAAAATATATAAGAACAGGGCTATACTCTAAATAAAAAGGGGACCCTGCGAACTAGGGATTTGTAATTTTGATAAACTTTCTAGGACCTAATACTTGTTTTTTTCCTTCCAACCAAGTAGAGCCAAGGTCCAAAAAATATAAGAGCAATTTTTACCTAGCAGAAGGTACAAAGTACATAGTTATACTTCGGTTACAAGCAGCTATCTCGATTTCAGGTCTTTTATTTTTGATTAGGTTTTTCTTATTAAATTAAAAAGGAATAGGTTGGGTCCTAGCAAAAGAGTGACTCGTTAGATAAAGCTATAAGCTTTTTTCGGCTTAGTAGTTAGTAAGTAGGATTCCCTTGTTTTTTGAAAGGGTCAGGTTAGAGTCGAGTACTTTGCAAAATGTATAATAAGGTTCTTACCTAGAGTTTTTTGCTGTGTTTCATTTGTATACATAGTAACAGGAGGGGGGAGCCTCTCTTAACTTTGGATTCCATTGTATTTGTAAAGCTTAGTTGTATAGGTATTCTTGTCAGGCTAATCGGTTTTGAAACTCAAGTCCTTTGGGAAGAGTAGCTGTGTATTTTATTTAGAATTTCATTTGCGTACCCCCTTTTTTGAATCTCCAGCAAGGTCAAGTCCTCTTTTCATTTTTTAAAGTCCCGGTTTTCTGTAAGGTGTAAAGAATAAATTCAAAATCTTGTGATATAGGGCAACATATTCTATCTATCAAAAAAACTAAATTAGAGTCTTTTTTTAGGGTAAAAGCATCGAACTCCCTAAATTTCATTTAAAGTTTTAAAAGTTAGGTTCGCTAGAGCTATATTCACGAGTTTATACTTTTATAATAAGGACTCACCAAATCTAGAAAGTATGCACTATAAAAGGAGGATCCCTTATATAAAGATATAAAGAAAGACTTTACCTGTGACTAAAAGTAGAAGTAAGTGGTGTGTAAATAAGTAATTAAATCTAGTGAATCGAAGGTTTTTACTAGTTAATTATTTCCCCTTTTTTTTGAAGTTAAAACGGAATTAAGAAATCCCCGGGACCCCCTAGTTCAAGTCATTTTGTCGTTTGGATTTGCCTTATGCTTGAATTCTTGCGGAAACCCAGTCTTATAAAAGAAGCCTAAAAACGATGCCAATAAAGTTTTCGGTTTATTTAAGAGGGACCTAAAAAATCCCTTTGCGTTTTTAACTATAAAATGAGTTGGACCTTTCTAAATTTTTACCTGTTTAGTTGGACGAGAGGGGTTACTTCATTTTTTTATTTGAATCCAGTTAAGCTCCCTATTTCCCAGGTCTCCTTCAGTTGGCCAAGGTTTAATATTCAAATTCTATTTGTTGTAAGTAATCTAGGACTTGCTTTTTTTGTCCCTACTAATGTATCCATCTAAATTCTTATACGGTAAACTTGTGAAGGTATATAAGGATTTTTTCGTAACTAAACTAATAAGGTTCAATATAAGTTTTAGTTTAGATAGTATATAGTACATAAAAAGCTCAACCCAAACTGCCACGATTTCTTGCAAAAAGTCAGAGAAAAGTTTAGCGCTAGCAGATTGATGACATATCATTAGAAATCCCAGGACTTTATTAGACCTCTTTAAGAAACTATGTCCTTTTATTTGCAAATGCAGCCTGTTTTCATCTCGGGCTCTGCTAAATTCCATTTGGACCTGTATAAGGGGCCTTAAGTTCTTTGCGTCAGCCATCTTACCTAACTTTACCTAGGTACGAAACAGAGGGAAAAGATTCACTCTTAAAGTTTTTACCCTACTAAGCTTAACTTGTATAAGTATAGGATAATCCTGACGTGAGTAAGCTGTGTTTTTTCAACCGAACTTCAAGGCTCCGGTAGGCTTTGGATTATAACAAGGATTTCTAGCAAGGGATTCCCGTATTAAGAGCTTAGAGGCTAAGTCTTGTATACTATTTACAACAAGTCCTGTGGTAGAAACTAGAGAATTTTGTAAGGAAATTTCTACGCTAAGGGGAATATTCTATACATTGGAATAA